>OX103898.1:491371-1091371 GCA_944470375.2 Schistosoma guineensis
TCCAATGAAACACATATCTTAATACTTGACTAGTGAATTGATCATTCATAAAGAAAAATTTGGGAAAAACCATAGATACAATTAGGAATGATAAGCGAGTAAATTATATCTCTATTTGTATATTGTTAACAATTAGGTTTCATCCATATGTATAGTTATGTCTCATGTAGCTGAGGAATATCCAAAGACGTAAATAGTTCAGTGAATAGGAAAAATTAAGATTTTGGAAAAGAAAACACTAATCTTTATATACATTTCTGGTCATTATAAACAAGTTGACTGAATGGTTTGTACTGATTGGTTTAACAAGAGTTAGGTTAACTTTGTAAAATGAAGGTTTTAGGGTTAGTACTCACGAGTAGTCAGTCCAGAGAAGCTTCAAAGTAGAAATCACCTGACTATTGCTTAATTGTTTTGAAAAGTTTCTAAACTAGTGTCATGTCAGTTATTTAATCCACGTAATCCTGATACATACATAAAAGTATTCGTCCATAAATACTTTCACTAAGATCTAATACATTACGTAAGTTTAGTTGAAATAAGGATTAGTTAGTGAGATGAAAACCTCAGACTAAATAACTTTTATTCTATTCAAAAAATGATCATAAAAAGAGGATAAAACAGTAGAGACACAAGATACTAATAGAACAAGTGTCTTAACGACTGATTTTACGAAGAGTAAGAAACTGGTAGAGAGGGTAGCATATTTTTTAAAAAACGCCTCTGGCTAAACTCCAAATACATTAGTATTTAAACGAAGTGAGACAAGTATTCAGCAATCGAAAGAATTACCTCTTTCAAAAACTAGTTGTAATATCATGCAGACTTAATCCTGTAACTTGCACCACCTTCGACTATCACTTCATGCAAATAGGTTTATGAACCTACTTCTTTCTATTCTATTTATTACCAAGCCAACATTACATTTTGCTCAACGATAACAGCAAAATAATTTAGATGCAAACCATGTTAAAAATTATGATGGATAGTGGGTAGCAGTGGAATCCAGGACGCGCGTTTCGTCCTGTTTGGGACTCGTCAGCTGTGTAGTGAATTTAAATTCACCCCATTGCACAAGCAAGTGGCAATCAGGACTCAGTAGCTGAGGGGATAACACGTAGGGTGCTATGCAAAGATGACAAATCGATTGTGAGTTCTCTTTAATTGAATAGTCGAGATATGTGTTACATATGTTCAACAATCTTCGTATCGTATCAACACATGAAATCATTAACAGTTGACATGAGTTATTTTGGTAGGTTCGAACTAATTGGTTTAAGTTTACGCGATCAATAGTTGGACAGGCTAGGTGATATGGCTCAGAATTGATAGCAATGAAGTGGATGAATTCATTCCTTGTCTGTCAGTAGATTTTCTATATTAAAATTACCTTACACTTCTAATTCACTTTTTTTCTTCTGAAATCACAAATTCTATGCCTAATAATTTTTACCATCACTGATACTGTTACTAAATTCACTACTCTAAGACATGTCTTGATGATCTCATCTCTCCATAAGTGATAAGGACATGAATCCATTTGATTCAAAAGATCATTTGCTAATGACCAGTAAATTAAAATGTATTCAACTTTTTTTCCAAGTGTTTACCAGAAAGAATCATGCGCTAAAGTCTGAAATTCGTGGAAGTGGGAAAATCTTCTTGAATCATATGTAAGTAAAATGGTAGATTATTGCCCTAGTTTCAAATTGAACTTAGCTGATCTGATAAATAAAACAAAAATTTCCTTCACGAGAAATATAGGACAAAAGTCTTCTCCATCATTAAAAGTTCAATTTGGAACAATCTGTCTGTATTGTCATTTGATGGAGTTTTATTCTTTGAACCAGATGGTTTGATCGTGGGGCTTTCATCATTCTTCTGAACGATATCCTCCGCGGTACAAACTTCATAATTCTAAATAATTGATTTTCAATTTCATTCTACTATTGTTTGATTGTGTACTTCGATTTCTTATTAATTCATGAACATTCTTATTGATTTGTAATTTTTATATTAAAATGATCATTGAAATTTGACATTGTCCATGTGTGTGTGTGAATGGGGCAAACATTTTACTCACATGATTCTTATGATTTCTATTTGGTTTGTTTCAATTCTATTATTCAATGAGTTGTAACCAAGTTGGACTGTTATTGTTTTTTTTTTCTTTTTGGAAAAAGTTCTTTTAAACATTAATGGAAAGGCCAAATCAAACGCTCATAAAACACAAATGAATGAACAGTTTTAAATCAGTAGTTGATTTTATATTGTAGTGTGTACTATAGATATCAATAGATATATAAGTAGTATGTATCATCCATCGAAAGTGAAATACCTGACAGCAGAAGGTTAAGAAGATCACAGAAAAGAGAACGAGAACAGAGAATGATTGATGTGGAAACGAAAGAACAATGTACTTTGAGACAATTGATGGATATTTTTGCAAATGATGTATTTACTGTATGGTTCTTAGATTTTACTAAGAGATTCTGTGAGATTGTATTCAAATACATTCAATTATGTCCACTTGTGTTTTCGTTTACTACAATATTACGTCGAAAGAAAATTAACGAATAAAATAAAATTCAACTTTGAGTTAGTTGGTTGGTTGCAAAGATTAGTTGAATTTCAAGATATCTACACATCAAAAACTTACTTTAACGAATGGTTGATTGAACAATGAACAACTGTATAGAAATAGTTTAACATTCTTCAACAATCTATCCACCCAATTATATCTTGGGACTAAGCCGACGATCTTCAGATTTCGGCGACAAGATTATCTTTAAATCACTCAGTTACAAAACAATGGTTGGAGCACTTCACTTCGACCTGAAGTTTATATTGATGATTGCAATTAGACGAACGATGGAAGCTCCGTGATCAAACCATCCAGCTCAGAGAACAAAACTCTACCAAAATCATCCATCTGAGCTACAAATCTCCACCATTTCATAAGTTTAAAATTTCCCATATTAACTAATTTATTGTTACATCTTTAGTCTTGAAAAGTCTCAGCAACCCCAACGCTGATGATACGGCATTTGGTTATGAATCATAAATACAGGAATCAAACTGAAGATATATGTGAACATGTATATATACGCACTCCTTCCATTATTTTTAATGGAATTCAAATATATGTATCTTTCTATCCTTTCATTGTACTCGATCTTGAAAAAATGAATTAAAATAACATTCTTTTCAGCAAATTTACTGCTACCAGATAGTGTAGCTTTTCTAGGATTACTACCGGTCCCAAGCCCGGGTCAGTGAGGGAGGTTGGGCATGGGGTCATCAACCTCATCCCGTAGAAAACAACATTGCTTAAAAAACACTAACCAGATGGTGTTGCATTCATTAGACTAACAAAATAGAAGGTGGATGTGAGTGTAAAGGTAAGAAAGCTTCTGTGAACAGACAATCATTAACAAACCTCTCAGAGTAGACTGATTATGGGAAAATCAAACATTCACTCACATTTAAAATAAGCTCCAATGATATCGCTGGGAATGTTGATGGAAGGGTCGCAGCTAAATGATTCAGTTCAAAGACAGCATTCAAATTAAAACCATAAGTCAAACATACCTTTTGTTTCAGTTTCAGTTTCAGTTTGGGAAGGACAGGAGGCTCGATGGCCTATGTTAGTCCTGGCAATGGTGGTCTCTCAGTTGATCCAACTTTCTTTTGAAAGAGTCGACGGATGGAGCCTCAACCACGTGCTGAGGTAGTGAATTCCACTCGTTGATGATTCGATGGGAAAGTCGATAGTCAGCTGACAAGTAATTTGTTCTGGGCTTGTGAACTTTTTTGGAGTGTCCTCCTAAATTCTCTGTTTTGGAAGACAAGAAAAATGAGGGCATGTTAGGTGCAAATTTATCACTAAGCAATTTGTAGACTGTAATCAAGTCGCCTCTAGTTCTGCGATATGACAACGGGAAAAGGTTCAGCTTGGCCAGTCGAGATTCATACGGAAGCTTCGCTATTCCGGGAACCAGTGTAGTTGCTTTTTCGAACCTTTTCCGGAGGCTAACTGCCTTTTTTAAGCAGGGGCTAGCTGCTTGTATGCAGTACTCAAGTTTAGGACGAACGAACACCGTATACAAAGTCAAAAACGTCTTAGCGTCGACATGACTAAAAGCTTTACGTATTGACCATAAGGTTCTAAAACCTTTGGCGGCTATTGCACGGCAGTGTGCAGTAGTCTTTAAGTCTTCACTAACGATAACTCCTAAGTCGTTATATGTCTGGACGACAGGTAGCTCAGTGTTATTCATCGTGTATGTATCTGTGCCTTGATGACCGATATGCATCACAACACACTTGGAAGTATTTATCGGCAACTGCCATGTTTGAGACCATTCAGATAACTTCTTCAGGTCATTTTGAAGTTCTAAGCTATCACTCTTACATCGTATCGTTTTCCATATCTTGACATCGTCAGCATATAGCAAGACCGATGATGATAGGAGACAAGGAAGGTCATTTACATACAAGACGAATAGCACTGGCCCCAAAACTGTATCCTGGGGCACTCCACTAAGCACAGTTTCCCAGCTAGATAACTTTGAGTTCACCCTTACTCTTTGTTGACGCCCAACTAAGAAGTCTTTTACCCACATCAATAAATTGCCTCCAATCCCGACTTTTCTTAACTTATATAACAGCCGGTTGTGTGGAACTTTATCAAAAGCTTTACTGAAATCAATGAAGGCGACGTCTACAGGTAGCTTTTGGTCCTTAAGAGCGCACCAACTTTCACGAGCCACTAATAAGTTAGTGAGACAAGAATAACCTATTCTGAAGCCGTGCTGCTTCTCCGAGAGGATCCGGTTTTTATCGAGATACTTAAACAGCTCCTTCCGAATAATCTTTTCTAATATTTTAACAACCACACTAGTTAGGCTAACGGGGCCGTAGTTCTCAGGTTTGTGTTTCGTGCCTGTTTTGAAGACAGGACTTACTATGGCGTTTTTCCAATCTTTCGGTAAGCGACCCTGCGTAACGGATAGGTTAAAGCATGTACTTAAAGGGCTTGCAACGAAGTTAGATAATTCCTTCAGTAGCCTAGGATGTAATTCAACGGGCTCCGTGGATTTGCCTATGTCAAGCTTATATAGCAGACCAAAGACATCGAGTTCTTTAATGGTCACGCTATCCAGTGTATGTATGGGGGGATCTGTATACGCTGACGAGAAGGGCGTGGTCACTTTTACCTAAGAGTGGCATATGATGGAGGTTTGCAACATCATCCTCATAGTGAGTCAGTATAAGATCTAATAAGGATGATTCAGTGTCCGGATCGTACCTTGTCGCTTCTTTCACATGTTGCACTAGAGCACATGTGATAACCCCATCAACTAGTTCCTGCTCGAAAGAATTCCCCGACGATTTAGTTCGCAGATTTTCCCAATCTACCATAGGTGCATTAAAGTCCCCTAGGATTAGACATCGACCACTTTGGGACCAAGTATTGAGACTGCTTAACAGGATCTCATTTGCCTCACAGCTTGGACTGCGATAGATCAAACTAATCAGCAGCTCTTGTCCCTTGCATTTTAAGCGAAGACTAACTAATTCACACGTCCCACTCTCATGGGACACACTATCGATAATGGTAAATGGGATAGCATTCCTAATGAATAGAGCTACTCCCCCTCCTTTGCGCTTTTGTGTTCTGTCGGCCCTTACTAACGTAAAGCCCTGGAAATCAAGTTCCATACTATCTATAGCCTGTGTCAGCCAGGTTTCTGTTACTGCGATTATATCTGGCTTTGTAGAGTCAATCTGTACACCTAGTTCCGATCGCTTATTAAGTAAGCTTCGTGCATTGGTGTAACAACTTTAAATAACACTATCAGGTCCTATCATTTCTTTTAGATAATCCAATAAATAATATGCTCGGCAATCGATACAACATGAAGATGGACCTTATTACAATGATTAGATGAAATTTTCAATATGTGTTGAACCGAAGGGAATTTTGGTGTACTCACTTTTGAACTTTGTGACAAACACATAAGTAAGATGAAATCAAATGTTGGAGAGATCCAGAAAACTCCTCGAAAAAGGCCAAGAAAGTCTCTGAGAACACTGAAAAGCATGTTATCCAATTGTGATCACTAGACGTTTGACCAAAAATATCAAGAAAGTGGAAAGTCACATATAGAGTTTCTGATTGGATGATTACTTGCACTGCTACTGTCTAGTAGCATTCTAGAATTCTCAAGAAACCCAAGGACATCTAAAATACTATAAAAATCCTATATTTTCTGCACATAAAAGAACCTTTGGGGCAAAGTGTTTCTTACATATTTCGCGCCTTTCCTCTCGTGTCCAACTTTCTGTGTCGATCTAACTTGAGGGTTACTAGAATAATTCAGGAAACAAATCCAACATTCGATTAGCAAGACTTATCAATAAATAAGTGTACGTTTAGAAGTTTCACGTCAATGTATGTCATTGTCCGGTATTTTATTTTTTCAGTAATTATTCAAATTGTTTATTGTTACAAATATTTACCACTTTGGATTTATAACATGGACACATCGAAAAGTTTGTAAAAAACAATCCCTTTTTGAACAGAGTTACGTTTATATTTTCTTAGATTTGATCTTCAAGATTGAAGCATCTATATTAATCTTTTACGTTAGTGTATATTAATTTAACCCTTGAAATGAAAGGTGTAAAGTTCCAGTAACCCTAGTGTTATAACTTGTGAACCTGTGCGCCCTGTATATTGGATAACGCAACGATACCGCAAATCAGAGGGCAGAGAAATTATCGACCGAACCAGTGACGCATAAAACACATGTGAACAGCCTAGAGTCCTGCTCTCTGTCTAGCCCAGCCAGTTAAGTCCAGAACACCAATCTTAGCCTCTGCAATATGAATCATGTATTTCAAATATACTGGATTTATATAGAAACCATACAGACCACATCGTACCATAAAATAGAAAATAACATTTGCACAAGATTTAGCCAAATATGGCTGTGAATGAGAGAGGTAGAAATTAACAGACGGGGTATAACTCCAGATTGGTAAAACGTATAATAATAGTCCATAGGTCAAAATAAAGCTCATAATAAGAGCGACATGAATATGAACAGTTTAGTTATTTAACAATTATACGATAATAATATACGTATAGTATTGGTCCATAAATGGATTCCAACAGTTACCACTCATTATTCTTATCGGGATATAACACCTAGGATTCAGTTTAGTCCAGTTGATAAGGCTTGAGAATAGAATAATATGGGAAATTTGAAATCCAATGTTGCTACAATCAAAAAGTAATAATAATAATCCGGTTTATTTACAACTGCGGAACATCTGGAACTCAAAGCAACTGTCAACCATCACAAAGGTTAGGATTTTCAATACAAATGTCAAGACAGTTCTACTGTGTGGGGCAGAAACCTGGAGAACCGCGAAAGCCATCATTCAGAAAATACAGGTGTTTATTAACAGTTGTCTACACAAAATACTTCGGATACGTTGGCCAGACACTATTAGCAACAATGTACTGTGGGAGAGAACAAACCAGATCCCAGCGGAGGAAGAAACGCTGGAAGTGGATAGGACACACATTGAGGAAAGCACCCAACCGCATCACAAGACAAGCCTTCACATGGAATCCTCAAGGCCAATGGAGGAGAAGAGGAAGACCAAAGAACACATTACTCCGGGAAATGGAGATAGACATGAGAAAAATGAACATGATTTGGATGGAACTAGAAAAGAAGGCCCAGGACAGAGTGGGTTGGAGAATACTGGTCGGTGGCCTATGCTCCATTAGGAGTAACAAGCGTAAGTAAGTAAACATATAACTTACCTTAAGAATTACCTTCATACAATATTTGAGTACTTTAAACTGTATATTAAATTAATCCCGTCATAGAAAATATAATTACTCATGTGATTTACATACCTGAAATAATTTCTCGTGTTTTAGATATTACATAATCATTAAATATCAGAATATAATAAAGATACATGGATAAATGAATTATTATTCTTAAGACATGTTAGGTTATTTATATAAACACATAAACATTGGTACAAGGAGGTATCAAATACATATGCACCACATTATTCATTCGATCTATGTGAGGGATGGGATATTGCCTGGGTGCCCAAACTGAAACAGGTGGTTTTCTTAGGAGCTACACCTGGAGCCTTCGACCTGAACGTCCGATCTACAGGGCAGTAGAACAACATTAGGAAATGCAGTCCCATGGTAGACGGTGACCAATAATTGGTCCATACGCCAATTGTTCTCTCAGTGCCCTGGAGTTCATGTGCACCATCAGTTTGGATTGAGGCTTTTCCCACTACCCTAGGTGGACTGTCCACGTCCACCAACTCGGTTAAAGTGCCGAACATTCGCTTTTTGTCCTGTCAATTTCATCAACAACACTCATGTAGTGAGTAGGACATCCCTGGTAGTGGTTGTATGCACGTGGCCATGTGAGAGCATTTCAAGAGGGAGAGCGGATACTCCCCATTCTCGGCCGTACCAGAGTATTCAGGGGCGATATGTTCAGTGATATATGATGGAATCATTCACTTATGTGAAAGTTTATTCCCAAAACAGTATTTCATACAATTTACATGGAAACAATGGTCAGATGAAGTAAAAAAAAATGATTGCGATAAGTCTTTTTAATTATTTTGTTTAATTAACGAATATTACAAGCGAATTTGTTGAGTCAAAACTAAAGTAAATAATTCCTTTGATTGACGATATTCACTTCATATTTAGTTGTATATTGCACCATTCAGTTTTTATGATTTCTGTAAGATTAATATTATAATTAAATGGTAATACAAATTTTATTAAAGGTTAGTTTGGTTGTAAAGCGACTGAAAATCTAATTTTGAAGGTATTCCCTAAATTTTTTTATTATTTCAGCTTAATTTTATTTCTTACTGAGAATACTAAACAATAAGATATTAATTCATCTAATTACAAATGTCAGTCCATTTTGAAAGTGGATAGAAATGCTACAATCGATGTCAGATTGATATACTATAATTAATATATTGAATCGATGAGACTCTAATTGATGGACGACCTTTAAGTCACTCTAAAGTGACCTTGAAAGTGTCTACCTACTTACTAAAGCTAAATGAGGGTTATAAAAAAGTCTGAAGAATAAGGAATTCCATTTACACTTGATGGTTAAGGTTCGAAATTAGATTTATGGTTTTCATCACGAACGGACATCAGCTATAATACCAAAATTCTATTTAGCCAAATAGGTGAATAAATTTCGTGCCAAAATCGAAAACTTGTTATCGTAAATCTGATTGGTTCATCCATAAATTACACTCTTACCTATGGAATCAGATTAACTTAATAGTTCAGAGGAATGTGTCCTACGTAAATGTTAACCATTGAAATTTAATTCGAATGGATTGGTGTACATTCAGTTAAACTATTATAGTAATGACATTTCATCAGTTGACAATTGAACAATCGAATATAGGAATAAAAATCTGAAAAAATAATCAATGATTCTTCATACTTAATGGTTAAGTGACATAAATAATTGGTCCATTTCAATTAAATATCTAAAAGTATTTTTCTTTATTTTACTGATCATCAACGTTTTCCAACAAAAATGAAATGAGCAATTGGTGATCTTATAGACTTATATTGTTTTCTTTTTAATATCTTAAACTAATTCAGCAACTTTTACTCCAAATCATAACTTCATTGAGGTAACAATGTACGAGTTGTGGAGATTATTAAGTTCTTGATTGAGATGATGAACCGATTGATGTTAGACCACCGTTGAAAACCTGGAAACACTAGATGGACGTCTCGTCCTACTGTGGAACTCCTCAGCAGTGCGCATCCATGATCTCCCACGTGAGGTTCGAACGCAAGGTGTTCAGTTCCGCGCGCGAACTCTTAATCTCTAGACCACTGAGCCGGCCATCATCCAACGATGTTAATGTCTAAGCTCAACCAATCCACGAAATCGCGCAACCATCTTCCATTTTAATGAGGTAGATATCTGTCTCTACCGGACACGGATATTTTTAATACCCAACAACGGAAGACTGTTAACAGATTCAATTTATTGACAAAAAATGTTTGTTTTTATCGATCTAACAACTAAGCTTCACATATGAAACGATAACTATTGGACAACCTTATCCAGAATGTTAGTATGAAAGTATTCATAAGCTAACCAAAGGAACATTGTTGAATCCAAACTTCTGTCATCGTTCTTAGTCAGTGGTCTTGAGTGCTGTTAGAAGTATGAGGGCAGTTATCACTTTCCGGTTGCTCACAGTGTGAAAGGGTTCTTCTGGAAATTGGATTAGAGGTGGTCTCAGTGACCTGAGAGCGTGACCGCAGTGCCCAGGGGACAACTGCTTGAGGTCGGTCACAAACGACCTTTTTGTGAGTAATTTTCGTGTTATTTCCGTACTTGTTGAGACCTTACCGCCGGAGACGGATATCCGTGGGGTAAGGCGAGGTGTGCATTTTTAGGGTCAATGTTTTCCAACCTCGCCCTTCCTTTGTGAGAAGGCAGCATCGCTGTTATGCTGGTTGTCTGAAGGAAACACCTTACTGCCGTCACAACTCCGTACAGTCAGCAGTACGACTTCGCCTTCGGACCTTGGGTTTGTTGCTTTTAGTCTTACCGCTCTTCAAACGACCTGTCTGGCATGGTATGACCTTGAGGAACGACTGTTTTAGCCAGTATGGGTCGGTTGATTCATCACGATAGGCAAGCTCGACCATCACGTCTAGGTGACAACAACGGTCGGAATCATCAATCTAGGTTATCATCTGTGTAGATCACTGCACAAAAATGTGACAAAACTAAAGTTTTTAAATCATGATAGCTCAAAAAGATAAAATGACAATGAGAAAGACTAAGGATTCAGAATATGGTTAAAAGAGGTGAAGTGGATGATAAGTATGTATGAATGAATACTCTAACTCAACATTTAGAGGAAGTTAAAAAAGTTAATGTAACTACGATAAGTGACGTAGACATGAATAACTAATCCAAAGAATAAAACTCAAGTCAGATCAACAAAATTTATTGCACAATATACATATGCATTGTATTATCATGATCATTAGCATTAGTAGTATTAATATAAATAAAAGCGTATTTCAATAAAGCGGATAATACATAGGATTTATGAGTTTTCACAATGCAACAGATACACACACACACGCACACACAAAACAATCTACCATAACCAGCACACAGAAACGGAACCGTTCACACATAATAATCAAATTATCTAGAAATAAATAATAGTTTCATTGAAGGCACATGATAAATATTTTTATTAAAATAAATCAATATATATATATATATATATATATGTATTGCATATTAAGATCTATTATATTTTGTATATTATATCATAATATAAGAGAATGATAATATAAATGACTTAATGAAGAGATCATCTCATAGAAATAAAGAAAAGAAAAGAAAACAAAAACACAACTGACTATCATTGAAAGACATCATCAATTAAAATACTGGTTGTACACAAAGTAAACAAAAACGTACAAATAAACGATAACATAGAAATATGTACTCTTGTTCTTCTTCTTCTTCTTCTTTTACTTGTTGTCGTTCATCACCCGCTTCAATGTCATTTTTTTTTGGCGAAAAAAAAAAAACAAACACATCCATGAAGAATTGTTCATAGACCAATGTACTTACTCTTCAACACTTCAGTACAAATTTATGTAACATAATCTTTTAAAAGCAAAAACAACAAAGTCATCTGTAAAAACAAATTAAATTAGTCCATTGCTCTAGTAAGAGGTAGTAAACATTAGAAATAGAATATTTTAATAAACAGGTTTGAATTCTATATGCGAATCATATTGACATGAAAACAAACAAACAAACGAAAAATGATAAACAGTTTTGTAATACTACTTATATTGAATGATCATTAAATTTGTGTGTATATCACTATCATTATTCTTTAATACAATGGAATTATGATGTAACATTGATAATATAGATGATTTCATCAAAATATAAACTGTCGATCGTCTGATTTACTGATCAACAACAATATTGATTTCTAATATGAACTTGTTACAAACAAGATCAATCCATTAGAATTAATTGAGTTTAAAGCACATGTTGAACAAGTCGAAAGTATATCATAAAAAGTGTGTGAATAGATAGGAAAACAATAAAAAATATCTTCTAAACTATTGAATAATACATGCTAATTATTCTGGATCACCAGTATCATTTTCTATTTGTTGTGTAAATTGACTACGAAGTTTAGCAATTTTTGATTTGGGCAATGAACCATGTGAACGAAACATTGACTAAATAATAAAAAACAAAAAAGAAAAAAAAGAAAAAAGAGGACTCGTTCTGATCTAAACATGGTTCACATTATCTGGAATGAATATTCATTATTGATCTGATCAGAATTTTTAAAAATAAGATTGAAATCAAGTGTTAATAATTGCTAATCTTGAGTAACTTATTCATATAGAATGACATAAAATAATATATAATTCTAATATTTCAATAGTTGACATCATTGAGTCAATTGAAGCTAAACGATTATGGAATACCTGGAAGCACTGAATGGCCGTTTCGTCCGATTCTTATAATATAAATGTTAGTTAAGATAGATTCATAGATTAAACACTAATAAAAAAACAAACAGAACAGACTACTAAAGTTATTCAAATAATTCTAGTGAGAGGCTTTGACCAGTGGAGCTAATTCGTGTTGGATCGAGACAGATTTCTACCTCAGTACAATGGAAGATGGTCACGCATTTTCGTAGATTGATTGAGGTTAGACATTAACACAGTTGGATATCAGATGGCTCAGGGGTCTACAGATTAGGCGTTCGCATGCGAAACTGATAGGTCCTGAGTTCGAATCTCACGAGGAGAGATCATGGATGTACACTGCTTAGGAATCCCATACTAGAATGAAACGGTCATTTAGTGCTTTCCAGTTCTCAATGGTGATCTAGCTTCAATTGACTCATGAATTCAATTATTGAATCGGTACACTTTTCTTTCTTATTAACACTTAATATGTTAGGAAATAAATGGTCAATCTATATATGGAATAGATTTCTATTATGTCTTTATAAACATTATGTTAATTATAATGAATAGGATTTGCCAAACGAGTTTTCCCTAAGTTAAATAATCTATGGAATCTTTAAAATAATGTGTCCCTGGATCTTTATAACTCTTAATGTGGAAGGTAAGTAGTATATAAAACTATACGTGTTAACACGTCTATAAATGATTAATCCAGAGATTTAACTTTCAACTATACGATGTATTGAGTTATGATATCAATGTTGTATATTGAATATCGAAAACAAAAAGATGGATTAATTATGCAGCAGTTTACTTTCTACTTAATCAACTAGTGAAGCTATAAATCACTGAGTGATTGAATTTGAATTGGTATTACGCAAACATAATCATAGTTTATCTCGATAGGTAAAGCTAGCTAGGCGAAAATGAGTTAAACAAATTTAGTAGATGACGAAATCAAGATGTGTTATCAGAACAAAAAGTTAGTAACCATCAGTTTCAGCTAAGTAGAGGAGTTTTGGTCTTCTTGATCATATTCTTTGTAATACTCATTATCAATAATTATGAAAGTTGGGTGACATGGAGGATAGTCAATATCAATGGCACAGTTCAATTCATTGTCTAAACTACTCTGAACATTGACTCACAAATTTCACACTTTCATCGCATTTTTCTAGACGAATTTTTATATGGTAAATCGACAAGTTACGGAGGATACTGGCAAATTCACAGTAGAAGGGAAAATTTGGGGGAGCGCACTAGCAGATTTAGCCGGTTGCGGTACAGAGGGGCAAGGATAAGGTTAGGTAATAGAATAATACCACCAATAATACTGCTTTTTCCGATTTCAGGGAAATCAGGATAATGGAATACCAAATAAACAATGCTGAAGCGCTTGAGGGCAGAGATTATTTAGTGGCGAAGTTATGTGACGATTTTTGATTAATGACCACGAAACAAACCCATTATGAAAGGAACCGATTTGTGATCAATATTCTGCGTATTTTACAATCATGCCTTCAGATTTGTACGAAAATACGTTAATATGTAACTGAATAGTATAGAAATTTAGAAAAAAAACAGTTAAGGAAGACGTGAACCAGTTGCTGACATAGTAAAACATCAACTGAGTTGTGATTAAAACAAAACTCCCAATTAATCAATGAAATTATTGGTAGGTGATATAATTAACATCCGTCTGTAAATTGTTTGGGAATTCGTCTCTTAAAACCAACGCATGAAAGAGTTGCGCTACAAAATTGTTTTCCTTTTAATTTTCGTACTACGGCCGCCATAACAATAAATATGAGGTAGTTTCTGTTCATAATTATAAGGATGAATAACAACTGGAAAGGATTGCCCAGGGTTGGATGGAGAATGCTGGTGAGCCACATATGCTCCTTCACGAGGAGTAACAGGCGTAAGTAAGTTGATGTTAACCACTTTTGAAGTAAGAAGAAAGCAACTGAAAAGTCGAAAGAGTTTATTCTTATAATCGTCTATTTAAACTTTAACACAACTGTTTTCATACAAGTGGACGCATGTAGACAACGTCAGCTTTATCATAATCATAAACTGTTTATCGAAATTATATACTGGAGGCACATGGTGACAAGTTCATGCGGAAACTATGGGAAATTAATTATATTACGTGAATGATTATGTTGATGTATAGGATGACCACTATGTAATGTTCATCAACAGATTATCAAACCTGGAATGTTAATTTAGTGATACCCCTTGTGATGTGTTAGAAATAGTCGAAACGTTAGTGTATCTTAGTAATTTGGTTGTGGCCTCACTGATGGGATCAATCTACGTATGGTAAAAACCAGAGTAGCTTATCCCAATCTGGACTATATTTGGCACCGTCCACGATGTTAGTCTAACTGTAAAATGTAGGGTCTACAACGCTTTGGTGAGGGCGATTCCACTCTAATATGAAGAAATTTGGCCTCTCAGGGTCTCTGTGTGTTTGAAAAATGTTGTCGCCAAACGATTGCTGACATCCATTGGCAACACTGTATTAGTAAAACTGACGTTTGGCAATATGTGTCTAGGATCATTGATGATGGCTATCACCACACTAAAACATTGACTTTGATGGCTTGGACGTGGGTTGCGAATGTCATTTCAGCTAATTCTATATTGCAAGAGGTTGAAAAAGTGAAGATGTGGTCAGTTTATGTTATGATATCGTGGCATGAAAGAAGGCTGTACAGGACTGCCTAATTTGAGTTCTAGAGATGCTGGAACTCAGTGGATCAACAAGTTATTAAACAGTGCTTAGAATAGGAATAAATGGCGATTTGGTTGTAATGTTCCTCAGTATCATTGACAAAACATTAAGGAACTAGCCTTACTGAAAATAAATTTGTTTTTATTTTAACTGAACTGCTCTTATTAATATGATTCTTTTCCCACTATTTTTATTCATTTATCTGTTCTTGATGATACTCCTTCTATTCCTTCATGATTCTTTTATTTTTAATTTGTGTGGTGCATATTTCTTTTAGTGCCCAGTTTTATCAAATTTTGTATGTACTAAATAAATAATAAACAGACATATTGATTAAAACTACTCAACTATTAAATGTTACGTTGTCAGTTCGAACTCAACTCCACTAACTACAGTTGCGGAAACCTTCCTACTTAAAGTATAACTTTAAGTTATGTACTCGGCAAATGATTTAGAGTAGGAAATCACAATCTAATGTTTCAAATATGTAGATTCTAGCCTACAAACATCCATCATTCCCTACTGGACAAGAATTTAAATTGTGTTAAGAATCATTTGAGAAATCAACTGATCAACAGTATGATCGATGAAAATCACAGTCGTTCTTCTAAAAAAAATTATTTATTATTTATTTATTTGAACACATCGGTACATAGGGGTACGAATACATATGCGCCACACAAGTCAGTTGATTTGTGTGTGGTGCCCAGACCGAAGCAGGTAGTTTTCTTAGGAAGCCACGCCTGAAACCTTCGATTTGAAGGTGTAATCCAAAAGACAGTGGAACAACGTTAGAGGATGCACTCCCATGGCAGCCGGTGAACAACAATAGGTTCATACGCCATTTGTTTCCTTGAGATCCTGAAGCCCATGAGCACCATTGGTTTGGAATCAGGGTATTCCAACTCCCTTAGGTGTGTCCTCCATATCCACCAACCCGGTTGAAGAGTCGGACATTCGCTTCTCATCCTCTCAATTTCATAAAACACGATATCATAGTAGCACGGCTGTTTAAAGGTTAAATGGTAAGTAATCGGTAATTTGTCAAATCTTAGCAAAATATATCCTCTTCTCATTGTGATAAATTAAACCGACAAAATTTCTAATCTCGCTAGAAAGTTGATAAACAGAGATAAGTGAACATATACCCGACTACTAAGTAACCAATGACTAGAAAAGAATGTAGCGATCTCTTCATAAAAATCTGTTTACATCAACTGAATTGACATTCATTTTATTTATTATATACCATAGTCTTATTATATTGACTGTGTGTTTATCAGAATGATGTAAACAATTCAGTGAAACTTTCAGTGGCATATGATAAAATGAATCTGAACAATACAATAATTAGGTTGATGAATTATTGGATAATTCAATACAAATCAACAAGCTCATATAGTCTAACTTTCAGTTATACATTTTGTATATTTTGAAGGCACTTAGTGATATTATCTTGTTATCTGAAACAATGTTAAATCAATCAAGTTTTAAAGCTGAATTGACTGAGGCTTAGTGATTAGGTTATTTTGATTTCTAACCAGTAGATTGTAAGTTTAAATTCCAATCTATCTAGTATCGTCGGTCCTTAAACAAAGTATGAATCAAACCTTAGTACATAATTCTGTATGCGCTAGATGAATTAAAATAATTTAGAATTTGTAAAAGAATAATAAAAGATCCAAAGATGTTTATCAATAAGCTAATGATTCTATGATGTAGTCAATTTAGTGATGATTCACTGTTACTATGATTATTTTGACTACTGAGATTTATTTTATTAATTTTATCTCGTTGTCACAATACGATATGACAACTTAGATTAATGTACATTTATACCAAGCTCTTGGTTAATGATGATTGACTGAAACGGTAGGGTAGATGTTATTCATGGGAAGATTTCACCAGTTATGGTTTAAACAGTTGGATTGTTACATTGACTTTTGGTTGTTTGTTACCAACGACTGTGCTGTCATTATTTACAGATTTATCTTGATTATTTTTCTCACAATGACTTAACAACAATAAATCTTAGGAGTAGAAAAGTATTAATTCTTATAAAGACACATAACACCTTGATAAGTAATAGTGAGCAGAGACGATAATTCAATTGGTGTCACCATCTTGAAACACTGACTTCGGTGGCTTGGACATGTTCTACGAATGTCGTCCCAGAGAATTCCACGTCGTGCATTATTTGCCGACTCTGGGACTGGTTGGAAGGAGTGGAGAAGTGGTCAGTGCATGACATGGTGTTGTGGCATGAAAGAAAGCTTTAAAGGACTGGCTTCTGTTGGTCCTTCACGACTCCCTGGCTGGAGTCCTAGAGATGGTCCTACACAGTGGCTAGAGACGTTATCAGATATGGCTCAGAATAGAAGCCAGTGGCGATCCTGCTGTAACTTTTACTTTCCTCATAAAAAGTGATTGTAACTTCCCTAACTGAAGGGATTCTTTCTGGTTGTACTTCTCCGTTTCCCCCATTACTATCACTATTACTACACTTCTATACACTGATGAGTGGTCGTTATTGTTCTTCTTTTTTTTATACGCATCTCACCTTCTTTTTTCTCTTCCCATTCTCATTGTTTTCTGTGGTGCGTATAAATTTGATGCCCCCTTGTACCAATATTTATGTGTTCAAATAAATAACTAATTTATCTCTGATCTAAAATACCCCATAAACGGCAATCAAGTGTCAGTATCATTTATCAGTTAAAGTAAAATACAAAAAGTGAGTATTATTTAAAAATTGACGCTATTTCTGAACTATATCGATTCACCAGTTTACTTACATAATAAAAATATCAATCAGAGTTAGTAAATACACCGACTATTCGAGACGGTAAAACTATGACCTGAGAGATTTTTTTTACATTCTATGCATGAAAAGTATGATACCTTGAATTGATATTACAGAAACATGAGTACTATGTGTCACAGTCGTAGAAAAACGGGCCCCCAAATGCCCTGGTACGACCGAGAGTGGGGAGAGTCCGTTCTCCATCTCGAAATGTTCTCACATGGCCATGCGTATATAACCTCTGTCAGAGAAGTTCTACTACTTGCCTTCTCGTGGCAGGGATGTTGCTTACGAAATTGAGAGGATGAAAAGAGAATGTCTGGCACTTCAACCGGGTTGGTAGATATGCAGAGTCCACCTAGGGGAGTTGGAATACCCTGATTCCAAACCAATGGTGCACATGAGCTACAGGATTCTAAGTAAATAAATGGCATATGAACCTAATGTTGGTCACCGGCTAACATAGGACTGCATCTCGTTACGTTACTCCACTGCCTTGTGCATCAGACCCTAAATTCAAAGGCTCCAGGCGTGGCCCCCTGAGGAAATCACCTACTTCGGTTTGGGCACCCGGGCAGCATCACAGCCATCAGACAAATCAAATGAGATTTGTGTGGCGCATATGTATTTGGTGCCCCATTGTACCAATATTTATGTGTTCAAATGAATAAATAAATAAATAAAAAAACGGAGTTTAAAATCCAACACAGTCTGTCGTCTAAACAGAATGAAGGATATAGATATAGTCATTTCACAACATAAAATAATATAACTGATTACACTAGAATATAATCAGAAATATAGTTGTCAGATTTAAGTGATAGAAAATAGATTTGCATGACATTTTGAAAGTTTAAAAGCATTGGAAACAGATTAATAAAAGGCTGCAATATGTTTTACGACATTAAGGCAACCAATCATGTTGTGTTTTTTAAAAAAAAAGATTCGAACTAATAGATCTGCAAGCTGAAAACAACCTGGATAGATGCTTAAAAACCATAGCAGATTGATTAAATTCCGTTAGTGATTGACTGAAATGATCTGGAAACTTTTTTTCACGTAAAATATTTGATTTTTAGACTAATTTGCATAGATGTGTATACAGAATGAATATTACGAGCAAAATAATTGTATATTACAATGAACTATACTGAGCAGCAGTTCGCTCTGTTCTACTTTACGGCTGCGAAACGTAGCCATTAAGAGCAGAAGATACTCGTTACTAGTATTTGACCACAGATACCTTAGAAATATTGCTGGCATCTGCTGGGATCACCGGGTAAGTAATAGTTAGGTTTGACACAAGGTATTAAGGAATGATGACAAATCAGTCGATGAGGTTGTGAATCTTCATAGACTGAGATAGTTGGGAAACGTGTTACGTATGCAATGCTGACTAGTGTTGCGGATAGTTGGAAGAAAGTTAGGGGCGGCCAAACCAAAACGTGGCATCAGTCGTTGAAGTAAAGTAACTAACTTCTGGTTTGAGCCATGTTGGTAGATGCAGACAACTTGGTTGGGGTTCGCGTGACCATCCTAACCAATAGTTGGACTCTGGGTGACACGACTCAAAATCGACCACAATGATGTAGGTGTGAACACGCTGTCTTCCTTTAAATTATGAGATTAAAATTATTTCATATCTTTCTACGAACTAATTCTTTCTTTCTGTATTATTTCCTTAAATGAAATCTTTCCTTTATATATTGAATTATTGAGTTAACTGCTTCTATGAATCCGGTGTTCATCTTGCTGTGCTAATGAGGTATGACAACTTGGACTGGTCCTACGTTGTAACTGACTGACGATGAACTAATGGAAAACAAGTGGCACTTATATAATTGACAAAGTATCGTAGTTAATGTTGAAAATAGTCTAACCAAATGTTAATTTAATTTGAAAATGGTCTATGGAAATATTATAATTAAAGACATTTATACGTGTATTCTACGCAACATATCTGTGTTTATGAGGTCACTTAAGACGTCAGATTTTATAGATTCTTCAAGGTTTGCTTTCAACAACAATGAGGGAGTATCCAGAAAATAAATGTAAACAAACATTAACTTACTTCAATAAACTGGTGACAGTATAGTGTTTGTTTATCTTTGCACATGTTACGAAATGCTGTAATCAGGATAGGAAATTCATTGCATTGAATTAAATCTTTATAATGTAATCTGACCAATGATAGACATACACGAAAGAGTACTTTATCCCCTTCATAGAATAAACAGTCGAAAACACGAATTGTTGTCTATGGTGTATAAAGAATAGTAGAAACGAAAATAACTTTTTGGTATACCAAAGAAGATTAACTGAGTATTGAATTCAACAGGGAGCAATGTTAAATATGGGTTTTATTAAGCATGTCTACACTCATCAGTAAGATGAGAATGTCTGAGGCATTTAAGGTCACGGATGATCTAACGATCATATCCAAAAACCTAACATCAAATTAAATGAAGTCAGTTAGCTTGATCACCACATATCAAATTTGGTCCATAGAATTTAGTCAGCATCAAGTACATGGGATATTATTACCAAGCGACCGATCAGTATACTATAAAAGTGTCTTGAGCAAATTAGGTGAAGCAGAATAGAAATACCAGGCCATTAAGCTAATCACTATACAACACGTGTTTCCAAATCTGAATTGTTTCGATGAAGAAACTGGTAAACAGTACCGTTTTTACAACGCTACTTAGATTCACCTCTTTAGTTAGCCGACAAGTATTAGCTGAATAGCTCAAAATGAAGTCATTAACATTAACATTTAAGGTTTGGAATAGTATTTAAACTCCTTATAATATCAGAGAAAGACATACTTTTTTGGAAATACGAGTTTTAATGGCATGTCAGATAGTCATCATCATAGAGCTAGAGATAGTTGCCATAATATATTAGCATGACGATGTAAAATTAACAGGATGAATAGGATAGTGGATCGAAATAATGTAATACTAATGACAATGGAAAAAATTAAGAATATATTTCAAAAAGACAATATATAAAGGTATGTATAAAAGGAATACTAAAATAGAAGATCAAGAGGACAAAGGGCAAAACGCATGTGCCATTTCCGGCGATTCTGAGTCGTGCCTTCAGAGTCTCCAACAACTGACCAAGGTTATCACGCGAACCGCAACCAATCAACCAATTTACTACCTTTTTCTAGTATCCTATGCCTAACTTCAACACTGTTCACTCAGTTGTTCCAAAAAACGCAAGGATTGCTTTGAACAAACCCACGGTGTATGAGAGCGATGAAAGGCGTATACTTGTTGTGAAAATGCTGACTATGTAAGCCATTACCATCAATTAAGATATACAAGGGTTAACAACAAAATCAAGGAATCTTTATCAAGGACTAACAGTTAAAACCAGGAGCAACTGGACAGCCATTTTATTTTGTGGTCCAGGAGTCCTTAGTAATGAATACAGCTGATCAGTTGCAAACTACCGTCCAGTTATGTAGCTTATATCATGGGCTGACGAACTTCATTCAGTAACCAAAGAAAACAAGAAAGCGCTGGATAGCTGTTTTGTCTTACTATGGGACTCCTCGGAAGTTAGCATTCATGATTCCATCAGGGTTCGAACGCGGAACCATTCGGTCTCATGACGAGTGCTTAGCGTTGAAACCACTACGACGGTGCCCAATGGTTTACACGTTGGTCACAGGTTTAAACTCAGCTGTATATTTCGAATCTACAGTCTCCTCACGCAACTAAAGTGTGGCTCAAAACTAAGTATAGGAATCTGTATTTAGCATGTACGTCAGTAAACCAACCATTCAACAGGCCCAAGTTTAAGTGCTTGATTTTGAGCCACATTGTGCAAGGATTAGTAATATTACCCAGGCTACTGAAATAGAGTGACGCTTAAAAATCAGAGATTTCTTAATCGAAAGGCAAGTGTTTTAATAATTAATCCGCTAATCGGAAACCTGATTAAAAGAGTTAGAAAATCCTATTTCGAAATTAAAAAAAGGTTTATTCACTGATCAATAAATTTAGATTGTTGTTTAGTTTGTACCAACTTGTATCGAAAGTCATACGAATTTCGAACGGTATTTTGAAGTGTAGCATGAATTAATCCATAGATACATTTATTGAACTAAAATTGAGCGTGACAATGATGGGAGAAATGAAATAAGGCTAAACTGTACACTAAATGGTCGCTCATAAACATGAATACCACCCAAGGATATATATATATATATATATATATATATATATATATAATTCAAAAGGATGTGTTAGAATGTTAGACACAGGCATAAGGATTAACGAAACTAGTTTTCTGTCAGTTTGACAGATCCGAATACAACTAATTTGTCGAGATTGTTCTTAGAGACTATTTCAGTTTATAGCTGATTTCCATCACGAGCGAATTTCACATTTTATTTAAATTTAAATTAACTCATTCTGTAGGTACTGGGGTATGAGCCATATCCTATGCATGAGAGCTAATGATAATACCCAGCTGCCCAAACCGAAGTAGATGGAGTGGGCCTCGAACGTAAGACTTAGTGGATGAAAGTCGAACGCTTTAACCACTAAGCCACCGCTCTACATGATCAAACAGAGGACGACTGGAAGCTAGGGATCGATGGGTAGATTTTTCATTTTCGTACCGAACTCGAGAATGATCATTAATGATCTAGCCAGAAATCGAGCCACTTGTCATGAGAACTAAAAACCTTAGGTTAGATCATTGGGAATAACCACTGTTGGGGATCCTTTTTTATTTCAGCTTAATGAATCAGACAGTATTGCTAATTCTGATATAAAACAAGTTGAATACAAGAACCAGTAAATGATTTGTGAGTTGTAATTTTACTGTTGGGATATGTTTAAACTCAGAGTAAAACATATAGACCGGTTACTAAGTGAAAATCAGTGTTGTTTTGTTCAATTTCCAGTCTCCAATGGAGTTAAAGAACAAATAAGTTAATATAACTGCTGAACAACGTCTTAGTAGACTTTATTATTTGTTTTTGATTATCAGATATATAATGGATATGAACCTCTTGTTTACTGTGCTTACCCAAAATGATAATGGACAATAAAGTATACCTGTGACCTTAAAAAAATACTAAAGTTGTACTTTGTCGAAATATATGCATCTAGTATACAATATCTATTTATTATTTAGGAAATAAACACTAAACGACTATAAACGTATATAGAATTTAGATTCACATCTTCAAACACAATGATCAATGTAATTATACCTATTCAATTTGCTTTTTTTCCAAAAGACTGAACAATAATATGTCGATAGAAATTTCAAATTATGCTTTCTATAATTTTTTTACGGTTCAATAAAAACACCTTACAAACTAAAAAGACGATGCTACTAATGAAACAGCATTTGATGTAATGATGGTCGATAACATTCGATCTGCACTAAGAAGGACCTAAAACATGACATTGATCACCACCCAGTGATAAATGAATTGTGAAAATCAAGAGATGATGGCAGGTTCCAATCACTTTGAGATTTGATCAACAAAATCATTTGATAATCTGAGGATATTCAATTACTATTAGTTTCAATTGAAAAGTGATAAACAATATAGGTATATTTATATAATCATAAGTAGAATCTTGTGAACAATAGACCAAAAAACATGTTTAATAACACTCAATGATAAATAAATATTACTACATTACCTCAATTGGCAATACATCAGCAAATAAGCATATAAACCATTTTGTTGCAAGTAATGTACAAGTGATACCTGAATTCATGATTATTTTATGAACTGTGGGAATTTTATCTCTACATAAAGAAAAGAATGTATACATAAAAGAAAGCTATAAAAAATTTATGATTAACCAATCATGTATTAATAGTAAATATAATGAGTTGTTTAACAATTGGAATCTAACATATACACATTACAGAGAACATATTAGCGCCCCCAAATGTCCTGGTACGGCCGAGAGTGGGGAGAGTCAACTCTCCTTATCGAAACGCTCTCACATGGCAATGTGCATACAACCACTGACAAGGAAGTCCTACTCAATGCCTTCTCGCGGCCACGCTATTGTTTACGAAATTGAAATGACGAAAAGTGAATGTCCGGCGCTTTAACCGGGTTGGTGGAAACGGAGGATCCACCTAGGGGGCTTGGAAAACCCTCGTTCCAAACCAATGGTGCACATGGGCTCCTGGATCCTGAGGTAAAAAAGGGCGTGTGAACCAACTGTTGTTCACCGGATACCATAGGACTGCATCTCCTTACGTTGCTCTATTGTCTTGTGGATTAGACATTTAGGTCTAGGGCTTCGGGTGTGGCCCTCTAAGAAAACCATCTGTCTCAGTGTGGGCACTCGGGCAATATCCTAGCCCTCGCACAAATAGAATGATCTATGTGGCGCATATCTATTTGGTGCCTCATTGTACCAATGTTTATGTGTTTAAATAAATAAATACAGAACACTTTAGCCAGTGACATGATATCAAAAGCAGTCATGATAATGGAATTCACAAATCTTTAGTCATAATAGTTAAGGTACTTAATACATATACTAAAACTATCCTGCCTAATGTAGTGAGCTAACTGAAGAGAGAGACAGTCTTAGATGAATTCATACAACAAAAGCCAAGCTTTCTTAGAATGGAGTAATGTTTACAGTATCGGGTCATTTCGAATGAATGCACTGAACTAAATAAATAATAACACATCAAACTAATGCAGATTTATAAATAGGGTTTTAGAGGACAATCTAAAAATGGGCAAGCTAATGAAACTACCTAACTTCTTTATACACTGTGGTTAGAGAAATTGAACTGGATCTTATTACTTCACGAATAACAAATCAAGGGCTTGGATTATTAAGTATTTTTTGTGTTACAGATTAAAGTAAATTGAAGTAGTAAACGGGAAAATGTATGAGTTGATCTATACCAATAATTGATACCACTGTTTACTGACTGATTTAAAACAATTGTTAAGCGATTTCTTACTTCCCATTGGTTCTTACCATAACTACTAGTGTGACAAGCGAAATTGATCTTTGAATAATTAAAACCAATATATAACATATACTAGTCTATAATCGTTTTAATGTTATCATTATATTTATGACAGTAGAGCATTCAGTGTCCAATGGATCTACAGATAGAAACTCTACCAAACATTTATGAAACGTGACCTCTTCGAGTTAATTTTGCTTCATAACTTTGTATTTTTAACCAACATAATGGAATTATTAGTTTATTAACTTTTGTTTTATTCCTTCCAATACTGCATTTCGATGCCCTAATGAAGTGAAACAGTAACACAGCTCATTTTAATTCACATATATTAATTGTTTGAATCTTGTGATTGATGTTTAGGATTGCGATTGATCTGTCTATTATTAGCATATGTATATCCTGTGCGGATTATATCGATATTGTCAGTAAGTCATAAACATTTTAAGCAGTGATGTTCACTCCATCGATCTCTGCTTAAAATGTTTGTGACCTACTGACAATATTGAGACGATCGGCACAGGATGTACATACGCCAATAATAGACAGATCAATCAGAAGGTCCAAACAACTAATATGTGAATTAAAATTTACCACATTTCACATGCCAGTAGCTATCTGGACTCAGCAATTACTAAGTGGATAACGCGATATGCTTTTAGGCTAAGTATACAGGGCTCGAGTCCCAGGGTGAGCATCAATGTTGTGATGCAGGTACATCCGGCTGATAGGTAGCAAATAGAATGAGACGTCAGTGCTGGGGTTCCATTGTTAGCCACCATCCATCTCTGTTTAGTAATACGGTTAACTTTATTGTTTTACCTACTAGAGGATAGTATCTAAAAAATGCATTTCTCGAAATAATACTTCTTATCATATGTTTATGACTCATTAATTACAGTAATCAATAGTCATGTTTACCTTGACTGTTTTGTTTCATTCAGAATGTACAAAAACGCATAAAATTTGGTTTTACAGACAGGTTTTTATTAACATATCTTTTTCGTGTCAAGATGATAGGCCAGGATGAGACAGTATTTCAAAGGCTTTCGAATGGACGTGAATTCTTGGCATTGAGAAAATCATTTCTATACAACTGCCCACAAGACAATTAACTAAGTAGGGCATAATTCGCTTTGTTTTTTCTTTCATAGCAATCAGTTAACCGCCCAATACTAATAGTTTGATAAGGATTTTCTAGACCATCACATTTCTGATAACTTCGCCAGATGCATGTCGAAAAAGAGGAAAAATTCAAGGAACTGGCCAACACAATTCTTTTTACTTACTTCAACAACTGATTGAATACCATACAGTCAACACGTACAGCTAACATATCAGAAGAATAGTATTTTGGTAAAATGTGATTAATCAATGCATCCAACAACCAAAACGCTTTTACTTCTCTCTCATTTGGTGGACAATCAAGAACGAGTAGGAGTACAGCTGCTATATAATTCATACCCTATTTTAAAAAAGAAATACAAATGGAAGAGAGAAAGTGAAGAAGTAGAAGCAAATGAAAATGACATAGTCTTCAAATTATATTTATAATTTCATTTAATGTGGCATCTGTTGTATTAGAAAATACCATAGTCTACTTATGATTAATACATGACTCTATGACTCAGAGACAATTTTAAATACATAATACATTCCTAGTTTGTAGAAAATTAAATATATCACTGGTGACTGGTTAGATTTTAAAGGCACGTTAAACCTTAGATTTACAAGTGAAAACAAGAATAGGGTAATAAATCGGGATATATGTGTACGTGTATCAAAAGAGAAACCGTTCATTGCTGTAAAAAGATTTCAAATACACATAGACTTCTAGAAAAAAGGAACTAAACGAGAAAACGATAATTCCTAGAATTAATTAAAAACTAATTTATATGTATCTGCAGTTTAAATCTACCAGTAGTTTAGAAAGGGATCTTAAGAAAGTAGTGTCTGTTATAATTAAAAGCAATTTGCACATTATATTGCTTTGTTTGTTTGTTTATACAATAATTCAAATTGAGTTACAAACCTACAAACATCCAGCCAACATATAACGACCGACTACCACGACGTGCTATGTTCAGTGGTATAGGAGTAGGTTGGAAGAAAGCTAGAGGCGGCCAAACCAAAACATGGCACAAGTCCATGAAGTCACTGACAAGTGGACTGAGTCATGTTGGTAGGTGTAGACTACCTGGTTGGGGACCACGAGATGATAGCAACCGATGGTTAGAGACCCTGAATGACATGGCTCAAAATCGTTTGCAATGGTGCAGGTGCATCCAGTCTTTGTGATCTCCCAAATTCTAATCTTCTGAATCCTTCATGTCCCTTTTTTCCTCTTTTCAAATTTATTTCACTGGATTATACTCTTTAAATAACATCTCTAAACCCTAATCTTCCCGATTACTGCTTATACTCTTGCTACCTCTACCACTACGGGATTTGAATCGATAACTGCATCTCTGTGCTAATGTGGTGTGGCAACTCGAACTGATGTACGTACGTAAGAGGTTCTACGTTGTTACTGACTGACTGCGCTCAATAGAAAAGAAGGCCTCACTATCCATTCGACTGGGAATATCTATCCAAGCTACCGTGTCTGATATTATTCACATTTCACACTATTATCGGACATACAAATTAAACTCTATCCTTTCTTATCAAAAAGGTCACATCTTTTTCATCCCTGACCTTGCACACATGTCGCTTATAAATCACTTTGACCGGAATGACATAACATCGACTTGTTCAGACCTGTCTTTTGATTGATCGCACATAATATTATTGCGTTGTTCCTTTGTACTATTTAAACGTGGATTAATTTTTATTTGGTTATTTATTCTCTGAAGAAGTGGCTTACACTAAGTCACAAAACGTCAGAAAATCTCATTTTTCTACCAATTGGTATATTACAAATATATTATTTTATTTATCTATATTCTATATTTAAGTATACGGGAGTTCTCACATCAAACTGTTTCAGATCAACTCTATCTTCTCATTTTTCTATCGAAATTTATAAAACGGAATAATTGCTCTAAATACTGTATTGCTTGTTTTCTTATGATGAAATTTCGGAAGTACTTCAATTAAATATAAGCTATTATATCCATTTGTAAACTAGTAAAGCAAAGTGAAATATATGTTGGCAGGATGTTTGTAGGTTTGTAACTCAATTTGAATTATTGTGTAAACAAACAAACCAGTAATCATATCATATTTCTATTTTTGGCATCTTTATTTACCTAATCTACTAGAGATTGAGTTATGTATCAGACAAAGTTGAGTCAATTTATACAATTGCAAATTCTCTTATTATTTAGCGCTACCCAAAATACTCAACCACTCAGTAGTTCACCATGAAAGGTCAAACACAACAAAATCTACCTTAACCATAGGGAATTGTATGTGTATAGTCAGTCAGCTATAAACAAAGTAAAAACTACCAGAAATATTCATCAACAAAATTCTCCACAACACATGAATACAGTGAGATGAAATTAAAAAGATCCAAGGCAAAGAAACGAAAGTGTGAAATTTATTTCGCTGTCATAATTGACCAATAAACTGTCTTGCTTGCTTTAGGATTTTCATATGCGTACAAATATTACAGTCCATTGGATTAAACCCTGATCTAAATGAAAATAATTTTGGCTACTAAATGGTAAGGCCGAGAGTGAGGAGAGTCAACTCTCCCTCTCGAAATGCTCTCATATGACAACGTGCCATCTCTACCTACTACCCTACGACTAACGTCAACATTTCTCACTCCGTTATTCTACGATACAAGGGTTAATATGTTAAAGTTTATGGTCAAATACCGGCAACTTATTCATGCCCTAAACATTCAAATACCAGAATGATACGTGGATGCGTGTGATACACACAATTTCAGTAAACTTTGATTGGCCGTAACAAATTAGAAGCTAGGTGAACACGAGATATGTTTTCGGAAAAGTAAAAGAACTTGGTAATAAAATATAGACAATTTTGTAACAAGATTTCATCTTTGTGTTTTTCTTCATCGAATTCAGTATTTAACAATCTTACCACATATGTCTAAAATTTTATTAAAAACATCTATCGTCAGCAGACTGAGTAGTGCATTAATTTGGATTATCAGTTATCTATTAATGACTAAATAACACGATTTCGTAAACTGATGCGTCGTCTCACTTTTAGACTGTTTGCTAACACTGCAAATAATACCAATACATCCGAGAGTGATCATTAGTAGGATCATGAGGAATCTGGAAGTATTAATAAGTATACGAAAAGTAAACTAATGAAATAGCTAATAGAAATCGTTACAAGAAACGTACTTGGCAATAACCGATCTTTGGAAAATGAACTGCAAAGGCAGACAATACTCTTTTTAACGATACCAGCTTACTACTGGGGCCATCTGGATCTTGAAAATGTTTGTTTTCTGGAAAGGTACGGGGAACATCTGGAAAAAAGCGAGAAAATCGTATGTATGAAACGAAACATCTTGAGTTCAGAACCAGTTAATAAAGAACGAAATCAAGTATATTTCAACAAATTTTTTAAGCCTTGCAGTTTGTAAACCGATGTATTTACTTTATTTTCTCGTTAAATTTCGTAAAGTTACCCGACTTCAAATGTGACTTTTTCTTATTATTTTGACTTTCTCAAACGAGTGGTGCCCATCACTGTTATTATTGTTTCCAGCTATTTTATTATTCCTTTTAAGTGTCCTCTTTTAATACTACGTTTAAGTTACAACCCAGACCGACAGATTACTGTACTATATTCTTACAGATACCAATAAACTTCGTAGTCCAAATGATATAAAGTTTCTTAGATGTAAAACCCAATAACTGAATGTTGCAGTTCGCCTAAGTTAAACTGTAAAGGTTATTGTAAACGGTTACAAGACTACGAGTTGTAAATTAAACGGCTGGTTGCAACAAACAGAAATAAAATAGCGATTCTTCCGAATAAAAAAGGATTAAAACACAGTGATTGGCTACACTAGGTTATTCCAAAATAGCTTTAGAACTGACGAATCGAAAACTGTGTATGATAGATGTTGTTGATATTCGCAACAGTATATTCGCCTCCATAAACACAGTTAATGTTTAAGGTACTAACAGTGGAGGCTTAAGAAACACATTCATCGAGTCCAGTTTGTACAGAACAAAACCGAAAAAACACTACTATAAACCTTGATTGTAATGTTGTGGTTGATATACAACTAAATTACTGAATGCAGAAATTACATAACGAAGCTCAAATATAAACAATTTCTACATCAGTCTTGAGATATGGGCAGAAACATACCAGCCAAGATAACATTCCAAATATGTGTTGGGGGTACTTTGGAAACAGCTATTTGGTAGGCATCTGGATTAGCTTCCATTCGTTCATAAGCTCCAGAAAGATGCATCCAAACTGTTGGGCGAATGTGATCCGGTATTCCCTTCCGACAAAACCTTTTAACTAAAACAATAAGGTCAAATAACTCATGACATACATCTTGCACTCTTTTTGGGTGGAAGGGTAGAGAAATACTTTTCCCAACGAGAAACTCTTCTTTGAAGTACTGACTCATAAGTCTGAACAAAGTCGGAATATTCATCGTCCTCAACGTATTCTGGCGATTCAAAACCCCGGTCTGGAAATTTCCTATAGAGAAGAACATAATATCAACTAATGGTAAACACAAACTGCTCATCTACGGAACTCATGAAAACCAAGGTCATACATAAATTCGAAATAATTTCGCACAGTTCAAATGGTTCAAATGGATCACAGTGACCTTGGTGAAAGCCAAAAGATGAGAAATCTAAGAAAGGGGGCTGTTTTGACTCTTTTTCATCTTTTTGAGGATGACGTGACCAACAAAAAATATAAAGTCTGCCGTTTTCATCTAACTAGGTGTATTAGTGACGTTTTTTAACCTTCCATGAATATATTGCATTCAAACTTGGTGATCTTGTAATGACCTACTTTTATCAAGAGAATGTGATTGGTTTAATGGAAAAAATTGTTAATATAATCAATTGTACCAGTGATTGTTTTACTGTTCTTGTTTTTTTAACTGTATAAAGACAAACATTCTCCTGTTGATTGTGACCTTGCACGAACTTACGTTTTCTCAGTGATTCCGCTTGTACTCCTTTGGAATGATCTCGGTGTTCCTTCGATATCACGAAATCGCCAACAAATATATCTCGCTACAACCTCCAATCGCCTTCTGATATCTGGTACGCAACCTTCTGGTAGTGATGATCATATTCAGCAACGACTCGACTCGTTACTACAATCTTACCAACGACTGGATTCAATTATTTCATTGCGAACCATCCGTTTCATTTTACTCTACTCCATGATTATCGCTCGGTAAAATGAGGCCCAGATAGATATTAAAACGACCAACTCAGGAAAACTAGCAATAAAAATGTTTATTAGGTTACGAAAATCCTTGTTATAAGTTTCTGTTTCAGTTTCTTTTCTTCTGAGTTAAGAAAAATGAATGAAGCGGCTAGATTCATTCCTCCAGACTTTTAGTAATGTGAAATCTTAGTGCAGTTTGTAGTTTACCTACAGAAAGTGTTAATACATAGTCTACGATAAAGTATTCCATGGTACAACTCATAAAAATATCAGTGCTTCAATAAGGAACTATTCGATTTAAATTTCAAATTTCTCAGAATGATGTCTTAACTGACTAGTTCTAAATGAAATGACAAAATACTAAATCACCGTCAAATTCTTCACACAACATACGACAAGTCAGGATTCAATCACTTTTGGGTCTATGGTATGGTAGTGGAAGTAAGTCGAGGTCGCCAAGTCTATCTTAAAAGGCAGACAACATAGGCCGCTAACCCATTAAATCACCGGGTTTTTATTCGAGTATCAGCTTCATACCTGAAGCACGTACACGGTCCATGGATGCATGTGAATGGATTTTGATTGATTCGTGAAGACATTTGCAAACATTACACTCGATTTGGACATATCTATCAGTTGCCATTTGAGATCAATGCTCATCAATCTACAACAAATGGTTTGTGATGTTCACCCTCAACTCGATGTGGACGGTCATTGGGACTTCTTACTGCACATGCTCTTATGTGCTACAGACCATTCAGTTCCTCAAACGGTTCCCAAAAGCTGCAAGCCACCTACAGTAATCAAGAACCGTACCCTTCGTCTGCTAAGCCGCAAAAGGCATCGATGGGTGTAATACAAACGAACTGATAACGACGGAGCGTATAGGCAATACAAACATATCAGGAACATATGCACGAAGGCTATAAGGGAAGACACGATCCAGTACAGGATAAAGCTTATGGAAAAATTTGCCTCCAATCCTAAGAGCTAATTCCACTATGCAGCCTCTCTTCGTCAAGCCAAAACAGGAGTTTCTCAACTGCTAGGTCTTAACGGCCCGACCAACAACGATGGCGACGCCGCTAACCTTCTGGCTGAACATTACTCCCAGACATTTCAACCGACCGACATTAACTTTACTGATGACAGTTTCATCTGCAATTCCACAGGACTTTCCGAAGTGGACCTAAGCGCTGACATGGTGTTCCAGAAATTGCAGCACTTAAGACTAGACACTTCTCCTGGCCCGGATATGGTTCATCCTGCCATACTGAGGGAAGCAGCCTCAATCCTGGCAATGCCGCTTAGCGTGATGCTTTCACACTCGCTAAGTCGAGGCAAATTACCGGAAAATTGGAAGTTGGCTCACATCACACCAATTCTCAAAGGAGGTCGACGCAATGAACCTTCAAGTTATCGGCCGTTGGCTCTTCTGTCATTACCTTCAAAACTCATGGAGTCCCCCAGGGCTCAGTACTAGAGCCTCTTCTCTTCTTGATCTACATAAATGATCTTCCTCAACAGGTAACGTCAGACTTACTACTTTTTGCCGACGACGTGAGACTTTGGAGAGATATACGCAACGAAGACGATATACAGGCACTTCAGGAGGATCTGACGCGACTTCAAAGTTGGGCAGACGATAACGAACTTACCTTTAACACTTCAAAGTGTAAAGTGGTCCATCTGAGACATGTTGCAGACTACAGTTACAACTTAGGAAACTCCTCTCTAGTAGTATCCGAAGTCGAAAAGGATTTAGGAGTCCTGATGCCCCATGACTTAAAGTCTTACGCTAACTGTGACAAAAATGCCTTCCGAGCAAACCTTGCACTGGTAACGTTGAAGCGCATTTTCGGACAGTTTGACGGACTAACTTTCCTTACAATCTTCAATAGTTTCATCCGTCCCCATTTAGAGTACGGAAACATAGTACTCCTCCCCTCATTCCAAAAGGATAAGGACACCCTGGAGCGTATCCAACGGCGAGCCACGAAATCAGTTCGAGGACTCAAATCTAAGCCTTACGAAGAACGCCTCCGTTCACTAGACCTTTACCCACTAGAATATAGGCGTCTTAGAGGTGATTTATTAATGGCTTATAGTATTCTTAACACTTCTGGACATCCTCTTAAACACCTACTTAAGCTTAGTTCGAATAATAACCTAAGGGTTAACACCCAGAAACTGGAAACACAACATAGCAAAACGGAATGTAGACACAACTTCTACTCCTTAAGAGTTGTCAAAAGCTGGAATTCGCTGCCGGCCGAGCTAGTTCAAGCGACTTCTCAGGAGTCGTTCAAGAGGCAACTTGACCTATTCTTAAGGACCAAGGACAGCATCACATTATGATTTACCAATTTCTTTTCCTGTTTTATTGTTAACATACCTAGGTTCCTGCCTGGAGGGTTTGGTGATCCCCTGCTACTAGACACGGAAGCCTGTTAAGTGAAAGCTTCTTCTATTCCGTCCACAACCATTTGAACCATTTGAACCATTTGAATCCCATCAATGAACACTTTCAAAGATAAGCGTACTTTTCATAAGTAATTAAGGTTAAGGGACAAATATAGATCCATCAACCTACTGTCCTCATACGTGAGGATTGATAACTTGGGTTCTTGTCCGAACTACTGCTTTTCGAACGGGAAGTTTAGTCCTAACGTGATTTGCGTTTATCAAACTTTTGCTGTGTTCTTACGCAACAAAAGTACCATTTCAGTTCTAAAGAATCTATCCTGAGCTATACGTTCGGTAGATTACTTTTTTTTGAGTTTCACTATATTTAATAGTTACCTGTGGTTTTGCCTCAGCTTACTATTCGGTTTTTTTTGTTTTTCACGTATAGACTAGTTTCAGTTTATATCACTCGTTTTGTCCATTTTTGTCCGTTTTCAGTGTGCTTTTTAGTGTGTTTTTAAAAAGGTCTTAGGCTCTTGCAAGCATCTATAACATAGTTTGCTTCAACACCGTCATGAAAAACTCATGCAAACGTCCGGGATGCCGTTTTGCTGTCACAACTGGCATGCAGTGCGACAACTGCAAAGGTTGGTTCCACGAAGCATGCACAAATCTGACAGCAACTGCTTACAACAGACTCAGCAAGTCAGACCAAAAGTGGGTGTGTGTCACGTGCAACACAGACTCCGTAGTCTTGCTGAGTAACATCATTGTCCTACTGACATGTCTTCGGAACAAGTTGTCAGTTAACTCGGAAAACGATAGTAAAAAAACTGATATACAAACAAGAGCGTGCAACGGACTCAAAAATAGGGATGTCGATAGGTATTCCATCGATGGAGCATCCATCCACACTAACGACGACGTGTCGAGGCTCAGTACCATCATTACGTCGACGGTACTGAACTCCCTAGGCAAACTCGGGTCTCCCAGGTCAGGGTCCCCGAACACAACAGTGGTTGCCAAAAACCCTGCATGTGATTTGACCCACGTTAAGAGAGCCAAAAAGAACCAGGCATCACCGCCTAAGCCGAGCAACCCAAGTGTTGCTGCACGGAAAATAACTGGTAATTTAGTCGCACAGCCTACCCCCAAGACTCTTCGTCCGGTCAATAAAGAGCCCATGATTCATAAACGCACACTGACCTCCAAACAACAAGTTACTAAACCTGAACCCATCGTGAAACCTGGTAAATTAACAACAGTTCGTGACGACTCTCTCATTATCATGAACCTCGTTGACAATCCTGATCTTCCTCTCAGTCTGCAGGACAAAAACGACAGGATGCTCTGGGGTGAATTGAACAAGAAGCTCGAACTTCCTAGAATAGAGCCTTTGACGGTCACCCGGCTCACTCGAGGAAAGGATTCTAAGCATCTAAATCATCCGGGGCTTCTCCGAGTAACACTTAAGGCTGCTACCGACGTAGAGGACGTCTTGCTAGCAAGCCACTTGCTGAAATCAGATGGTAACGTAAGAATACTGCCCGACATACCGTACTCTGAGCGCAGTATCATACGAAACGTCCCTAAAGAATCTCGCGAGAAGTTTTTCCGCGGAAGAAACATAATTGTCCAAGGTATACCGGAAAATGTAGACCCTACCCAATCAAATTCTGACATCAGGGAATGGAAATTCATCAAACAGTCCTTGAGGCTCAAACACATACTGACTCAGCATGTGACGAGACTAGCCAAGAAGGACGGTGATCTTAGACCCCGTCTAATGAAGATAACCTTCCCATCTTCCCACATGGCGGCTGCAGTTCTGGAAGCATTTCGTGCTAATAGACGTCGATTGCCACCTGGAATCCACATGCACCCGGATAGGCCATACGAAGTTAGGACCAAGAACAAAGACAAGTTGGAGCTGACCATTCCACTTGTGGACTGTCTAAACGATAAAAAAAACGTGTAAAGGACAGGGCCTACCACCTCGGCAAACCTCACATAGGTGGGCTACCTGTCCATTCACATAAGGTTCATACAGAAAAACAGGACGAAGCTCACGCGTTCCAAATAGAAAGCATAAACTGCTTATATATGAACGCCGCGAGTCTACCAAACAAACTGGATGAACTACGTGAACTTAGCAACGCTAATAAGGCCCATCTGATAGGAATATCTGAAACCTGGATATCTTCTCAGTTCTCGGACCAAGAGTTAGCACTGCCTGGGATGACTTTGTTCCGCAACGACAGAAAAACAGGAATTGGGAGCGGAGTAGCCATATACATAAGCTCTTGCTTGGAGGTGCACCAGGTTCACAACCTCGAGTTTAACAATCTTGAGGAATCCATATGGTGCTCTGTAAGATTGTCTAGTACTTCCAGGTGTCTAGTCGGAGTCATTTACAGGAAGCCAACTGCCGACATCCAGTACGATAGTCGTATGCTGGAAGGACTATCCCGCTCTATCCGTCTCGGTTTCACACACATCCTGATTCTAGGGGACTTTAATCTCCCTAGAATCAACTTCGCGGAACACACGTACACTAGAGGCGACAACTCAACTGAAGCTGGGTTCTTCATCCTCATCGATAACTTGGGCTTATACGAAAATGAGAGGTCGGCAACTCGTTGGAGAAACAGTCAGACACTATCGCGCTTAGACTGTGTATTCACAAACGAAGAATTCCTAGTCGACAACCTCTCAATCCTGGCTCCTCTGGGAAAGAGCGATCATGCCGTCATAGCCTTCAGTTTTGTCATCAAAACTAAGCTAAGGTATCCCACCAATAATTTGCGTTGAAATTTTAAACGGCTGAATGTGCCAGCTCTACATGACTATCTACAACAGGTGGTTTTGGATGTTCACCCTCAACTCGATGTGGATGGTCATTGGGACTTCTTACTGCACACGCTCTTATGTGCTACAGACCATTCAGTTCCTCAAACGGTTCCCAAAAGCTGCAAGCCACCTACAGTAATCAAGAACCGTACCCTTCGTCTGCTAAGCCGCAAACGGCACTGTTGGGCGGAACACAAACGAACTAATAACGATGGAGCGTATAGGCAATACAAACATATCAGGAACACATGCACGAAGGCTTTAAGAGAAGACAGGCTTCAGTACCAAACAAAGCTTATGGACAAATTCGCCTCTAACCCTAGAAGCCTATTCCGTTATGCAGCCTCTCTTCGTCAAGCCAAAACAGGAGTTTCTCAACTGCTAGGTCTTAACGGCCCGACCAACAACGATGGCGACGCCGCTAACCTTCTGGCTGAACATTACTCCCAGACATTTCAACCGACCGACATTAACTTTACTGATGACAGTTTCATCTGCAATTCCACAGGACTTTCCGAAGTGGACCTAAGCGCTGACATGGTGTTCCAGAAATTGCAGCACTTAAGACTTGACACTTCTCCTGGCCCGGATATGGTTCATCCTGCCATACTGAGGGAAGCAGCCTCAATCCTGGCAACGCCGCTTAGCGTGATGTTCTCACACTCGCTAAGTCGAGGCAAATTACCGGAAAATTGGAAGTTGGCTCACATCACACCAATTCTCAAAGGTGGTCGACGCAATGAACCTTCAAGTTATCGGCCGGTGGCTCTTTTGTCATTACCTTCAAAACTCATGGAGTCCCTGATATGCGACGGTTTAAATGACTATCTACTGTCCTTAAATTTCTTCTCACCCCAACAGCATGGTTTCAGGAAGGGTTACTCTTGTATAACCAACCTGCTGACTGCGGTGGACAAATGGACAAGCATCCTCGATTGCAAGGGAAAGGTTGACGTTATTTACCTTGATTTCTCAAAAGCTTTTGATAAGGTTAACCACTTGTGTCTTATCAACAAGCTCAAACGATTGGGTATCAAACCACCTCTAATCGATTGGCTTACTTCATACGTAAAAAATCGACACTTTACGGTTAGGGTTAACTTCACTTTATCTCAGGCTATGGAATGTCCTAGTGGTGTTCCCCAGGGCTCAGTACTAGGGCCTCTTCTCTTCTTGATCTACATAAATGATCTTCCTCAACAGGTAACGTCAGACTTACTACTTTTTGCCGACGACGTGAGACTTTGGAGAGATATACGCAACGAAGACGATATACAGGCACTTCAGGAGGATCTGACGCGACTTCAAAGTTGGGCAGACGATAACGGACTTACCTTTAACACTTCAAAGTGTAAAGTGGTCCATCTGAGACATGTTGCAGACTACAGTTACAACTTAGGAAACTCCTCTCTAGTAGTATCCGAAGTCGAAAAGGATTTAGGAGTCCTGATGCCCCATGACTTAAAGTCTTACGCTAACTGTGACAAAAATGCCTTCCGAGCAAACCTTGCACTGGTAACGTTGAAGCGCATTTTCGGACAGTTTGACGGACTAACTTTCCTTACAATCTTCAATAGTTTCATCCGTCCCCATTTAGAGTACGGAAACATAGTACTCCTCCCCTCATTCCAAAAGGATAAGGACACCCTGGAGCGTATCCAACGGCGAGCCACGAAATCAGTTCGAGGACTCAAATCTAAGCCTTACGAAGAACGCCTCCGTTCACTAGACCTTTACCCACTAGAATATAGGCGTCTTAGAGGTGATTTATTAATGGCTTATAGTATTCTTAACACTTCTGGACATCCTCTTAAACACCTACTTAAGCTTAGTTCGAATAATAACCTAAGGGTTAACACCCAGAAACTGGAAACACAACATAGCAAAACGGAATGTAGACACAACTTCTACTCCTTAAGAGTTGTCAAAAGCTGGAATTCGCTGCCGGCCGAGCTAGTTCAAGCGACTTCTCAGGAGTCGTTCAAGAGGCAACTTGACCTATTCTTAAGGACCAAGGACAGCATCACATTATGATTTACCAATTTCTTTTCCTGTTTTATTGTTAACATACCTAGGTTCCTGCCTGGAGGGTTTGGTGATCCCCTGCTACTAGACACGGAAGCCTGTTAAGTGAAAGCTTCTTCTATTCCGTCCACAACCATTTGAACTATTTGAACCATTTGAACTGCTGATTAAATGTTTGTAGGTACTTTTCAGCGTCACCCAAGGACAACAGTCTGCGCGGAAAGTGGTTACTGCTTGTGAGGTAACTGGTTAGTCACTTAATTTACCCCATCCACTGGCTTCTCACCAATCATTCTTGTTTCAATCCGTAAATTCTTTCGTTTTTATTGTTTATTGTGGTATTACGCAATATCCATATACTTTTTTGTGTCTGACAAGTATTTCCTACAATCTAGATACAAATAAAAAAGGAAGAGTCATTTTCGTATACCTGGTGAAAAAGTTTGAAATTCAGATGAAAGAAATGAAATCGATATCTTGCTTGTTTACATATAGTTAGCGACAGGCTCTTGAGGTCATATGTCCATATGGGCATATGTGTTATATAACATGTGTTATCAGGCACCTTTTGTTAGAATGGAAATTGATATATTTCATTAACAACAAATGGCTTCACGACTGATAAAAAGCATGCGTGTTCACGTCTCTATTTACGGATAGTTCGTGATTTGGAACAAAGTACCATAGTTATTCATATTTCTTCATAAACCCTCAATTTTGGGTTTTTTTTCAGTTTCAGTTTGGAAAAAACAAGAGACTTGATGGTCTGTGTCAGTCCTGAAAATGGTAGTCTCTCAGTCGATCCAACTTTCTTTTGAAAGAGTCGACAGATAGAATCTCAACCCCATGCTGAGTTAGTAAATTCCACTCGTTGATGATTCGATGGGAAAGTCGATAGTCAGCTGACAGGTAATTTGTTCTGGGCTTGTGAACATTTTTGGAGTGTCTTCGTAAATTATCTGTTTTGGGAGACAAGGGAAATGAGGGCATAGCAGGTGCAAATTTTGTACGCGCTATTTAAAAAGGACAGTGGTATTCTTTCTCGTTGAGTTAATTAACTGTTTTGATCGTAAATTACGCATCAAAACTACTGTTTACACTTTAATTGCATCTACCCCAGTTAAAGTGATATTTTATTGAGTTTTTCGATTTTGCTTCTGTGTATTTATTGCATCGAAGCATACTTGGTCGACTTTTACTTGGTTTATTTAGTTAAGGTTTGGAAATCCTTCTACATATCCTGTTTTCGTCACCGTTCTAGTTGATTTTCAAGATGGCTAGGTCTACTCATAAATGTGGACAACCATACTGCTTATTTCCCGTGGATGAAGGGATGCAATGTGATGAGTGTAATAAGTGGTTCCATAAGATGTGCACCCGATTAAGCCCCACTGCATATAAAAGGTGTTCAAAGCCCAACTCTCATTGGCTTTGTAGTTTTTGTTGCTCGAGCAAAACATTGCTTATCCAGGAAGCAATTAGTCTCCTGGTGTTGGCTAATAAGAAGGTTGATGAGGGCTGTACTGATAACATTGGTACGGATGGCGAAGATTGCGTTAGTGTCGTAAGTGCTATCACGGCGCAAGCCAGACATCTACCTGTGCAACCCACAGTTAAACGTTCTCCCCGAAACGATCAGTGAGTGACACGTCATTAGACGTTGGTGGCCATATTGCTTCAGCAGCAACCGGTGACCCAGATAAAACAATTACTGTCCCGAGTTGTTCTAATGTAGACGTTTCGACTGATGGAAAATGGATGACGCGAAAACGCAGAAGAGTAGGAAAGATAGCTAAAACTAATGACTGTTTACTTGGTAAGTCTTTGGTGGACTCTCAGACCAATCCGCCAAAGTCTCATAGTAAAGCTTCGTCTGACATTGTTGTGAGTCATTCGCCTGACTCCCAGGACTCTGTTAAAATAAAAACTAATCGTAAGCTACCAGTAGTTAAAATACAGGATCTAACGTCACGGTCGAAAGCTGTGAACACAGTTTCAAAAGAAGCTAAACCCATCCCTAGTTTAATTATTTGGAATCTAGAGGAGTCGAAAGACAACGACCCTGTTAAAAGACACGCACATGACCTACAGTTAGTGGAGTCTGTGGTCAGGAATGTACTACCTGAAGAGGTTTCAGGGGTACATATTACAAAAGTAATACGACTTGGTAAATGGGTTGGAGGCGAGACCCAACCAAGAAGGATCCTGAAGCTGGTTCTCGGGAGTTTCGAAGAAAGAGACATATTATTGAAAAGCGCACAAAAAACTCGTGCCTCAAATATCCGTATTCGACCAGATTGGCCGCTTGAGGATCGAATCAAGTGGAAGAATGCTCTTACGGAGTTGAGGACCCGCAAATTAAATGGCGAAAATAACCTTACCATTAAGGGTTTTCGGGTAGTCAGGTCTTGGAAGCCAATGCTTCCGAGGCCTGTATGGGTAGAACGATTGATTGCCAAAATACCTTAAGTGTGTGCTACACGAACGCTCGTAGTCTTAGAAATAAAACGTCCGAGCTAAGTCTGATGGTGCAAGAATTATGTCCCGATATAATCGTTGTTACAGAAACTTGGTTCACCGTTGATATAGACTGTTCTCCTTTCATTGCTGGTTATATCTGTATCAGAAGTGATAGAGTTTCGAGTCGCAAGGGGGGAGGTATAATATTTTACGTTAGGGATCACTTTCGTATACAATCAACCATATCGGAGGCTCATATCAGTGGCACATGTGAGGTTGCATGTTGTAAGATTAAATCTAGAAATGGGTTAGTGACTATAGGGGGAATATACCGTAGTCCGTCTTGTCTGGCTGACGACTTTATCCTAAGACACATCTGTTCTTGGAGTATGGCAGAATGTTGTCTCATCATTGGGGACTTCAACGCACCGCATATCAACTGGATAGAGCTTACAGCTCCAGGTAGCGGTTTCGATAGTGACCTTTTATCTACCGTTATTCAGTGTGCACTTGTACAATGTATCACAAAACCGACACATATTGATTTGCATCATGTTCCGTCACTGCTGGACCTCGCCCTCACCCACCACTCTGAGGATGTCTTTGATATCCAGCACCTTCCTCCACTAGTGAACAGTGATCACGTTGTAATTCACTTTAAGTTTAAGACACATGGTATACAATTCGTATCTGCTCCACCCCGTCCCAATATCTGGCGAGCTAATATTCCGGAAATCAGAAACCGTGCTATCTCGACTGATTGGTCGGTCGACGCGGATGGATTGATCGAAGATGAATGGAATAAGTTTAAGGCTACATTCGAGTCCGTAACGTCGCCGTTTATCCCATGGTCAGCACGTAAGCTATCACATTGCCCTCCATGGATTAATAAGGAAACCCGGAAGCTGTTGAAGCGTAGGAAACATTTCTGGGACTTATTCTTGTTGACAGGTCATGCACCATTTAAGCGTGAGTATCAAAAATACCGTAATATCTGTAAGAAAACCATAGCGAAATCCCGTACCACTTACGAACGACAGTTAGTATATGATAGCCGTACTTGTCCGAAACGACTGTTTTCGTATGTTAAACGGCAAATGAAACGTAGTGATGGTATTCCCCCGTTGCTGTTACACGAAAATTCAGAATTACTAGCTGAATCAGATCGAGCTAAAGCTGAGACTTTTTCAGATTATTTTAGCGAAGTCTTCTCTACGTTTATTGTAACAAATCCTTGTCCCATTCACACCGAGATACCAACCATTGAATCCGTACAGGTGACTGAGGAAACTGTCCTTCCGTTGATAACTAACCTCAAACCTGGTAAGATACCGGGCCCTGACGGGTTACATCCACGGTTGCTGTCATCTCTTGCGGACATTATTTCGAAACCGCTTGCGACACTCTTCAACATGTCCCTCTCACTCGCCCAACTCCCTAGAGATTGGAAGGACGCTATAGTTAGTCCTATATTTAAGGACGGTCAGCGACAGATAGCATCTAACTACCGGCCTGTCAGTCTAACTAGCATAGTCGTTAAGTTACTTGAAAAGATAATTCGGGTTAGGTTGCTAAGCCACATAGATTTACACAATCTGTTAGCTCCTGAGCAACACGGATTTCGTAACAAGCGTTCATGCTTGACTAACTTGCTTATTGCGAGGGAGGATTGGACAGCAGCCCTAGATAACGGTCTGTCTGTCGACGTGATATTCATAGATTTTAGCAAAGCGTTTGACAAGGTTTCACACGTAGGTCTTATGCAGAAGCTCACGAGCTTCGGAATACTAGGTACTGTACATGAGTGGATAGGAAATTTCTTATGTGACCGCAGACAGAGAGTTAGGGTCAATGGAACGCTATCCGATTGGAAGCCGGTCAAAAGTGGTGTACCCCAAGGCACCATCTTAGGCCCTCTGCTCTTCCTTCTCTACGTTAATGAGTTACCACTGTTACTTAGGTCGTCGACATTATTGTTTGCAGATGATGTAAAAATCTGGAGAACAATAAAAAGTGCGGCTGATCGTGTGGATCTTCAAGCTGATTTAGACGATTTAGTTAGATGGGCTCGAGAGTGGGGTTTAGAAATTAATGCTAGGAAGAGTGTACTAATGCACGTCGGTCACGGTAATAGTTACCGTTACACTATTGAGGGTAAACCTCTTCCATGCGTTCAAGAGCATAAGGACTTAGGAGTAATATTAAGTCATGACTTAAAAACAGCTGCGCATTGCAAAGCAGCCGCTGTCAAAGGTTTTCGTGCGTTATGGTCACTTCGCCGAGCGTTCAAATCTTTTGACGAGGAAACGTTTCGAATTTTATATCCCATATATGTTAGACCACATTTAGAGTACTGTATCCAAGCAGCTAGCCCGTGTCTGGTAAAGGATACTAACTCCCTTGAGCGTGTCCAGCGTGTGGGAACGAAATTAGTGAAGTGTCTTTCTAGTCTCCCTTACGATGAGCGCTTAAAACGCCTAAATCTTTTCCCCTTGTCGTATCGTAGGACACGAGGTGACCTTATACTGGCATTTCGTATCTTTAATTATGATTTGGGTGTTAATATGTCTTATCTTCTTGCTCCCTCCAGCACTAATAATCTCCGAGGTCATAGCAAGAAGCTTCATAAACCACGATCTAATAAACTTAAAGTGGGATCCCGTTTTTCTCATCGAGTAGTCAATCATTGGAACGCCTTACCCGAACAAGTGGTATCAGCCCCATCAGTGAATACTTTCAAGGAAAAGCTGGACCTTCACTGGAAAGCAATGTGTCAGGATTAACACAGGTTCATCAACCTACTATCCTTATTACTGAAGACTGAAGACTGAAGACTGACTGAAATTTATCACTAAGCAATTTGAAAATTGTGATCAAGTCGCCTCTAGTTCTACGATATGACAATGGGAATAGTTTTAGCTTGGCCAGTGAAGCATCATACAGAAGCTTTGCTATTCCGGGAATCAGCTTAGTTGCTGTACTCTGAACCTATTCCAAAAGCTGACTGTCTTTTTTAAGTAGGGGCTAGCCGCTTGTATGCAGTACTCAAGTTTAGGACGTACGAACACTGCATTGCTTGAGATATTAAGATGAAATATTTTACGGAATCTGCAACAACGTGGTTTTTTCAGTCTCATGGGTCATGTTTCACGGCTGTTTCAATTGCCGTGTAGCGGTTGTTGGCTTCGGTCTAGCTCTATTTTCAGTCTTCAGTAATAGTTTCATTTGGTTAGTGGATCTGTGTTGATGCTTACAGTTTGTCTTTTAATGAAGTTTCAGCCTTTCTTTAAAGACGTTCATTGATGGGGCTAATATCACTAGTTTGGGTAAGGCATTTGAGTAATTGACCACACAATGAGAAGAACGGAATCCTACTCTGCGTTTATTAGATCACGGGTTTTGAACCTTCTTGTTATGTTGTCGAAGATTATTAGTGCTGGATGGAGCAAACAGATAAGAAATATTAACATCCAAGTTGTAATTAAACGCCACCTGACGTTCTACAAAACGATAAAAAGAAAAAATTTAGATGTTTTAAGCACTCCCCTTAAGAGAGTTTCGAAAGACCCTTCCACAATTTTGATCCCATGACACACCAAAACCTTTGGCAGCTGTTGCATTGCAATGCATAGTTGTTTACAAGTCATGAATTACCATTACCCATAAGTCTTTGAGGTCCTACACGCATGGAAGAGATGTGCCGTCATTAATATACTGGTTACTACTTTCGTGTTCAATGAGCATAAGCCCACTCTTTCTTGAATTGGTTTCTAGGCCCTACCATTTGGACCACCTAACTAGTTAGTCTAGGTTAGCTTCGGGAGAAAAATAACCAGCCTTATTCTTAATTGTCTTCCAGATTTTGACATCATCCGCAAATAACAATGTTGATGAATTAAGCAATCGAGAGTAATTTATTGATGTAGAGAATGAAAAGTAGGTGACCAAAGATGGTGCCACTTTTAACGGGCTTCCGTTTACACAGTGTCCCATTTACCCTCACCCTTGTCTTCAGCCCTATAAGAAGTTGTTTATCCACTCTTGTACAGCACCTGCTATTCTGAAGCTCGAGAGTTTCTTTACAAGACCTAGATGAGAAAGCTTTTCGAATACTTTGCTAATGTCCGTAAATGTCACATCGACAGACATGCAATTAGTTAGGGCTTATGTCCAAACCTTGCTCGCAATATTTAAGTTGGTTGAGCGTGAATTCTTGTTTTGAAACCCGTGTTGCTCGGGAGTCAACAGATTGAATGGTTCCATGTAACTTAATAACTTAACTTAAATTGCCTTTTCAAGTATATTAACTACTATGCTGGTCAGACTGACAGCTCGGTAGTTAGATACGATCTGTCACTGACTATCCTTAAGTATAGGATTAACCAGCACAGGTTCTATAGCTGGTATCTCTGAGCTTTTGTTATAACAATTATTGTTAACAATGACGTTAGTTTAAGCTTCTCTGAAATAGTTTGATAAGGTCCCAGCTTTGGCCAGATCTGATTTAGCCGATATATCTGAATTTTCGTGCAACTGTAGTGTAATGTATGAAAAAGTCGTTTTGAGCAATTAAGGCTAACATATACCAACTGTCTTTCGAAAATGGTACGACATCCAGCTATGGTCTTTTTACATATATCTTCGTGCCAAGTTTCCCAGAGGATAAATATTTTACGCTATAAAATCACGTAACTTAGTAAACCGAATCTGTCTTCGGACCAGTTCTTAGAACCTCAGAGTAACGTTTCTTTAAAGTTCACCTATGTGATTTATTCGTTAACATTCTTTAACTTCTATCTGGAAATAATTTATACAATACTACATTTACCACTTACTTTTATACTGTCAAAGTAATAATGTTTATCCCTCTTCCTTCTCAATAACTATTTATTCATGTATTTTGATGTGATTTTTGACGTCACAGCGTTTTTTATTAGAGCGTTTATTGTATTATTTATTCAACTATAAGGGTGCTAGTTTTCGTCAATTTTGAGTTTGATATGGATGTGCTAGTTGCCGTCGCCCCTACTCACAGTTGCTTCTTGGCTTGATCACACATAATTGTTATTTTCTATTTTATTGTTATGTGGTCGGGCATGCCTGCATATACACTACGCTTGCTTGAAATGTAATATTAGTGGAGGCTGATTGCTGATTCCCGGATTCAAACTGCAGGGCAGAAAGAGAAGCTATGGAATCGTGGATCAGTAAGATCTTGGCAGTTGACTCAAGGTTACTAGTACTTGTTGGACGTATCATTGGTTAACACAGGGACACTAAATCATAGAAACTAGACTCTGATTGTTGGCTTTGTCACATGATATCAGTAGGCTACCATAAGTCATAACAGGTAAACCAGTATGTCCTGGATTTCAACCTTAGATGTAGAGTTCTAGGTAAAAGTAGTAGGACGTTTATTAATTTTTGTCTACGTAGGAGCTTGGAGCCTACATAATACTCGTAGTGAATGGTTGGAGGCTTTGAGTAAGATGACGCAAAACCTCTCAATGATGCAGTTATATCCACTGTCCATCATCCAAATCTGGAGTTGTGGAAAATTCCCAAAGTTTCATTCTTTGGTCGTATTTTTATTTTCGAGTCATTTTCTTCTTACCAAAAGTTTCATTACTTTTTGGTGTTGTCTCCCATTCTCTCTCTGTCATTTTGTTGATTTTTTTTCAATGTTCTAATGTAAGGTAGAGCAGATTAGACGGATTCACAATTGTTTCAGTCCATAAGTTTGTGATAGCTGACTGATACTAATCGAACTAGGTAGTCTAAAAATTCGTCAACCCAGGCTATGTTGAATAGAATAGAAGTAAACTAAAAAAGTGGGGGGACCTGGGACAGGTCATAGACTTCGCTTATAGTTTTACTAACTGTTGTTATAAGCCGTGTCAAGAGGGTCCTCAATACAGCTGTAATATACAACCATAGAGTTAGTGATATTGATGAAATTGATTTCAGTGAAGGAGATCTGGTCATTGATTGCTTTTACTGAAATGTTAAATACGGGATTGTTCAATAAATTTTATTCTCTGATTCCGTTCGTTTCAACTGATTTTTTTGTGCTCATTTACAAAGAAAAGATAGAATATGGCTACCGGTGGAATCCCTCTGTTCTCAGTACATGTTAAACATTTGCTTTTCTTATCACTTTGTTTCTGAAGCTTATGAAGTAGTACCTCTACATCTTCGTGCTAGGCTAACGTTTTTGATATTTATTTGTTGATGTGCGTTTTCGTTTCCTATCTATACTCGTTTTGCATGATGTACTACTACTAATTCCATCCAAAATATAAATCATAACCACTCTGTAATCTTTGACTTTTATTTTAAATAATTTTAATGTCAGTGGATTTCAGTTCAAGGAATTAGATATTTTGATCGACTTTGAATTGTCACCTCCTATGAATCATACAAGGGCTTTACACTTTGTTTTCAAAGTGGCCAATCGTAATGAAACAGTTGATTTTTACAAACGGATTCTTGGAATGAAGGTATGTTAATGTATGCACTCTAGATGAAAACAAGTGTATATATATATATGCGTGTATGTAAGTGATAATAGTGCAAACTTTAGCTGGTTTTGCTTTATTTTATTGATGTTTAGTTGAATAATACATTTTTTTCAATAGTCCACAAGTTCACTTGACTACACTTCTTCCAATACACACACAAAAGAGCTTAATTATTCGATAAATGTATAAATGTTTTTCTAAGCATTTTGAGTTTGTTAGCTCAAACGATTATTCACAATAATTTTTTATCATTTCGGCCAAATATTTTCTATACACTAGTTTAAAAATATTTAAGTGATTTTGAGTTTGAAAATTTCTATGGATTCATGTTAACTAGATAATGTTACTTACTTACTTACTTACGCCTGTCACTCCTCGTGAAGGAGCATAGGCCTCTTACCACCATTCTCCATCCAACCCTTTCCTGGGCAATCCTTTCCAGCTCCTTCCAGTTGTTATTCATCCTTTCTATATCTGCTTCTATTATCCGACGTAATGTGTTATTTGGCCTTCCTCTTTTCCGCTTCCCTTCAGGATTCCAAGTTAGGGCTTGCCTCGTGATGAAGTTTCATAATTTGCGGAATGTATGTCCTATCTATTTCCATCGTCTTTTCCTAATTTCTTCTTCAGCTGAAAGTTGTTTTGTTCTCTCCCAGAGAAGGCTGTTGCTGATGGTATCCTGCAACTAGATGATGTGCTATTTTGTAAAACTTTACATCATAAATACTACTATTTTTCAATTAATTCTACATTGAAGCTATAGAGATGATATTTTGTATAGTGATAAAACTTATATCAACCAAAATATCGGTTAGAAATGTGACCTAGTGTTAGTATATTGGATTTAAAAAAATATTGATAAAGATAATATAAGTGTCCAGTCTTTTTTAACTTTATATTACTACTTATATAACAGAAATTGGATAAAAGTAAGAGGCTCCATAGAACATAAATATAATGATCAACAAGCTTAGTATCTTATGGTTTGCAATTAGTAAAAAGAATTAGTCACTTACTGAAACTTGCCTGGTTTCTTCTAATGTAGTTCAATTGAAACTGTTAATCTCAAAATCGAAACACAACACGTTTCCCCATGAAGTTTGTAACATTTTAGTTAGTGGTATAATTAGTTTTTCTGTAGTTGTGTAAAATTCAGGCTATTAGGGCAAAAATTATCATATGTGGAGTAATTTTGTTCATCTCTATCAACGAACTTCATTTTCGAAATTGTCAGTGACTTTCCTGTCATTTAAGGTAAACCATGAGATGAGTAATAATGAAGTTAGATGTGGTGTATAAGGTAAAGATGATTATTCAGTGGATAAGACTTTAATTTGTCGTCGACTAGGTTGTCTAGGATAGGAGTTGTATGTAACTATTCTCTTTATTGACGCACAATGGTGGCTAGTAAAGGGTTGTTTTCATAATTCATTAGGAGCGCCGAAAGTAAAATATAGCTGTATTTTCGGTTAGAACTGTATATATTGCTTAACTTCTAAGCATTAGGGTTCGATGAAATGCCATACTTCATTCAACAAAGCTTTTTTATTTTTCACACACCCGAAAATGTTTTGGCGAATATGTTCTTCATTAGAGAAGAATTAAAAATAACTTTTGATTAGAATTAAGGTCGATGTAACAAAAGCCATATTTCTTCTTGAGATATTTATAATTGATAAATATAGTATTCATGTAATCCGTATTCGTTTAAAGGCTGCATAAAATTGAATACTGTATGATTTGATCACTAGTGAATAACACGTAGATTGGAACTGAATTACCATAATAAATACTAACTATGTTGATCCAATTATATGTTTACTCTTAGAGAGAATAAATCTAATGAAATGTTTATACTAAATAAAAAGTATGAAAAATAACGGTTGATTGTAATTTGACGGCTTCTCTTGTCAAAGTAGCTAATGAAATGTAACTAAAATTTGTGTGACTATTTTGTGGTTGAAGTGAGTATGAAACGCGGACAGTGACCAGAATTTGAGCGTCTAAGCCAATACGATATCAACTAGGAAGTATATTTTCCTATATTCAGACGCTTATTATTGGTTTGATCACGTGTTACAGTCTACCCACATCCTTCTGGCTAGTCTAAGTGTTGGTTGTGCCGTATGTGCTATTATTGTCGATAGATATAAGTAGTATATATCATTTATCGAAAGTGGAATGACTGACGACAGAAGGTTGAGAAAATCGAAGCGAAGAGAGAATTTGGTATCGAAACAACCAAACAACCAAGTCAGAGACAGTTGACGAGTATTTTGCAAATGAGGTTTTGCTGTATGGTTCTCAGGTTTTACCAAGATATTCTGTAATATTATGTTAAAATACATTTGGTTTTCCCCACTTAAGTTCTCGTTCACTACAGTTGCTTAAATCTCTCGATGACTCATTCGCTTTCCTATATATATGTGCTTCTAAAATCTTATCAATTCACTCGCCCCTAGTTCGCACTCACTTTCATTCGCATTCCTGCTCGCACTCACTTTGTGTGACTGTGGCTTTAGGATATGAGCTGTACAGTGATAAAATATAGTCGATGCTTCGCATTGTCTTCTGAAATGTATATACAATCGGGATTCATCAAACAATGGTTGTCGCGACTAGTGATCTACGAAGCCTTAAGAATTATCTTGAAAATAATTTTCGTACTGTAGTTATACTTGCTTTTATTTAAAACAAGGATGATATTAAGTTTGTCAATTAGCAAAACGACCCTCTTTTCCTGACATAACTGTCATTAATCGAAACCGGCTGAAAAACTAGGTACTTGACTATTAGATGTTATAGTCTAGCCGGTAAAGAATTACGACTACAAATTGGGTCTTATTAGTTCTTTAATTTCATTTTGGATCCATAGGTAAATGGATCTAAGAGTTGAGGTTATTCTATATGGTATGATGGCTGAAATATTTTTTCATAACTTGATCATCATTTGTTTCTTATTTACTTGTTGCTTGATCACTTCGCAGGTGTTACGACATGAAGAATTTACTGAAGGTTGTAAAGCTTCATGTAACGGGTAATTAACCTTAATCAATATTGATTCACATCATTCATTTAGACCATATGATGGGAAGTGGAGCAAAACCATGATAGGTTATGGACCTGAGGATAATCATTTTGTTGTTGAATTGACTTATAATTATGGGATTGGTGCTTATCAACTTGGTAATGATTTCCAGGTGCGTTTTTTGTCTGTTTCATCTCTCCTAAATGATAACAGTATATTCTTATTCATAATAAGGATGCATATTCAAGAATTATCGGTGGATCATGGCCTATCACATTGAAAGAGTCGAATTCAGTAAAAGTGGAAGCTCCTGGTGGATATGTATTTTGGGTGCATAACAGTGATAGTAACGGGGATCCAGTTCAAATGGTGGCTTTATCTACTTCAAATCTCAAACGATCCATTGGTACGCTGTATTTCTATTCTCCTTCCTAAAAAGTTTCTTCTATTATTATACAGATTATTGGTCTCATAAACTTAGTATGACACTTGTGTCATCTAGCTCAGATGAAGCGGTGTTTTGTTATTCACCAAATCAGTGTAGTTTAAAACTAATTTCCATTCAAAAGCCCATTGATCATGCCAGCGCATTTGGTCGTATAGCTTTTGCATGCCCCACTAGTCAAGTAACACTTATTTTAAACATAATTCATAATTTATCAATAGTTACCAATCTTACAACAAACAATGGATTCACAAAATGAAACGATTCTTACTCGTCTAGTCAGCTTGGATACGCCAGGAAAAGCTACTGTACAAGTGATTATTTTAGCTGATCCAGTAGGTTTATTCTTTTGTTGATTTGTATCACTTTTGTACAATTGAAGCTGTTGGGCAATTTCCATAATTTCCTAATTGTTAACTGTAATAATATATCTTCTTTATACCTGCCAGTACGTTATAGTAGGTCTTTAGAGGACAATTCAACAAGATTAATGAGAAAATGTAAATCGTACGTGATAAAGTTGTGGTGATGCCAAGTATGTAGACTGGGATTTTAGGCTTTTGATTTACACAAAGCAGTATGCTTAATAAGAAGGTGAGAGTATATCAGCTCGACTTTCTAATTAAACTCAGATGCAATCTAATGGGCCAATGGATGGAGTTATCATTAGGCGAAAGACAGAAGATAAGGAAGTTTAACTCGAAATCTGTAACTTTGTAATTCTAATGTGTTGGGTTTACTAAGATACAAATAAACATGGACTATCTTTACAGTTCAGTAGCAACAATACATAAAATGTTGAAAAAACAAGTTGCAACATAATTTGGGGATATTTAAGAACTACTGGCTTACCAAGTTTGATCGTAACTCCACAGGTTATTCCAGTTGTAAAGTTAGGTCGCTCAATGTTTATGCGAACCTGAGTCAATTAAAATGGCTTACATATACGTTATGCATGGTGGGTAATTGCCTGATTTTGAGTGAGCAACACTTATGTTTTACAAGAAAATCACAGATAAAGGAAGTATGTCAGTTGTTGACTAAGTAGATCAGTGATTAAATAATCAAATCGTTCGACTTTAAGCCACATAGTCGCGGGTCCGAACTCCGCTGAACGTTTTTCAGTTTAGTCGAACAGTCAGTGTCACTAGCCCTCACACTTATATTTGCTATCAAAGCCAAGTACATGAACTCATAATTAATAAATAATTAAGTAGAAAATACTAACAAATGTATGACTTAGTGGATTTGGCTTGAATGAAATAGAGGGAACGCGTCTAGCCTGTATTTAGCCATTGTTTATCTTACACTGGTATCATAACAAAAGTAGTTACAGTTTATCCATAAAAAGGGGAAACTTGCAGTAGAATAGAGGAAATTTGAGCTCCATGGCAGTCAACATCATTGTACAAATTGTTTTTTTCGTATACACGACTTATGACTCATTTGATGTTTTTTTATTTATTTACTATGCTTGATTCGACTGTTCATTGTGCAATTTTTCGAAATCTTACTCTGTTATTCAGTTGTTTAACAAATTGGACGTCTATAATTATGATGTTAACTATAATCACAATCTATCTAATTTAGCTCATGCGATAGGATAGTGTCGTTAGCCCATCATAAAATGAATGTGATGTGTGGTATTGGAAGTAAGATATGATTGGTCGTTGAGAGTGAACGAGCAGCCACAGCCTACGAACTATTAAATATGTGATCTACCTTCTTGTCATTGATTTCTACTCCAAACTCATTGAGTGTGACTGTTTGTAATTGTATTAGATAAAGTGTTATCTAGTGTTAATTTGGTTCTCTATTTTGGGTCGTGAATCTTGGTTCCGATAAAACGTGATTAGTATTATTATCATCGTGTTAACGTATCCTCATAATATATGTGAGAGAGAAAAAAAGTTGTTTTAAACCATCCATTATACCAGAGTTTCACTGCTATTTGACTTTGTACTGAATTTAGTGTGGATCTTCTTTTCTGTTTACTTAATTACCTCTTATTTAGGACGGTCATGAAATCTGTTTTGTTGGAGATGAAGCTTTTAGACAGTTGTCACAAGTGGATTCACAAGCGGATAATCTACTACAATCAGCTATAGCCTCAGATAAAAGTGATGAATGGTTCAATAAACATGGTGGCAAGACAACGAAATAAAACGATCGTTTTCAACTCATTGAATCTTGTGTTTACGGTATCATGAATTGTTATGTGTGGAATGTCTGATTTTTTTATTGTTTATTTCTCTCCAATAATATACAATTTTATACAACATTCTCGTAGATTATTTAAACAACCATTCATTGGATAGTAAGATATAATTTTTATACCGTAAAATGTATTTAGGCTCAATGTGTAGTTTCGATCCAGTTGAAAACAATTTAAAATATACGTGGAAATCCTGAATTCAAAACTTATATATGTTACCATTGAGCAAACGTTGACATGAGTTTTCATAGAATTTGACAAAGGGAAATTAACGGAATCAATATATTGACATAACACTGATTGTTGTGGTAAATACTCACCTATTTTCAGTCGGACAAGAAGGTTTACGATAATATTGCAAACAGCACATAATAATGAAATATGTCATTAGTCAGTAAATATACTTACACACTTACAGACACACACACGCCCGTTACGCTTCGTGTAGCATAGGTCGTCGACCAGAATCCTAAAACCAAATCTTTCTTAAGCTTCCCTTTCCAGTTTTTGGGATGTGCTATTCATTCTTTAGATAATTGTTTCCAATCCACGGCACAGTGTTCTTCAAGGTCAGAGGAGAAGAGGAAGACCAAAGAACACAATACGCCTAGAAATGTAGGCAGGTATGAGAATAATGAACAATAATTGGATAGAAATAGAAAGGAAGACCCAGAAAAGAGTCGGTTAGAGAACGCTGGTCGGCAGTCTATGCTCCATTTGGAGTAGCAGATGTCAGTAAGTAAGTAATGTTCTTCACTGTAGGGATGCTGCACTTACTTTTCTAGTCTATGACTTCAAATCTGCATCCGATCCTCATTGTTTACCATTGATACTGCTCAGGTAAATGGAAGTTTTCACCTCTTCCATAGCTTTTCCAAGTGTGATTGGGTTGTGCTTGTTGTGGCCTATTGATGCAGAGGCTGTTTGTAGAGTGGCTTTCTTCACCTGCAATTGTTGCTCTGTATGAGGTATAAGAGCTAGGTTATCTACCAAGTCCAAATCGTCTAGTCGCATCCTACCTGTTTATTGTATTCACTGCTCCATCTGAGATACTCAGGTCTTCATAATGCAGTCGACCACTAGAAGAAAGAAAAGAGTTGAGACTAGGTAACCTTGTCTGACTTCTATCGTCACTTGGACTGGATCTGTCAGCCGTCGTCTGTGCACGAATGTCGTCCGTCGTATGAATTCCGGTTGAAGTTGACGATTTTCCCAGGTATACCATAGTGTCGGAGATGGTTCCATAAGGTTCTCCTATCCACGATGCTAAACGCTTTCTCACAGTCAACGAAGTTGATGTATAGTGACGAGTTCCATTCAATTAACTGTTCAATGATGATCCGCAATGTTACGACTTGGTCTGTGCGCGATCGATCCTTACGGGATCCAGCCTGTTGATCTGGAATACGGCCGTCTACTGGATCTTTCATTCGGTTTACCAACATTGTTGAAAAAAATATATATATTAGTGTGGAGCCATAATGAATAACTTGTGGAAAGTAAATATTTCTGTCTTTTTATATTCTTCTAAATGTCTAAATTGAATTCTCTCTTCGTTGAGTTTTTTTTATTCACCTGCCCTCAGTACCAGTTCATCTGAATTCATGTAAAATTTTGAATGAAGATAAGTTTCTATAACTGACTGATTTGATGTTCAACATCAGAACTATTGACTGATATCCATTCACATCGTTTTCACATTCTCTGCAGTTATGACTTCAAATTAATATACATTGAAACGATTCACAAATTACGACAAATACCCTACACCCATACTTCATAAATAAAAAATCTAAATGGATTAACATTGATAAATCTAATTCATGAGTTAATTGAAAAGTGTTGTGAACACTTTTTGTTTGTCGGAAATAATCAATAAACAAAGAAAATAGATTAAATCAAGTGCGCGCCAAAATAGAAAGCTCATTTAAATGAATTTAAATGTTTAAACAATAAGCAATTTTCATTAGAAATCAAATCATGTTCAATGGTTAATGTTTGTATTCAAAAGAATATTGACTATATTTAGCTTAGCTTACCATTAAAGCACATTTGCTGCTGAGTCCACAGTTGCGTGAACATAAACTCAATGAATAGAATAAGATTATAAATATTAAGGTGAAACGTTAACCATGTAGAACTGTGATGGTGATGATGATGATGAATATCAGACATTATCTCGTTTATGCAAGAACATTATTCGTAGTAAATAACTGTTGTTTTGTAGTTGGAATTCTGTACATGAATATCTAGACAAACACATCATGAATTGGCAAGGCGAACTATGTTCTAAAAAGTTTGTGATTTACATTTAATGAAATTACAGATTCGAGATTCACTATTGTTAAATAAGAAAGAATGATTAATTCAGCGAAGAGTTCTCTTTTCGGCGAATTCATTTTCAAAGCTGTACAATCGCAAATATATATATACTTATTTTTACAGGGTGATAATAATAATACTGATAATAAACTTCTGTTATACATGGTGACAGTGAGGCTAAATAAACAAAGGTATTAGAAAAAAAATTTTTTAAAACAAGGAAAGTTTGATAGTTAATGGCTTAGATATTCATCGGGTAAGGATGGCTCAGCATGATAAAATAACACAAAATGTTGAAACAGAGATGAAATATAATCGGAATGATCGTGGAAATAAAAACAAACCGGTTGGGGGTACAAGATTTGAAGGGAAGATGGAAGGTGAAGCAGTTGGCTGTAAAAGAACAAGAGTAATGAGAAAGAGAAAAAATTTTAATACATTAAGACCATGGTAAAAGAAGAGGTTGTACCAGTCTCTTTTGTACACATAATTCTGGTTTTTCAAAATGTATGGCTATTGCCTCGGCAATGCAAAGAAGATGCAGTCTAATTGTCTTAGGAAGGCTTCTACTTACCTTGTAAATGACTTTGAACGCAGAGTCTGTCTTGATTGAGTGACCTGTGTTCACAAGGTGTTTGATTATAGAGCTTCTTATTGAGCCGCTGCCTCCTCTTCTTAGTCACGCCGGACAATGTTCTTGAATTCTTTTGGATAAAGTACGCATCGAACGACCTATATACCTAGCTCCACAAGAGCAAGTATATTGGTAAATGCACATTGAGTTGGTCAGATGCGATAATTTATCTTTCAGATTATTGGTGAACAGTGATCGGCTGGAGAATTATATTCGCAATGTTGCTGCGAAGAATGTTCTTTTTAAAGAATCCGAAATTCTCCTCTTTAAGATATAAGCGGCTCTATCACTTTTGAAGTCGATGTTCATGTATAAAATTTTCTTTTCTGCTGTAGTTGTTTGTGGTTTTGGCATTTTCGGCTTCATCTTCTTATCAATGAATCTAGAAGGATATCCGTTTCTGATAAGTATCTCTTTTAAAAGGCTCAATTCTTTCTCTACGACCTCGGGGCTACAGATTCTTCGTATTCTTGTGGCGAGAGTTACTATTAAGTTTCTTTTTCGTTTGATGGGAACCCAACTGTGGAAATTTGATAGTTGGCCGTTCCACATGGGTTTCCTGTAGATAGATCTTTTTAAATTACCATCTTGTTTTCTTGTCATATCTACATCAAGGAAGTGAATATTTTGTTTGCTTTCAACTTCAATTGTGAATTTTATTGATGGGTGACAATTATTAAATGTCTCTAGGAGATCCCTTAAGTTACTTTTGTTGTCACAAATGATAAAGATATCATCCACATATCTTTTATACAAGTGGAGGTTTTCTATAATTCTTTTGAGTTGGTTGTTTTCTAAACTGGCCATGAAGCAATCTGCCAGTAATGGACCAAGTGGGGCTCCCATTGCTATACCATCCTTCTGTCTATGAATTACATCGTTGAATGTGAACTGTACATCACAAGTACAACGTAGTAATAATTCCTTCAAATAAACCTCAGGTATCCCAATGTTTATCTCAGTATTGTTTATGTACTTACAGATAAAATTAATGGTCTCTGTGAGTGGAATATTAATGAATAATGATTCCACATCCGGAGATAGCATAATTTTGTCACTTACATTCACTTCTTTTATGTGCTCGATAAATTCAAAAGTATCACGTAGGGAATGTTTACAAATGAGTTTTCTAACGGGTTCTAAGAGATTCACCAACCACTTTGCTACAGGGTGGTAAAGGGATCGTGACATATCGAGAATTAGTCTAAGAGGTAGGCCAGGTTTGTGTATTTTTAGCAGACCATATAATCGCGGTATTATTGATGCTGTTGGTTTTATGTGCTCAAAGACCTGTTCGTTGATTAACTGCTCATTTTTCATTCTCTTAAGGACATCAATTAGTTTCTTTTCTATAATTTCAGTCTTGTTTTTCTCATTGATGGGTTTTGAGAATTTGGTGTCATCTGATAATAACGTTGTCATTTTTTCAACATAACTCTTGTGATCTAGCAGCACTAAACCAGCACATTTATCTGGACGTGTTATGGTCAAGTCTTTATTATTTCTAAGTCGTTTTATCTGATTTCTATGTTCTTTTGTTAATAGACTTTTGCCTGTTACTTTTGTGCTAATATATTGGTTGCAGCTGTCAAGAAGAGTAGATTTGAAACGTTGGAATTCTTGACCAGAGATTGGATTAAGACCATTTGTTTGTTTGTTTAAGTTTTCGAATTGAACATGTGTGTTGATTTTGTTAACTTTTTCATTTATGTCGCAGAATTTTATCCCCAAAGATAAGGCTTCTAACTGTACATTTGTCAACGATATTGAAGAATGATTAAACACATATCTCTCAGGGTTGTTAGGAAAGTTGTGCTGTGTTTCTGTAGTTTTTAAACTTTTAGTGAGGTCTGATATTAAGCTTTTTATGCCTTTGTTTATTTAACCTCACTGTCACCATGTATAACAGAAGTTTATTATCAGTATTATTATTATCAACCTGTAAAAATAAGTATATATATGTGCGATTGTACAGCTTTGAAAATGAATTCGCCGAAAAGAGAACTCTTCGCTGAACTAATCATTCTTTCTTATTTAAATAGAAATGGGTGTATTCGGTTTATTAAAAAATTTACTATTGTGTTTAGTGGAAATATTGTTTAGACAAGTTAAATCTCTTCTTTTCGGGAGTCATGACCAAACTGTGGTGAATAAATATCCAGAAGTTTACCGAATTCTTTGGCGCTGAAATATTAAAGCCAGATCAAATTGAGTTGAGTACAAAATGGTTTACTGATATAATTAAACTCACTACTAATTAGTAGTGTCAACGTTTATTTTATAAGGGCTGACTTAAGGTAGAAAAGTATTGAGTAATGGACAACTGTTGTTTCTAATTACTGAAGTCCGTATTCACGACCGCAACAGGGATCGAATCCAGGAAGTTTAGGTCTCTAAAGGTGCGGTATATATTCAATCTCCTGAGTTGGCATCTGATAGTTTACATTCATAATGTCATTCAATTTGCAATATTATGCGATCATTTGTCCTTTCAATATCTATACCTGTTTACATTGTAATTAGTCTACATAAAACTAGTTATATAGTAATTAGCAATACGCTTCCGATCATATACACGTATGCAAAATTAAGTAGATAAACATCTGAAAAATTGATGACACAGTGAAAGAAAAGTCGACGACAAAGAAAATTCTATTCAGTAAACAATAAATATCTAAAGTACGTCATATTAAAGTACAATGCAAGAAATGCCTGGATTCCTTTTGAGGCGTCCACTGTATTCTGTGCTTCTCCTGAGATATGGAGGTCTATATAATCTAGTTAAACAGCTGAAGAAAATGAAATAGTGAGAATAAGAAGCCCTATTGATTTCTGGTTATTTGTTCTATTTTATATCAGTTTAAATTACATTTCCTACAATCAAGTTTGTTCATGTTTAATTTTTTAAACCTTTCAAGTAACTTATTTAATAGAACAGTAACAATTTGTAGATCTTGATATTAGTATTATTGTGTTTGTATGGACGTATATGCTTCTTCAGGTTTGTCATACATTTAGTGTACGCGGAGAACTAGTTTTATAGAAAATGTCCAATTCAACTGATGTCAAATAAAGAAAACAAATCATTGTGTTATTCGTTAGCGTAATCATTTGACATCTAAGGGAAATACACCTTCCTAAATACAAAACAGTCTAATGGATCTCTGATCTCCCAGTCATTGTATTCTGTCAACAGTAAAACACTGAAGTTTAAGTTGACGTCATATTAACTTGTTGATTTTGAACACCTCACCTACATTTAAATCTGTTAACTTATAAACCCATTCTACTATCACAATCGTCATCAAAACAGTCCAAGTATTTATAAATATTTGTCTCCGCACAATATTCAATGCTCGATGGTCAGCAACAGCCTACCATGTGTGAGAACAAACCAGCTTTTAACTGGTGATGAAATCGCGAAAAGATGGTGAAGGTGAATAATACATATATCGCTGAAACCATCAACTGCATCACAAGGTATGTGGTGATTTCACGTCCTGAGTGGAAACAGAAAAAATGAAAGGCACCTTGTGTCGTGAATTGAAAGCAAACGTCAAAAGGATTAACACCATATGGAAATAACTGAATAGGTTTGTCTAGAACAGGGTTGGATGAAGAATGCTTGTGGGAGGCCTATACTACGACGAGGTTGTAAGTACATTAGTTATGATCGATTCAGGTTTTTCCCAATAAAGATACAGATAAACACATTCAAATTTCAATTTATACAGTTGATCGCAGTAGAACGTATCAGCTGCTAATACACTCAAAACTCTCGACATTTTCATTAGTTGTCGAAACTGATCTTCGTTTGAACGCGGAGCTATTTTGGGTTCAACATTAAAACATTCAAGTGCTGGTAATAGGTATACGGAGTTTATTATTCACCATTGAAGATGTACTGGAAAAGAAAGAAATCATTCGAAAAGAAAAATCTCTGTCTGGATTTGGAAGAAACACGAAGATACACCGCATGTAACTAATAAGTTGTTTGAATGACTTTAAGTGAAAACTGCATGACATTAGGTAGGCAGTATTCAATCCTACAGCGGTAGAGTTTAACATTTAGACTATGACAATCGTTTGCACTTTCATCATGGAATTACATTGAGAAATGTTGATAATGATTTATTATGATGATTATGACTAGTGGCTTCATTCAACATTATGTGTTTGGAACAATATGGAATTTTCAGCACAAAGTATTTCAATAAGTTTCCTTTATAAAAAAGTAGAAAAAGTGAAAATAATGAAAACTGCATACATAAGTTGAATAGATAAATTACATGGAATTGAATGAAATGTTTTTCTTTAGAAGACTAGGAATCTGTACAACGTCTTCAACTAGAAATATGTGTAAGAACACAAGCTATTTACTCAGTCATGTGGAACAACTTGTTTGTCACAGAGTATGTATTTCCTAGATAAGGTATTGTCAAGCTTTTATTACCTTTATTTGCATTCGTGAATTCAAATGTACTTACATGTTGTTCTACCGGACGATATGTAAGGAGAATGATATGAATGAAATGGATGGTTATTATTCGATAAGATAACACCTGTCAGGCTTTAGCAAGACATGAATTGTCTATTCATAAGCATTTTATTATTGACCTCAAAAGATTGACCATACACCTTGCTGACTGCTATTATCAAACTTCACAATACTGCAAACGTTCTTTTAAAAGCCCATAAAAAGATAACGGAAAGCAGTAAAGAATAATAGTTTAAATGCAAGCATTGAGAAATTGTAGGAATTCATGCTACGTAACCCCAAAAGTATGCAGTTTGTTCATGTAGTAAGTCGTACTGCGTACCTACAACATTTTAGCTGTAAAAAGTATGTAAAATACACAAGGGAGGAGTATAGTAAAACACTCTACTGAATACGTTATAAAATGGATCAGGCACTTCCTTAGCACAATAACGGATTTAAACTATTACATACATAGATAAGTTTTATTCTCATCATTAGATACTGGTGAACGGTATAGAATGAACAATTTACCACTGAATTCACAAGATTACGCAACGTTTATTTATCCCACTACAGAATGTGACACTTGAGGAGACAATATTTTCAATACTATCGACATCTTTCTGAACGAATACAACACACCACTACAGTACGAAGAGAAAAAAACTATAAATCAGTTCTTCCCTTGTGTAGTTACAAGTTTATTAGATTTCAGATGAAATAATCATTGTTGTAATTATAAATCTGTGTGTGATTCAATAAACCGTTCACAATTTTCAACAGTTCACTTTTAGTGTAATGCATTGTCCTTCATTTATTACAATCACTGATCAATTTATTCTACATAACTGAACACATTCAGTTCTACTTTCACCCGATCAATTAGAAAACTTATTAACTCTTTTGATCTTAGACTCTATTTAAAGTCAGCAGTACAATATGGTGGTCAAATGGAATGGGTTTAGCTTTGGTCAGAAGATACAATATGGTAGTCAAATAAAATGGATGTGACTTTGATCAGAGGATACAATTTCATTATAAACAATGATGAAATCATATGACAGAATTTGTTTTATTGAAATCAAATTCAAATGTCAAAGTGTAAATTTTGACATCCAATCCATACAATCTGTGCTACTTTGATTTTAACCAATCCAATAAAATCAGTGCCTCATTGACCGCTAATTAACTGACTATTACACATGAGCAAACATTTTAAACTACAAGTTAATTAATCACTTAGTTTGAAGTATTGTAAATCATATCCAAATGATGGTTCATCAATACAAGTGAGGAATTTCAACCAACGTTGGATAAATATCAGCTCAGTGTTAACAATATATAGAAGAATATTGAAAATGGATGAGTTCGTCTACCGCACTATGATTGGTTAAAAACGAGCATAAATTTTGATCTTTTCAATGGTTACTTTGAATTATTAAATTAGAAAGAAACGGCTATACACTTCGAAAGTCTATATAGAAACGTGACAATTTCCATTAAAATTTAGTTTTTCTACTTTAAGCAAGACCATGAGATGAGTGTAAAGCTGTACACACACGAACAAAATGCGTGTATGATACAAATTGAAATTTTTCTTCAATGAGATAATGTTGTTTTTTCTTTGTCTGGAAGATTTTCGTTACACCATTTTATTTCTTTCATCGATAACACTTTATTTGATCATCGTTGTGCTTTACAAATTCTTCCAATGATAAGACATTTGTAAACAACCTGAATTACAGCACTATCAGAATGTGATTTTTGAAAATGAATCATCTCAGTATGTAAGTAATGAGTCTGATTGTAATATGTATACTCAGTCTCTCCATTATATGTATTCAATGAGAATTAGTCTCCATCGGTCAAATTCAATTCTGAATGGCAATTTTGAAAAAGTCTCTCTTATGAAAGTGAGATAACTACATTTAGTAATACAGTTAATGAACTATATAGTTTCATCGTTTTAGATTTATGAAGCAAAATTGCAGTTTAAATATTATGATAGTCACATCAAAGTTTAAGTATTTACAGTCAAGGCCCCCAAAATGCTTTGGTACGGTCGAGGGTGAGAAGAGTTCGCTCTCCTTCTCGAAATGCTCTCACATGACTACGCGTATACATCCTCTGCCAGGGCACTCCTACTCACTGCCTTCTCGCAGCAAGGGTGTTGTTTTCGAAATTGAGAGGACGTAAAGAGAATGTTTGGCGCTTTAACCGGATTGGTAGACACGAAGAGTCCACCTAGGGGAGTTGAAAAACCCTAATTGCAAACCAATGGTGCACATGGAATCCAGTATCCTGAAGGAACAAATGGTGTACGAACTAATCGTTGGTCACTGGCTTCCATGGGACTGCAACTCCTTAGGATGCTCCGTTGCCTTGTGGATTAGACCTTCATGTCGAATCCCCCTAAGAAAACCACCTGCTTCGATTTGGGCATCCAAGCAGTATCACAGCCCTCACACATGTCAAATGAGATCTGTGTGGCGCATATGTATTTGGTGCCTCATTGTATCAATCCAGGCACTTCCTGAAACAACTGACCAATCAACGACCATGAACAGTCAGCTAGTACAAAATGATTTACTCGAAATAAAACACCTAGGACATCAAGGTTACATCCATTCATCTCGGTCAGTTATCAGAACTGACAATTAACAGAATCTCAGAAAATGATTTTTTATACGTTATGTCTGTTAGATATTAAAAGTCTCTTACTCGCCTTACAACTCATAGAACACATTTCGCAGAATCGAAATATTCTTCTCAGTTGGTTGGATTTAAACGTTCATTTTATCATGGAAATGATAGTAGTACATGAAACTTAGTCATAACAGACGATTAAACATTCAGCTACACCAATTTCTTAGACTTCCAGAATAAGATGAAAACTTATACACAGAGTCAATCTGTGTTAAAACGTACATTTAGTGAAAGAGATAGATATTCATTACGCGGTAATTCATACATCTATTTTTATTTTCACAATTTCAAAGGAATTATTTGCTATCAAATGGTCTATTTTTAATGAAGTTGTTAGTGAACGTAAGTCAACACACGTTTGATTTAAACATTTACATCTCTAATCTTTATGCGTTGTCACAGGTTTTGAGATTTAACTCTTCTCAGAAACCGAAGTAGCCACGTTTCTGAGAACTAAAGTGTAGAATTATTTGTGAAGTCTGGAAATTTCCAGATTTGATGGGTAAAAAACAAATCACTATGGATAAACGAATTCATAATCTCATTTCACTTCTAAGAAAACAAATGCAGAGATTGATTTTCGCTGACGATTTTTTGAATGGAACTTAACAAGATGTCTGTACATAATACATTTATCTACACATCCATTTATCAAATGATCATTCAAATTAAGAAGTCCTTAGGATGACATATTTAAAGCTATTGGTTTCTCATCTACAACAAATAAACACTATGGCCAGAGTGAGTTCATTAGTTAAAATACTCATGTGTTACACAATCAGTCGAATTTTTAAGTTTCATTTGCAATCAAACACTCTACAATTTATGCTATACGTACTTAATGTCGATTGTTCCAGGTAGAATTATAGGAAATAATGCGTACATGGAAATAACTTCACGACTATCAGACCTAATGGAAAACCTGATGATTTATTGTTGCAATAATAATACAATAATAACACAGATTCAGAAACTAGGTACTCGATATTCATATTTATTGATGCACGCTTCTCTCATTCACATGACGTTAACTTGATTATGTCTTTTACAAATGCAACTAAGTAAGCATTTGAGATGACACAATAATTACCCATTGAAATCTCACCATTTTATGTATAGGCATATACAATGTTACATCTAACAGTAACTTAGTCATTATTGACTTTGCGAATTCTATGTACTGATAGTCTTGTAGTGACTCACGTTTATCACGAGAACACGACTGGTTTAATACAAACAATTATTATTACAACCAAGTGCACCAGTGACTATTTTAATGTGCTTTTGTTTGACTGTGCTAATGACAGCTATTTTGTGTTTCCATTCTTATTCTCACACTTCGATTGTAACTTCGCGCGAATTCGGTTACCTTCTGTAACCAAGGTTGTATCCTGGCACGATCTCGGTATCCTTTCGATACCACGAGATCGCCAGCAAATATAACTCGACTTGGTCCATTAATTGCCTTCTGGTATTTGGCTTCTCGGGGATTTCATGGGTTTCTTTGGTTACGTTCAACCTACGCCTTCTGATTTATTTGTCATCCTCTGGTCAAATCTTCCAAAGAAGCCAATTCGGTGAGTCTATGATTTATCTATCCACGTCTGTCGTATATTTTCATATTTTTTAATATATAATGTACTCGACATGACGGATAACGATAAGAATAGTATTAATATAATAGACTCCCATTTATGTGTACCGAATTCTTGTACTTTTTATTCGCGTGACGATGAATTCCACGCTTTATTCGAGAAAATTTCCCCCATTAACTATTCTCCTTGCTGACCCGGCTGCTTGGTACGGAATGCATTCGCATACGCATTAACGTCTACCTCCCAGCATCAAATGGTTAGGTTGAATGGTTTCATTGCCAACTTAAAAGTGTTCTACGAGCACACGAGAACGACAACTGGTACGAAACCTTATCGCTCGTCCTCTTAGGTATTCGAACGAGCTTGAAGGCAGATATACAATGTTCGCCGCTGAACTGGTATACGGCACGACATTGCGTCTGCCTGGAGAATTCTTCACACCACCGAGCAGACCTAATTTCGGTAAATCAGACTACGTCCATCGACTGTCTGCATTTATGCGAACGCTGTCTCCGGTGTCAACTCGAATGCAACATCGACAGGTCGCTCTCCCTCGAGAGTTATCTACCTGTTCACATGTTTTTGTACGAGTAGATTCGGTACGCAAACCTTGGCAAAAACCTTACGAAGGCCCTTTTCACGTGATCGCTCGTCACGAAAAGACCTTCAAGGTTGATCGGCATGGCCGCGTCGAGATCGTCAGCATTGATCGTTTCAAACCAGCACACGTCGATGACAGTGCCCTATCTGATACTCTGAGATTCAATGCTAGACCTATCAAACCTACTAGCAGGATCCTCAAACCATCTTCAGGTCCCACGCTAGATACACCTGAGACCTCATTCTCACGTCCCGGTCAACAGAACGCGTCATCTGCACCGTCTACGGACGAGACGATAGTCTCACGTCCAGATCAGCAGACCACGCCGCCCTTGACTTCGGATGAGATTGCAGGCTCACGCGACACGAACGAGACTACCGTCTCACGTTCCGGTCGCCTAGTACGGTTGCCCGTACGCCTCCACAACTAGCCGCACAGTTAACAACCGATACAGTGTAGGACTATTCCTATGCTACATGCATGCTACACTCTTCTCTTTTTTTGCTTTTCTTTTTGTTTCTTGAGCCCACGCCTTCGACCATCTCTGTTTGGTACCGTCGACTTCAGTCAACTTTGGCGAAAGCTGGCTTGATCACCCACGCTCTTGTCAACGTACTCAGTCGATATATTGGTTTCGAATGCTTGGCATACGCTTGGTCTCGACGCCACGCTACAGTCTTTTTATTATGGAGGTTACTGCCAAGATAACGTGTCTGATGCATCCAGACGGTAAGATAACTTTCTATTATGAGAACGTAAGTTTCACAATTGAATGAATATGTAATTTTGTTCCAAGTGATACAGATTATTCTACTACTTCATGATAGTCTATATGGTCGATGGATTTATCAAGGCAGACTGAACACAATAGAAAAAGATCAACATTTTGTAATGTGCAGAAAGACTTTGATAGTATAAATAATCTTTTAATGACACAACTTATTCTGACGCTTGTTAAAAACAGTGAATAATTGGTAGTGAGAAATTATCGAAAGTAACAATGATGTGTTCGTGCAGAGTAATAATAATCATTGCATATTGGAGTACTTTACGAAAAGAGTCGTATTCTGTCCAGCTTTATTTTATCTTCTAAAAATCGGCTGTTTGGAACGTTCACCGTGGAATATTCTGAAGGCAGCATCTTTGAAGTTTTTCATAGTCGCATTTAATTTCAACTGACGGATATATTCATCCCACAGTGTATCACCATATTTCATGATCGACTGATAATTCACCAAAGTTCTCTGAAGTTGACAGTTGGAGTGATTCAAAATATCTATGTAGACCAATTGGATCATACTTCTAAAGAAACTAAGAATATCATTGTTTTTATTGTATGCGCGATTAGTTGTCTTTGATTTAGATAATCTGAATGATGGCACAATCGTTCAATGAATAGTTGATTTTGATGTAGGAGGTTGTGTGATAATATTAAATGCGTTTTTTAGATTCTCGCAAAAATGAATGAAATTGAGGTGTTTAAAATAAAAGGTTTATTCCTCTATGGAACAGGTAGGAAACGTTTCAACGAATGTTGTTACCATTTTGATGTACGGTGACGTACATAATCAATCATCTGTTTGCTGAGGCTCATTTAACCGGCTATGCCGAGTAAAATAAATAAGGTATGTGATTGCTTCTACTGCAAAACACGTCTCATGCTTAATGTTACCGATTGACTGATCTAGACAGGGATACATGAATGACGAAATCGACAAACAATATATCCACTCATTTGTTCACTCAGTCGTTCACAGTAAGACAGTCACACTTGCAGTCCCCAGTCACATCATCACTCAATAACAACTGATATGTATTTTGTATGAAACAGAAATTAAGTAGCGGTACCTGAAAATGACATTGCCTTTTAAAAATGCTCAGTCGTCATGCAACACGTAAATAACGATGTGTTGTTGAAAGATGATGCTGAGCTGCAAGTCAAGCATTGATTGTAAGTGATTAAGTGTGACACAGTGTTTTATGATTGAATGTGAGAAAATGCACTGGATGTTTGATCAAGTGATACATAGTGATCGGTTGAAATGTAAAAATCAGTCTTTTAACATTGAACATAATTATCATTTTTGTATTGTTTGTTTGAATTTTCCCATTGGTGTTTTGGACTGTGATTGATCAGTCTCATATTGATATATGTGTATTCTGTGAAGTTTTTCTCGACGATGTTTTAAGTCACAAACATTTGAAGTGAAGATGGATATCAGCTTGAAGTGGAACCAATTGTAGTCTCAAACATCAGTGTGAAGATTCAATAAACGAAACAGAAGTCAATTAGATTTACACCCATCCAGTGAATATCTGGACTGAATAGACAAGTGGATAACGGTAAGGTGTTTGAAGCGAATGGCAATGGGTTCTAGTCCCAGAGTGAACATCACCTCCAAGATGCAGGAATACTCAGGTGACACGTTTTAAACAAGATGAAATGTGCATCTGGGACTGCTCAGTTAGTCATCATTCTACTTTGTTAAATTCTATGTAACCTGTTCGTTAAACAAAATGAAGAAACCAAAATTTAAAGTGTGTTTTTGTGTTCATTAAGTCACGCTAGGTGTTATAACTAGTAGAATAATTGTTCCCAGAAGATGGATGCAAAGTGGCACATTAGTGGAGTTTGAAGCCTTAGGGAGTATGTTAAATCCTATTTTAATCAGCATTCATTATTCATGCACTTGATGACATCAGTTTTTTTCATCAAATCGAAAATTCCATGTGTAACTGTAGTTAGATAATGAATGGTATATAGGTATCTGCCGGAAATGACGTTTCACTTACCGTTGGTAACTACACGTCGATTCACCGCTGAACATTCAAAATGATCAAGAACTCATTCTTAACTAACATTAAAGTTTTCACTTCGATGAAATTTACTGAAACACATAGTCACAAAACGACAGATGGGATGACATAAGTCTTACATAAGATTGTGTCAATTAGTTGATCGTACATTGACGAGGAAGCGTCCGTCTTTTCTTTTGGTACATGTAAGGCATTGTAATTGCGTAAACAATTCATGTAATTTTGATTACCTTGCAAACAATTGCACAATTACGAAATCTCTGTCCTGTCATACATATCTGACAAAATGAATGTATAAAAAAGCCACTTCTCCATAATGCAATTTATTAAAGCCAGTTTCAGAATTTATTTCACAGCATGGAAATGTGTTCCTTGTCATAGATACGAACACTGAGTGACTACAATCAGATTTCAATTTAAATGTGTTAGACTATTGAAATAACATTTCGACTACTGAGAGAATCATTACATTATCTAATCATCAGACCTTCAATATGCGTCAAATAAAATGTCACTTTTATCATCGATGAATTTTCCTTGATTCAACTGGCCTCATGCACTAACTGACAACACACAGACCGGAATGTGGCCACTTACATAGAGATCTTTCACCATAATCTGATCGACTGAAATCTTTCTAAACATTTTCACTTGTGATTGGAAGAACAATCTTGCTCTTTGCTTGTTGTTCAACTGAATTAACATAATGAAAAATGAATTTTCAGTCTGACAACTGAATTTCTTGCACTGACTTCAATCGCAAAACTGATTTCATGGAAAGAACTTGTACAACCATCAAAAATTTACTGCATTACGCTTTGTTGAGCCCAGTGACAGCATCGTGTTTACATGTCAGGATGTAAACAGTTATTGGAATACACCAAAACTTGCCTTTCGCGATTCTTTGATCATACATCTAATTCAAAGTGGTTTCATTCAATTCGAACATGATATGGTAAAATATGAGTTCACTGAATACTGTAATAGCCATCATGATGATTATTTTCCGGTGATTGAACTAGTCACATATTAACAAAATCACCATTATTTCATTAGGTTGTTGTTATATGTTTTGAAGTTCTCTTTTCTTTTGTTTGATAACCTGAAATGAGATTACCTTATTCTTTTCACAGAATTTTGTCCAAAATACTATTCGACAGATGCATGCCAAAACCCATCAACATCGAATACACCATGTATTTGATGTGAAAAGTGGAACAGATGCATGAATAGTATTGATTTTGATACTCATAACTTGAAAATAAATGGCTGTCGTGTTGAGGTTAGTACTTGTTATACTTCTAAGGTCGTTTACAGTATCATCTAATTCGTAATTGTTAATCTATTTACTCACTGCTACGAATAAAAACTCACTTGTGTTCTTCCCTTAGTAGTTACATTAAAAACTTGTATACGTGACATCCAGAATACAATATTCATCACACGAATGAGTCGTCAATTTCTTGTTGAATAGTATATACTCATCACATTGGTTTCCAAATCGGTAGTGGATTTCCTCAATGATTGTGTGAATGCAAATTGTGTAACTAATTGTGAAATTCTCTTTTGTTATCATTACGAACTATAGTGTATATTGAATAATTTGATGTTCATCAACGAATGCTACCGTTTAACTTATGCAGACAAGCTCAGAAGTTGATGATTTGAGTACAATAGCATCCATCGAATTCAATGAAACAACTTCAGAAATCACTGATATTCAGGTAAAAAACTGCCAAATGAGCAGTCGGAGTGCCTAATAAATACATAATTAAACAATTCTATCCATGGTTACTTGATGATCCGATGCTCAGTAAATACTGAGTGATAAACTGATGTTAAATTAATATCATCAAAAATAATTATGATTCCTTACGTTATTTCATTATTGACATGGTCAAAATACGGTCGGTTGTTTCACTCAGAACTTAGTCATTAGAAAAGCTTAAACTGGAGTTGTCTTTTCAGCTTTGCACAAGATTTCGATATTCTGGATTAATAGTTGATACATGAATGTATTAAATGATTTGAAGGATAAGAATTCAGTGTTGCACATTGAGTTCTAGATTTACCGCGCCCACATAATCCATAGTTGACGCTGGGGTTGTTTTCAATTACGTTGGTTGTTTTGAAATGTGCTGTGCGTTTGAAGCAAACGGCAGTGGGTTCGATTTCTGGAAAGAACATCAACTCTGGAATGCAGGCACGTCCAGCTGACGTGTCCCAAACTGGATGTTAAGTACGTCAAACTGGACTTCACTGCTAGCCACTATCCATCTATGCTCAAAATGCTTGTGACATAATGCTATATCGAAGCAATCCGCACAGGATGAACATACGTTAACCAACACTGAAAACTAGATAAACATAGTTTTGTCTGCTACCCAGTGATTAGTGAGTGTACTCACCTAATTAATCCATATCTCAAGAATTTTACTGAACAGAATAACCAAACATTTGAAACAAAATCTGTGTATTAAGTAAATTTGAATTGTGCTGGGATAGAACTTCGTAATAATTACTGATAGGAATTAAAAAGATGCTAAATGCTAAAATATAACGTAAAGCATCAGGTAGAATAGATAAATAAACAGTGAAGTCACTTACGTAATAGAAACTGCAGATCCATAGAAACAATGAAAAATTAATCTGAAACCATGCACCGTTAGAAATGATTGCATGAGTATAAGAAATATGAACATAATATGACAAAATGTTAGCAGGATTTTCGATAAGGTTCATTTGGCTGAACTTACATTTTCAGAAGGGGTTTTGTGGAGATTTTAGAAATTTCACTGATTGAAACCATGAGTCAATTAATGCTAGACCACCATGGAAAATCTGGAAGCACTGGACGGCGCTTAACCAACTAGACCACTGGGCTGGCCGGCATCCAGCGGTGTTAATGTCTGTATAGATCGTGTACATATAATTCATAAATCAATAGATTAATTCATGTGCGTGGTTTCTGCTGTCTGTATATGGCAGTTTCTAAAGAAAATGATTACTTTATATGCTACTTTTAAATTTGGAAGGAAAACAAACTCTATGAACCATTTGTATTCAATTTTGTTGCATAGTTACCAGAGATGTGATGGATGTTTCTTATGACTGTTGACAGACATAAGTAGTACGTAACACCATTCGGAATCGTAATGTCTGCAAACAGAATATTAAAATGACTGTAATGTAGAGAAGGGAGAAGAAAACTGAAAGCAAACAAGAGAACGAAAGGAATGAAGGAACAATGAAGCATGATTCCCACATATTATTTAATCACTGTGTAACTTTGTATTCAACAATATATTGTTCTCCCCCACTTGACTTTCTTGTCAATTACCATAAAATTGGCAAATAATAAAGACATTCTAATCACTGAGAACTCTTTAATACACATGAATGAAGATTATGCTTTTCGATTAATTCTCTTTAGTTTCAACAATCATCTTATCCAAATAACTCATCCGTAAATTGGTAAGATTTAAGGCAAAAAACATCAATAAAAACGGAAAATATGTGAATTAAGGATCGTTTGTAATAGAAAAAAACACAACCAATTTTGGTGTTGTTATGACTAATATGAAGAGTTGACTTCTCAGTTATATATGGTGTTACCAGTAATCAAACTGTATCCGTCAGATTATTAATCAGAACAACGCATATAAGCGAACACTATCGTTTTCAATTAGATCGTCATCAGGCTTTACTTTAATATACATGAATATTTATTACGAAAATGTAAACCAATTAAGGTAATTTGAGTCAATAATCACAATGAAATAGAATAAGTCTCTACACATAAAATAGGTAAAAGTACAAGTTTATAGTAGGAAGACAGGTGAACTGATAATAGTAAGAATAATAAAATACAATAACAAAACTCTTATCCATAGTTAATCGTTGAAAATAGAAGGTCAAACGAGGGTAAATAGACTTAGACTAGTCACCACAAAACATTGGAACCATTATGTAATAAGAAGTGTGTAACTAATTAGATAGTAAAGAATACAAACCGAAAAAGGCGGAAAATTACAAACAAATACTGGGTGTGAAAATAAGGTTAATGATAACACAAATAGAATAAAATAAACAATGATAATAATAAAATTTTAAAAAAATGGTTAGTTAAGTTATAACTGGCCATGGAAGGGATGGGGGGTCACGTAATTCTTCTGTACACATAAATTGGGGTTATATGTACGAATTCCTATGGCTTCAGCTATATGTAGGAGGCGGGAACGAACTCCGTTGGGAAATGATGGAGGTATACGATAGATCACTCGAAATGCTGCCGATTTATCTACAGTATGACCTCTATCAATGAGATGTGTCAAGATAGAACTGCGAATAGATTTTATCTTGCCCTTTATGTACCAAGTTGGTAGATGTTCACTCATTCGTTGGTTAAGTTGCCTGGTAGTACACCCTATATAGCTATCTCCACAGGATCAGCTGAATTTGTAAATGCACATAGAAGAGGCCAACTCAGGTAACTTATCCTTCGTTTGAGTAGACATCACTGGCCGACAAGAGAAGGTCAACGCAAGATTGGCTGCGTAGAATGTCCTGGTGATTACTTTAGTTAACCTATATTTCAAAGTGTCACTAGCCACATTCCCGTTGAATTGCACTTTCATGTATAAAGGTTTCTTACGAATAGTCGGAATCTCCGACTTCTTTATTATGTCATACATCTACTTCTTAATGAAAGCACTGGGGTATCCGATCTCGGTCAGTGAGTTGTTGATAAATTCAACCTCCTGACTTAGAGTATCTACTGTACAGATCTTTCTTCCTCTGCTAGTGAGACATCTGATCAAATTTTATTGTGACGGATATGTGTGAAATTACAAAACTGAGTGTATTGGCATGAAGAAGGGTTTCTTCTATACACGCTTCTACTTACTGTGTCGTCATTTCGCCTGCTTAGTGTGACGTCAAGGAAGTTCAGCTTCTTATCATGCTCGCTTTCACCAGTGAAAGTGATCGCTGGGTGAACACTGTTGAATTGGTCTAGGAGTTCCTCCTTACTTCTGTTTTGATCTACGCTAATGAAGGTGTCATCAATGTAGCGGCAATATAAATCAAGTTTCTTAATAGTTTCATTGAGAGGTCCATTTTCTAGCTTTGCTAGGAAGAGATCAGCTAAAATCGGGCCTAGTGGCGAGCCCATGTCTATCCCGTCTATTTGTCTATAATAAGTATTGTTGAAGACAAAATGTACATTCAGCGCGCATCTTAGGAGCAGTTCCCTTAGACCATTGTTAGGCAAGCCAATGTTGATTTGCTTTTCTGATATTTGATTGCATATAAACTCAATAGTCTCTATAAGTGGTACGTTGGTGAACAAAGATCTTACATCCAATGAGATCATATTTTTCATACTAACATTAATATTTTCTACTTTGGAGGTGTAGTTGAAGACATCTTCTACACTATTTCTAACAACTGATTTGTGTAAAGGTTCTAAGATTCGTACTAGCCACTTTGTAATTTTGTGGTAAGGAGAATTGTGCATATCTAGAACTGGGCGTAGAGGAAGACCCGATTTATGTACTTTAGGCAAACCATAGAGTCGTGGTGTAAATGATCCAGTCGGCTTAACTGAATCGTGAATCTCGGTCGTAATTATTCCCTTTTTCTTTAGATCCTTAAGAAAATTGGCCAATTGTCTTTCTACTTTATTACTGATGCCACAATTACTAGTAATTTTCTGAAATTTGCTAGAATCGCTAAGCATTGTTTCCATTTTTCCCATGTAATCGTTGTTGTTCATGAAAACTATACCTCTTCCTTTATCTTGTTTGGTGTTGTTCTAATTTTCACAATGGGAATCTTTAAGATTATTATTCATTTAGACGGCTGAATCAAGAGCTATTTAGATCAAGAAGCCAAAGATATGCATTTACAAGAAATATGTCCAACTGCTCGTTTAACCTTGGCCAACGTACTGTGGCGTTAGCCCCGCCCACTCCATTCACTAAATTGTACATAATTTATATTATTCTACATATTACATAACTTCTGACTTTTTATTACATTACTGTCCCTCATTTTATCCAATCCATATTGTTTTCTGACCATTAACCTTAAATTTAATTTAACGTATAAGATCATCTGTATATTCGCCAGCTGTGATCATTTTTCAACCATTTAGTTCGCCTTAATTCTGAACAGTTTTTGCATGATTTAGCTGAATAATATAACTGTAGAAACTAAAGAGTATCTCATCAAAATTTGTTCCTAACTATTTAAGCTACTGTCAACATATTTCTGTTTCAGTTTGTCGGAGCTACTTCATTTGGAATGTTTTCTTGAAAGGGTTACATTGGCCAACTCTGAGGATATACATGTATCATATAAATAACTCCCAAAATATGTGATTGTTAGTTGACATTTGCATTTAGACTCGTTGCAATTCAAACATGGAAATATATATTCATTAATGTGGGGGTTGGTTGAAGAGAGCTGACATTTTATGTAAGACAAATTTTGGAATGTGAAACTTGTCCTGTTAAAATATTGCATCCCTAATCCGTTCATCTTGATTGTTGTTAACTTGTTAGCTCCATTTAGAAACCATAATGATCTGTCTAAATGTTATAAGAGAACAAAATGACCAATAAAATGAAAAATGACTTGATCGACTTAAAATTATCAGTAGAGCCTTTTCAATATTCTTGAGATTTTCTTTGAGATTGAAAACAATAAATATAACCTCACGATAAACTCATGTGGAAAATTGATTTATCTCAATGTTTTCGTAGTTGCTTACTTTGTGAGCAATAAAACGATGAATCACATAATTTGGTGTATCCAGTGTCGCCTAGACTAATGCAATTTTATTCTGAGTAGTGTTCGTATAGAGGATAAACTTAGGTTGAAACCGTCCACTAACAAATTACACTCAACATTCTTTGGATTGATCATACATTTACCTACAATTGAACAGGCATTGAGTCTGGGCTTGACCATTTATGAAGGAGTAGATTTCAACTAAATTTATTGTTCACGTAAAACTTCAAATCGCTTCAGTAGTTATGTGCAGTAATTGTGCCAATTAATGCGACGAATATTGAAGTAATGATACTGACATCAGTTTTGATCCAGGTAATTGCGGCTCCACAAATTTCGTCAATTACATTGAGCATCAATGGAATGAGCCGCACAGTCGTTCCTAATCACGTGTGGTTTCACAATTTCGCTACGAGAAATGCAAACATGAAACTGCGTTAAATACTCAATGTACAGTCACGTTTGGACAGTGAGTTTACGAAACATACTCGATTTTGTGTCGCCTAATTAACTTCAGCTCTCCTGGTGATCGACTGGATCATGAAGACGTCAACATCTGAGGGAAAGCATGGGATACAGTGGAAATCTAGAATGCAGCTGGACGATCTAGACTTCGCAGATGATCTGGCCCTCTCATCGCAATCGCAACAACAAATGCAGGAGAAGACGAAAAGTGTGGCATCAGCCTCAGCAGCAGTTAGTCTCAATCTACACAAAGAGAAAAGCAAGATTCGCTGATACAACACAGCATGCACCAATCCAATCACAATTGACGGAGAAGATTTGGAAGATGCAAAAACCATTACATATTTAGGCAGCATCATTGATGAACACAGAGGATCTGATGCAGATGTGAAAGCGCGGATCGGCAATGCAAGAGCAGCATATTTACAACTGAGGAACATCTGGAACTCAAAACAACTGTCGAACAACACCATGGTCAGAATTTTCAATACAAATATCAAGACAGTTTTACTGTATGGGGCAGAAACCTGGAGAACTACGAAAGCCATCATCCAGAAGATACAGGTGTTTATTAACAGTTGTCTACGCAAAATACTTCGGATCCGTTGGCCGGACACTATTAGCAACAACGTACTGTGGGAGAGAACAAACCAGATCCCAGCGGAGGAAGAAGCGCTGGAAGTGGATAGGACACACATTGAGGAAAGCACCCAACTGCGTCACAAGACAAGCCCTCACATGGAATCCTGAAGGTCAAAGGAAAAGAGGAAGACCAAAGAACACAAATGGAGATAGACATGAGAAAAATGAACAAGAATTGGATGGAACTAGAGAAGAAGGCCCAGGACAGAGTGGGTTGGATAACGCTTTTCGGCGGCCTATGCTCCATTGGGAGTAACAGCCGTAAGTAAGTAAGTAAGCACACATTATTTAATCGTAAGGACAAAAATTTACTCTGAAGCGTTCCTTTTAGTTATTTGAATGGAACACGATACCATCACTCAAATTCGCCTGTTCACCTTCTTTTTCTGTGAGAATTTATTCATGCCATTCTACAATTACATTACATGAGTCTACGGCGCCTTGAATTGTCAAACCTGATTATGTTTGGGTAATCTGTTAAAAACGTGAACAGGAAATGAAGTAGCTTTCGAAATGATTTCAGAATAGGGAGTCTATGAAGGAAACCAGGAACAATATAATAGTTTAAGTTCATGAAGTCAAGCCTGAATGCATGCATAAGCATCTAGACAAAGATAACTGAGATATTATTCTAGCAGCATTTTACCGAAGTAAGTTGAACATATTCATATTGACTATTTCAGACCACAACATTTTGTACATTGTAACTCGGTTTGTTAGTTAAATATTTTTAGTTATTCCAGTCTTCCTTATTTGGCATACCATAGAAAGCATATATCGTATACAAATTTAATATCAGAATACAACACACATAAACTGAGAAGTGCTTTTCAGTAGTACAACAATAGTTCAGAGGTGATTTCCTCACTTACTTCTTTGGTGTTCTGTCTAACATAAATTAGAATAGTCTATCCTGTCAACCAACAGATATCCCGTTAATCCATTTTGATAATCTAATATCTAACTAGTTATCTTCTGTAATTTTATTGTGTTCATGTGTCCTATTATACTCGTCAACTATCTTGTTGACGTCCGACAATACAACTGTTTGACATTTACCTAGTGGATTGATAATCTGAATATACGTCGTTGTGCTATGGTTCTTGAAATGATCCGAAAATTTTAGAGTTTATCCGAACCACAGTTGTGATATTTACCGAATCAAAATCTTTTTCCGTAGTTGTCGCCACTGATTTATATAATTGATGGTATATTGTTCGCTGCTAACCAACGTTTATCTATTTTTATATTAAGAAAGTATCCCCCTTGATCACTGTCGTACCTATTGAAGTTTACGTAAATCATTTTGTATTTATTCGCCCTTGTGTTTTCAGCTTGCAAAACTTGTTATAAGGTGATATGTTCAGCTTGACAGTAATGTTGAATCCAAGTGCAAGTTAATCTACAACAAGTTGGTGGCTAACGATGTCGAAACTTTAGAAACGTGAAAGTATGGCATTTAGACTAGATATCCATGGTTACGTTGAGACAACACTAAATTAAAGAAGTCAAAGTGGCAAGTCATACAAGAACGACTTCCAGAAATCGATGTTGAGAATCATTGATACTTTTTCAGCGAGTAGGTGGTTAGAGAGTTCGTCACTGACAAATATTCTGATCATCCTAGAGATGATTGAAGTAATATTTGTGGGCCGATAATTGTTCATGTCAATCTTATATCTAACGTAGTTCTATAATATGCGGTTTCCTTACAGTAAGGATAAGTGCCTGCTTCCATAGTGAGAGCAAACACCTTTTGACGAAGAAGAAGAAGAAGAAGAAGAAGAAGCGCATCACCGCATTTGTAGAGAAAGCATGAAATTCCGTCTATCAAATGACCGCTCTAAACCTTGTAGGTATTTATAGCTCTCTTACTTCTAAAGCACATGAAGGGGATAGATTAGTTGCCACCAAATACCCTGAGACAGCCGACGGTAGAGAGAGTCCATTCTGTTTCTCGAAATGTTCTCACATGTCAACGCGTATACAGCCACTGTGGAGAATCCACATAGGGGAGTTCTAAAACCCTGATTACAAACCAGTGTTGCGCATGTGCTCCAAGGTCGTGGGGGAACAAATGGTGCATGAACCAATTATCGGTCAACGACTACCATGGGACTGCATCATCTGACGTTTGTCCACTGTCTTGTGGATCACCTTGGAAAATCAACTGCTTTGGTCTGTGCACGCATGCAGTATCACAACCCACACAAAATAAATGTAAATTGTGTGACACATATGTGTTCGGCGCCCATTTACCAGTTACCAGTCTCCCACATAACTCTTGACTCAGTGCCACTTAGTAATTATTACCATTCGTAAAAATATCACTGACGAGGTCTGCCATAATTTTAGAGGCGTGTGTGAAACTGCTGTTATGCTGGATGCATCGCAAATGAAAATTTTGAGTTGCTTTAACGCGTTTATTGAAAAGGAGAATTATGTTTTGTACTTCTTAGGTGGCATTAAGTGCTAACAGCAACGGATAAATGGCTGTTAACGCGTAATTCTCTTTAATTCGGTTGAAAACTATTGTTATTTACTCAACTGTCGCGAGCTGACGATCAGATAGGATGTGTCGATGGCATCCTAGAGACGTTTACATGGGAAAAAGTTATCCAAGTCTGAGTAGTTAACCAGTGAGCTCACGACGTCCCAGTCAGCATGCTTATAGTACGTATATAGAAGGATTTTTGTCTGGCTCGGTTATGAGAGGGATAGATAGAGAGGGCACAAACAACTACTTCATTTTCACTGCTTTCCAATTCACTGTATACTTGTACAGATAGTGGGATGACACCTCTATTGAATATTACATAAAGTATATTATCACTCCCACTGAGACCAGAAGTGTATGGTAATGGTTACAGAAAATTCATCATGACTGACAACTACCGGTAATCCAGTTCATTCTAGGGCAAAATAAATCCCTTGAAGTATTGTAGTTTGGAGTGGATGCATGTGTAAATGCATTGACTATGAGATCATCCACATTACCCGAACCTTTGGAGACACATTGGTATTCTGCGGTCTTTCCAAAATCAGCCCTGCTTACACGACAATGGTGGTGTCCGTCTTGTGCGATGTTTGAATGAATTCTGATCATATAGCTACTACAACTATTATTAAGGTAAAACATGATGTCGGTGTGCAAATTATTGTACGCTAGAGACATTGTAATATTCTTGCTATTATGTCTGAAACCAGAAGGTTCTGTATATACTTTCTTATAACATGGTATAGACGTTTTATTCTTAACTGTTTTTAAGAGCTTTCACGTTAGAACTAGGTAGTTGGGCATGAGTTTGTAATGTTTTGCTGGAAGATTTCGAATTAATGTCGCCATTGTACATGCATTGGTTGCCTGAGGTTACCACATGCATAAGAGGCAATTTAGCATTCTTCATTGGTAATTCAGAGTGTTGGCGAACATGAGACAGTTTAACAGCATAAGTGGGTCCTTATCCTGATGCAAAAGGATTTGTTGTAATCTCAACAGCAATATTTTCGTTTGAGGTACGCTTTTGCGCGACTCTTTGATCAGCGGTTTTATCCGAGACGATACGACCAATCCTAAACTCTGTAAGTGTACTGATTAGCCGTTCGGATTCCTTCAGCTGTTCAGCAAATAAACGTGAATCGAATTTAAACAAGATAGGGTACTAGTACATATGGTGCATTACATTAGGGCGAATGCATTCTCATGGACTGTCTTGAAGTTCGTCTGTTTTCAAAACCGAATTCCTTACACACTTCCGCACAAATTCAAGGGTGAATTCGAAAGGTATGTTATAGATAATCACTTTATTTTGCGAGATAATTCACTTAACAACTTCGCCAGCGACAAAATCAATAACAGATTTTAATTTCATAGTGTCTATATTTCTTGCCTAAGATCATCATCCTTTGATAGTGAGCTCACAAGTGACTCCACATTAGAACGCACAATTGCTTATAGATATTGTCTCACTCTTAATATAACCAATGCTTTTTCATCTCATTATGGAATTTCTTGTTGAATTAGAAACTGTGGAATGCATCTACTCCCAGCACTATCTGATTCAATAAAGATCACAGACAATGACAGAAGTGTTAGTATCTAAAGGATTAGAGATTTTTCGGTTCGACTTTTTCAACAGTCGACCCATTTTGCTATAGGTGTTAATCCTAATGCTATTTATGAGTTATACAATACAAATCAATGATATCTAAATACTTTACATTGAATAACTTGCAAGGGTACCAAATGCTTCCAAATGGTTGTGGGTGGGCTTCCATGTTTTGTAGCAGTGGATCACCGATATCTCCGGGCAGGAATCAAGGTATATAAACAATAATGGAGGGTAGAGTAATTCGTGAATCATAGTAAGATATTATTTTTATTCCTTGGGAATACGTTAGGTTGTCACTTCAAGGACTCTTGTAAAAGTCATTTGGACTAGCTCAACTGGCGACGAATTACAGCATTTCATAACACTTCAGGAGTCAATGTTGTGTCCACAGTCCGTTCTGCTTTGTTGTGTCTCTAGTTTCTAGGTGTTACTCCTAGTTTTGTGTTGGAGCTTAACTCGCGGAAGTGTTTAAGAGGATGACCAGAAGTGGTAATGATGCTATAAGCCATTAGAAGGTCACCACTTAAACGCCCACACCCTAATGAGTAAAGGTTTAGTGATTGGAGGCGCTCTTCATAAGACTTGAGTTTCAAACCTCACACTGATTTTCTGACTCTGCGTTGGATACGTTCCACAGTGTCCTTATCCCTTCGGAGTGAAGAAAGGAATACTATGTTCCCGTACCCGAAATTGGGACGAATAGAACTGTTGAAGATTAGGTGGAACATTCTTCTGCCCAACTGGTCAAAAATGCGGTTCAATTTTACCAGTGCAAGGTTCGCTCCACAGGCATTTTTGTTTCAGTTAGCGTAAAACATCAAATAGTAGGTTGATAGCACTCCTGAAACTTATTCAGCTTGAAGTGCTTCTAAAGAGGAGTTTTCTAGTGTGTAACTGTAGACCGAAACAGGTCTCAGATGGATCACTTTAAAATTTGCAATGCTATCACACAGTTCAAACCTACTGCCAAGCGTGTTTTGTTTCAGACCATTGGTTCTTAGTGAATAATTTAACCAAATGTCGATCCATAAACAGACTGATCTGTCGACAAATCAGTCAACTGATATGCAGATGAGTGTGAATGGAGTAACAAGAATAGACTTATAATAATAGTAGGAAAATAAACGCACCATTATAATTGCGCATAATGACGAATATAATAGACATGATGATAATAAAAGAATAATGGAAGAATTTTCAAACGATTCTGAAAGGTTGAATTCTAGGAACGTTTTCACTTCTGTTAATTTAGAAATACCAATTTCAAAATGAAATGACGTATAAATCAACAGAGTTTATTTTCTTGGATAAATAAGTCTACATCAATCAACTGTTCTTATCAGCCTTGACCAATATTCAGTAAAAACACACTTGGTCAGCATTAAAATGCATTTATCCACAATATCGAGTCAAAAGAATGAGTATACCTATCATAGCCAAATCATTTGTGTCATGAAAGTTACAATTGCATGACAAACATTTCTCAGTTCGTCATGCAAGTGAAGGCAATGTCAATAGCTGAATCTGGTGGAAATTAGGAAAGATGTCACTTACCATTCACATTAGTTAGTTACTTTCATTAACATAATTCTAGAAATATGTACAAGTATGCATGGATGTCGCCATTGGATGTCATGGTCCTCGAGCAAGCTGATAGTTAATTCTCATATGATATGAGTTTGGATCACACGAGGAGTACTGGATTCTTCATAAGCAATGATAAACTGAATTGACTTTTACCAAACGCCACAAAACCCACACCCATGGATTTCTCCCGACGGACTACAAACAGCGAATATTGCCTGACTCAATCAAAATATCTACGCATTAACGTGCGCGTTAACTGATAATTGGTGGCCTGTTTGAATATCTGGGCAACCTGCTTCTGCCAACTGATTATTTCTACAGGTTATTTGTTTTTTTCATATGTTTTAACTTACAATTATTTTTTTATTAATCGCATAACGTATTCAGGCGCTTTTATGAAAAGCCTACGAACTTTCGCTGCACAAGATACAAAAATTACTATGAAAGACATCGTTGTGGTTGGCGATATGCGTTAAAGAGAATGAACATCAATCGTATGTCGATTCCCGAGCTGCTAAATATAACTGCTGCTCACTAATCAACATGGTGGACTTTCTGCAATTCCTACCAAGTCAAAATATGTAACGTCATTGTGGTGTCATAACAATTCAAGAATGGGAAGAGCACACTCTTACATCAAACCGAAAACGTCAAATATAGGAATTACTAAAAACAAAATATCCGAAATCTGAAAAACATGTTTCATGCGACTAACTGAGACTTGTTTACAGATGACTCACTGGAAAACACTACAGATGTTATCACTTGTTACTATAAATTCTGTTTTGAATTTGTTGCCAAAGCGAAATCATTTTTGTAAGTTTCGATCGACTTACATCTTCACAACTAAGACGACTACGCAGGATGAAAGAAAGGATGTACAAGGAGAAGAACTGTAATGAAGTTCGTAAGCTAAATGGTCTGATAAACCTAGAGATTAGACGTCTCAAATGCATGTTTACTCAAAACTCTTGTCTTGCATAAGCTCTGCAAGTATGTGGAGACTCTTCAAAGAACTCACAGGTGACAGACAGTTTAGAAGCGATATTCAGCTGAATGTTTGTGCCTTAAATAAGACTGTTGTACGTCAGTCATCTGATGTGATGCTCCCTCTATCCACGGGTTTAAATAATAGCTGTGTGCCTACTTTCACTGAAAGTGATGTAAAAAGATGTCTCCAGTCGCTTAATTCGTCTCGATGTTTGGGACCTGATGGTATCCCAAACATCCTTTTTAAAAAGTGTGCTGGCGTCCTATGTTATCCGTTCACTACTATCGTTAACAGGTCCTTCTCACCTCATCTCATACCGAAAACGTGGAGAAAGATGAAGATAATCCCTGTACACAAGAAAGTATCTGGTGATAAATATGTGAAATTTAGACCTATTGCAATAACTTCACCCTTCCTCAAAACAATGGAAAAATTATTATGACTTCCATTTCAGCCTGCGATAAAAGAGCATATTGATCAATATCAGTTTGCTTACAGACGCAAAAGAAGCACTTTAGATGCTGCTGCTGTTCTGCATCGCAAAATAGTGTTCAACTTAGAAAAGGGTAAGAAGTATGTTCGATGTGCTTTTCTGGACTATACGTCAGCTTTTGATTCTATACCAAGACGACGTTTGCTTAACAAGTTAATCAGCGTCAGCACTGACAGCTGGGTAACCAACTGGCCATGTCCCTGCCTCTCTGGAAGGGTACAGTTCACTCTGTTTGGAGGAAAGTGTTGAGAGTCTTTTCTGTTTCATGATGGTGTACCACAAGGAGCCGTTCTTTCTCTTTTTCTTTTCTCTTCTTTTCTGCATGGATTGTCATCTCCTGCAGAAATCACTTTTGTGAAGTATGCGGATGATCTAACTGTATGTATGCCTATCTCTTCCACTTTACATCAGATAGAAATGGATAAGTATTTGTCTCGTATTGATTGTTGGTCTGTTGGTAATGGTCTCATACTAATCCGTCTAAATGTTAAGCTGTGAGCTTTAACATGAGATATGAACGCAATCTAAACAGCATTTTGAGATCCCATAATGCTTGTACCATCGGAAACACTCTGATAAATACAGTGTTGAAGGTCAATTATCTAAGTGTAACATTTTACTCGGATTTGTCCTGGTCTTCCCACGTTTTATTGTTATCGAAGAAGGATTTCCGGCTGACCTACTATATAAAGAGATTGCATGCTCTTGGGATTACTCGTCATTTACTCTTACAATTTGTCAATTCTTGCATCTTACCTAATATTCTTTACTGTTCTCCATTATTCTCTCCCGGGCTTTTGAGAAAAGATTTTGCTGTATTGCGGAGAGTGCTGAAGGCAGTTAGCTAGATGTGTGGTAAATCTTTCGAGGTCACAATTAATATGGTTGTGAATAGACATCTAAAGTTATGCAAACTCCTGACAGGTGTTATTTTATCAGATAATATCCATCCCCTTCACTCTTATCTTTATCCTTGTATATCTTCTGGTAGAACGAGACGAAATTACAATAAGATCTATGCACACAAGCAAAAGTATAAAAAATTTATAATACCTTACCTAGCGATAATACTCTGCGACGAACAGGTTGTTGAAGTTGACCTAGTCAATAACCTGCGTTCTTAACATGTCTCTAATTTGAAAAGTTGTACAATTTTTCGGTTGCTTTGAAAAACGTTTTTTACGTTTTTATATTTGTTACTGTGTGTTTTGTTGTTGTCGCGTAAGTAACTTGTTGAAACACCCTGTGTTGAGAACTCTATATTGTACCAAAATTTACTATTGAAAAAAGCTATTGATAATAATAATAATAATAATAATAATAATAATAACTAAATATGCGAATTCAGAAAGGTCGACAGACAGAAAGAATCATTAGTAAGCGACATTCCTTATGATATTCAAGATTTACATCAGACTCATCATACAAAAGAGAAAACAATATTGTTCAAATATTTAGATAGATTATGGTGGTAAACAACAAAAACGTACAATCTTTAACATTTCCACATACAACAACTGAGGTCATGAGACTGCTGTTTCTCAAAATCACACTATCAGATTGTGTACACTATTGTTACCATCATTTGTGTTATTCTTGAGAAATATGTTTCATATGTGAAGACGCATATCAGATTAGAAGAACACAAATAGTAAATGTGATTGTTCTATGTGATATTCAAACACATATTCCTGACTGAATCGTCAAGTAACAGTCCTTTATGTGAACAGATTTGAGAGGACGAAAGTGGTGCATGTTGTGTTCATGTCAAAGTAATACGGTCCATCGAGAATAACATCTTCTTCTTGGACATTATTATCTTCTAAATCACTTCAACCATACTTTCTAGCTGTGAGACACATTATGGTCTTGAGTTAATTGGTGGTGTAAAAGCTGAGTGTCCAGTTGACCATAATAGATATGACAAAAGGATAATAATCAATGCAACGAATAACCAGTGAAAATCATTATGGAACTGAAATCACTCACCACTATCTCACTTAGTTTCACCAATTGATTAGCACTAAAACGAATGAGGACGCTTTAGTGACAGTCGGTTTCATGTGTGATTTATTGGACGGGTAGTCTATTGTGGTAAATCAGTGAAGTTTCACAAAAATAGCAAAGATATTCGAACTCATTCAATTGAAAGAATTGATATGATATTGAGTCGAAATAAAGAATAACATTCAATTATGTGAGGTAATAATGAATAGATAGAATGGTGAAATTCCAACCGATATTTCAGAAGGGTTTGTCGGATTTCATTCAGATCATCACCAGTTCTTTCCTCAGTGCATCGTGGTGCACGATTTTGTGTTCGACACTAAAATATTCACATATTGGTATTAAGTAGAAGGATAGTTGCAACTACAGAATTCTACGAACCGTTAGTAATCAATGTTGACGCATAATTCTCAGTGATGTGATGTTTACTACTTATAGCTGACGACCGACATAAGTAGTATTTAACACCAGTCGAAAGTGAAATGTCTACGAACAGAAATTTGACAGAATGGAAATGAAGAGAAAGAGAAGAACACTGTAAGTAAACAAGATGACAACAGGAATGAAGGAACAATGAATGTTGTAAGAGACGCATAGAATTCAGTGATCATTTAGTCTACCCACTTCATAATTCTGTAGATCAAGAATCATACTGAACAACGTAACCAAACGCTTCAATACAATCTACCTATCAAACTTATTTGGATTAGACGTTCACTTTCGTAACCAATAGTGATAGGAATTGAATTATAAAAGACAATTGCGCTGAGCATCAGGTAGAATATAAGAAAAAATCTGTGCAATCAGTTACGTAATACAGAATATTGATCGACTGAACAAATGAAGAATTAGTGTAAAATATATTCAAATGATCACTGCATATGCTGATGAGATTTATCATACGTTGTCCGTCTGAAACCTACTGGATCAAAATCAGTGTTTGTATCATCACTTCAATATTTGTGCGTGGATGTATCCGTGTTTTTCTTCTTTTTATTTCATGATAAAACATTGGCGCCAGTGAACATCACAGTCACATTTCATACCATGATGATGTACATATACAGCACATTTCCATGTCATGATAATACATGAAAGCTTTTATTGATTATAAGCGAATTATGAATTCATCATATACTGAATTACATTATCCATAGTTTACCTACTGATACATATTTACCTTTAAGGAATTGTAAATATGTTGTATGTCTATATACAAGCAAATGATAAAGAGATTCTTTTCTTTTAACTCTATATAGTCTATATTTGATTAAATAAACATCGATTACATATACATTCACATTCATATTCATTATGCCATATTGATAGCCTATAGCCCCCGAAGGGACTCCAGGCGGAGTTGCCATTCAAATGATTAGTAATAATAATTTGTATAATTATATTTTGTTAGTTTACTTTGCTTGTTTGTGTTATGTTGGCTTCCGAAACCGATAACGAAGCCTTCAGTGATTCTGAAGCAGCCAAAGAGGATCCATTCAATTACAACATACTAAAGCTCTCTACAATACCAACATGGTATACTACTATTGTACGGTTGCATAATATCACTCTTTTGTGAATTGGTCAAATTATAATGTCAATTTAACAAATGCTAATATCTGTAAATACCTGTGATACTCTGTATATTTCGATTCTTATCAAGTGAACAGCTTTTCAGCTTTCCTTCTGTTTGCGACGGGGAAGTTCGTGGTTCGTAGTAGTCAATCATATTGTTCGGTAATCACGTAGCGAACTTAATTGCTTTTTGTTTGTTCTCCTCAAATATTGTAATATAATATGCTACCGTGTTTCATTTGTGCAATTATTATAAACAAATAAAACAGTGAATAATAAAACGTTGAAACGTGAAAGTTAAAAAGCTACAAATAAACAGTTTATCGTTAGTTTATACATTTATTTAGTGAGACTGAAGTGCGAAACCGAAACGAACTGTGTGTGTTTCTGCTAGTTACCAAAGGAAAAAACAAGAAAAATGTTTTCGGTTTGTATTTTGCCCTAATAATTTTATTCTCTCTGTATAAAAATGTTGAATGAATAACATTCTATTATGTGAGGTAATAATGAATAGATAGAATGGTGAAATTCCAACCGATATTTCAGGAGGGTTTGTCGGATTTCATTCAGCTCATCATCAGTTGCTTCTTTAGTGCATATTCCTTTGGCTCCTGTGGTAAGAGGATGGACCAAATTACTCTACAAACACCGTGTACTGTTCCCTTCCAGAGAGGCAGGGACATGGCCAGTTGGTTACCCAGCTGTCAGTGCTGACGCTGATTAACTTGTTAAGCAAACGTCGTCTTGGTATAGAATCAAAAGCTGACGTATAGTCCAGAAAAGCACATCGAACATACTTCTTACCCTTTTCTAAGTTGAACACTATTTTGCGATGCAGAACAGCAGCAGCATCTAAAGTGCTTCTTTTGCGTCTGTAAGCAAACTGATATTGATCAATATGCTCTTTTATCGCAGGCTGAAATGGAAGTCATAATAATTTTTCCATTGTTTTGAGGAAGGGTGAAGTTATTGCAATAGGTCTAAATTTCACATATTTATCACCAGATACTTTCTTGTGTACAGGGATTATCTTCATCTTTCTCCACGTTTTCGGTATGAGATGAGGTGAGAAGGACCTGTTAACGATAGTAGTGAACGGATAACATAGGACGCCAGCACACTTTTTAAAAAGGATGTTTGGGATACCATCATGTCCCAAACATCGAGACGAATTAAGCGACTGGAGACATCTTTTTACATCAGTTTCAGTGAAAGTAGGCACACAGCTATTATTTAAACCCGTGGATAGAGGGAGCATCACATCAGATGACTGACGTACAACAGTCTTATTTAAGGCACAAACATTCAGCTGAATATCGCTTCTAAACTGTCTGTCACCTGTGAGTTCTTTGAAGAGTCTCCACATACTTGCAGAGCTTATGCAAGACAAGAGTTTTGAGTAAACATGCATTTGAGACGTCTAATCTCTAGGTTTATCAGACCATTTAGCTTACGAACTTCATTACAGTTCTTCTCCTTGTACATCCTTTCTTTCATCCTGCGTAGTCGTCTTAGTTGTGAAGATGTAAGTCGATCGAAACTTACAAAAATGATTTCGCTTTGGCAACAAATTCAAAACAGAATTTATAGTAACAAGTGATAACATCTGTAGTGTTTTCCAGTGAGTCATCTGTAAACAAGTCTCAGTTAGTCGCATGAAACATGTTTTTCAGATTTCGGATATTTTGTTTTTAGTAATTCCTATATTTGACGTTTTCGGTTTGATGTAAGAGTGTGCTCTTCCCATTCTTGAATTGTTATGACACCACAATGACGATACATATTTTGACTTGGTAGGAATTGCAGAAAGTCCACCATGTTGATTAGTGAGCAGCAGTTATATTTAGCAGCTCGGCAATCGGCATAGGATTGATGTTCATTCTATTTAACGCATATTGGAAAGACTGCAGTATACGAACGTGTCTCAAATAGTTCGAGTAATGTGGATGATCTCATATTCAATGCATTTACACATGCATCCGCTCCAAACTGCAATACTTCAAGGGATTTATTTTGCCCTAGAATGAACTGGATTACCGGTAGTTGTCAGTCATGATGAATTTTCTGTAACCATTACCATACACTTCTGGTCTCAGTGGGAGTGATAATATACTTTATGTAATATTCAATAGAGGTGTCATCCCACTATCTGTACAAGTATACAGTGAATTGGAAAGCAGTGAAAATGAAGTAGTTGTTTGTGCCCTCTCTATCTATCCCTCTCATAACCGAGCCAGACAAAAATCCTTCTATATACGTACTATAAGCATGCTGACTGGGACGTCGTGAGCTCACTGGTTAACTACTCAGACTTGGATAACTTTTTCCCATGTAAACGTCTCTAGGATGCCATCGACACATCCTATCTGATCGTCAGCTCGCGACAGTTGAGTAAATAACAATAGTTTTCAACCGAATTAAAGAGAATTACGCGTTAACAGCCATTTATCCGTTGCTGTTAGCACTTAATGCCACCTAAGAAGTACAAAACATAATTCTCCTTTTCAATAAACGCGTTAAAGCAACTCAAAATTTTCATTTGCGATGCATCCAGCATAACAGCAGTTTCACACACGCCTCTAAAATTATGGCAGACCTCGTCAGTGATATTTTTACGAATGGTAATAATTACTAAGTGGCACTGAGTCAAGAGTTATGTGGGAGACTGGTAACTGGTAAATGGGCGCCGAACACATATGTGTCACACAATTTACATTTATTTTGTGTGGGTTGTGATACTGCATGCGTGCACAGACCAAAGCAGTTGATTTTCCAAGGTGATCCACAAGACAGTGGACAAACGTCAGATGATGCAGTCCCATGGTAGTCGTTGACCGATAATTGGTTCATGCACCATTTGTTCCCCCACGACCTTGGAGCACATGCGCAACACTGGTTTGTAATCAGGGTTTTAGAACTCCCCTATGTGGATTCTCCACAGTGGCTGTATACGCGTTGACATGTGAGAACATTTCGAGAAACAGAATGGACTCTCTCTACCGTCGGCTGTCTCAGGGTATTTGGTGGCAACTAATCTATCCCCTTCATGTGCTTTAGAAGTAAGAGAGCTATAAATACCTACAAGGTTTAGAGCGGTCATTTGATAGACGGAATTTCATGCTTTCTCTACAAATGCGGTGATGCGCTTCTTCTTCTTCTTCTTCTTCTTCGTCAAAAGGTGTTTGCTCTCACTATGGAAGCAGGCACTTATCCTTACTGTAAGGAAACCGCATATTATAGAACTACGTTAGATATAAGATTGACATGAACAATTATCGGCCCACAAATATTACTTCAATCATCTCTAGGATGATTAGAATATTTGTCAGTGACGAACTCTCTAACCACCTACTCGCTGAAAAAGTATCAATGATTCTCAACATCGATTTCTGGAAGTCGTTCTTGTATGACTTGCCACTTTGACTTCTTTAATTCAGTGTTGTCTCAACGTAACCATGGATATCTAGTCTAAATGCCATACTTTAACGTTTCTAAAGTTTCGACATCGTTAGCCACCAACTTGTTGTAGATAAACTTGCATGTTACGAGGAGCGAAACGTTCTGCTTTCCTAGATTACAAAATTTCGTTAGTATGGAGCTTATTGTCGTTGCTCTCATTTCAATGTACTATAGTATATACAAATTAAGCTCTATCCTTCCCTCACCACAAATGTCATAATTTTTCATACCCTGGACACAATTGTATCCAAATACTGATAGTTACACTGAGCACCTCCCTCTCCCATTGTCAGATTACTATTTACTAAGCTACTGAGTTTACGCTTGTTCAACTTTTCAATAGGTACGAAAAAGCCTGAATTGTACAAAGTTTATTCGAGAATGATCAACAATGTGCATCAACAACAACGACAGAATGATGGAAACGTTTGCAGACACTGATTTATTCAGTTGCAACAACGAACCAAGATTAGAATAGGTCATATATTAGATACACTGGTTATCGTCAAGTGAAACGATCTCAAAAATACTTAATATTATTCGCACAACAAAATCACTGAAAATGTCAAACATATGAGAAAGGTAGGCTTCAAAGCAGTAAATCAAATGGTTGATAAGACGAAGTTTGTGAAAGATGCGCTACACGTAAACCGAAATTGACTGCACCATTCTCAATACACAAAAGTTTGAAGTAATTCATCTCGTATCTATCCTAAGTCAGAATGCCTACTAGTCCGGGCTCATCGAAAAGCATTTAGCGAATAAACAAACCATCAAAAAATCAACAAGCTGAAACCATATCTTCTTTCATCATATGAAATAGGTTCCAGAATTCATCATTAGAATTTAATAACACTTTGCAATCAACTTTACTCTCAAGCCGAAATAATCACCTTATAACACGTTTGCAAGCTGAAAGACACAACAGCGAATAAATACAAAACAATTTACGTAAACCTCAAGAAGTACGACAGTAATCAAGGGAGATACTTTCCTAATGTAAAAATACAAAAACGTTGGTTAGCAGTGAACATAAACTTCATAACATCAATTATATAAATCGGTGGCGACAACTACGGACAGAGATTTTGATTCGGAAAATATCATAACTGTGGGTCGGATAAATAGCTACTAAAACATGTCAGCCAAGTACACCATAATGCACTTGTCATGTGACTCATTGATGTAATGTTCATGTTGGATATATTCAAATTAGTAAGAGTTGACAAAGACAGTTCCTTGTGGAATAAGATACACTTGCAGGTGATACAACATTTAATGCATCGTTAGAAGAGCCGTGTGCATCAATACGGTGAACAAAAACTGGGAGTTATCACAGCTGGCGTACGAATTGTGGCATATTATTCCACAGTCTGGAGAATTCACAGCTAAAATAATTCATCAAGAGAGATGATTTAACATAAGTTTGTTTCACTAATGAAAAGGACTTACGTATGTTTTAATTAAAATTTCTGCAAATTGAAATACTTGACTGGATGTAAAGCATGGTTTATTAAGTATCTTGAAGAAGAGGATTAGATTTGGAGTCTCTTCTATAAAGAGCCGAACTCAAGTTCGGCACATCTGGAATTATAATTCAAGGTACAATCAGTTCCATGTATAAAAAGAGTAAATTCTCTCTGTACTAGTTTCCACTTTAACTTATTCTCCATGTGCACACTACTAAGAATAATCAATTAATATTGTATGAGGGTTGTACCTAAAATTTGATCGAAATGATATAAAGGTTCTGAGTTATGCAACTCATAAGACGTTCAGACTATGAGATCTGTTCTAATTCCTGTTCCGGAAACGACAAATCGTAGGAGTACCTAAGTTCACAGTCTACAACTTTATGTGTTAAGCTCCAGCTGTCATTTTCATCACTAATGGGCAAAACTGATAAGCTCCAAACAAATGCAATTTTGCAATCTAGGAAAGCAGAACGTTTCGCTCCTCGTAACATGCAAGTTTATCTACAACAAGTTGGTGGCTAACGATGTCGAAACTTTAGAAACGTTAAAGTATGGCATTTAGACTAGATATCCATGGTTACGTTGAGACAACACTAAATTAAAGAAGTCAAAGTGGCAAGTCATACAAGAACGACTTCCAGAAATCGATGTTGAGAATCATTGATACTTTTTCAGCGAGTAGGTGGTTAGAGAGTTCGTCACTGACAAATATTCTGATCATCCTAGAGATGATTGAAGTAATATTTGTGGGCCGATAATTGTTCATGTCAATCTTATATCTAACGTAGTTCTATAATATGCGGTTTCCTTACAGTAAGGATAAGTGCCTGCTTCCATAGTGAGAGCAAACACCTTTTGACGAAGAAGAAGAAGAAGAAGAAGAAGCGCATCACCGCATTTGTAGAGAAAGCATGAAATTCCGTCTATCAAATGACCGCTCTAAACCTTGTAGGTATTTATAGCTCTCTTACTTCTAAAGCACATGAAGGGGATAGATTAGTTGCCACCAAATACCCTGAGACAGCCGACGGTAGAGAGAGTCCATTCTGTTTCTCGAAATGTTCTCACATGTCAACGCGTATACAGCCACTGTGGAGAATCCACATAGGGGAGTTCTAAAACCCTGATTACAAACCAGTGTTGCGCATGTGCTCCAAGGTCGTGGGGGAACAAATGGTGCATGAACCAATTATCGGTCAACGACTACCATGGGACTGCATCATCTGACGTTTGTCCACTGTCTTGTGGATCACCTTGGAAAATCAACTGCTTTGGTCTGTGCACGCATGCAGTATCACAACCCACACAAAATAAATGTAAATTGTGTGACACATATGTGTTCGGCGCCCATTTACCAGTTACCAGTCTCCCACATAACTCTTGACTCAGTGCCACTTAGTAATTATTACCATTCGTAAAAATATCACTGACGAGGTCTGCCATAATTTTAGAGGCGTGTGTGAAACTGCTGTTATGCTGGATGCATCGCAAATGAAAATTTTGAGTTGCTTTAACGCGTTTATTGAAAAGGAGAATTATGTTTTGTACTTCTTAGGTGGCATTAAGTGCTAACAGCAACGGATAAATGGCTGTTAACGCGTAATTCTCTTTAATTCGGTTGAAAACTATTGTTATTTACTCAACTGTCGCGAGCTGACGATCAGATAGGATGTGTCGATGGCATCCTAGAGACGTTTACATGGGAAAAAGTTATCCAAGTCTGAGTAGTTAACCAGTGAGCTCACGACGTCCCAGTCAGCATGCTTATAGTACGTATATAGAAGGATTTTTGTCTGGCTCGGTTATGAGAGGGATAGATAGAGAGGGCACAAACAACTACTTCATTTTCACTGCTTTCCAATTCACTGTATACTTGTACAGATAGTGGGATGACACCTCTATTGAATATTACATAAAGTATATTATCACTCCCACTGAGACCAGAAGTGTATGGTAATGGTTACAGAAAATTCATCATGACTGACAACTACCGGTAATCCAGTTCATTCTAGGGCAAAATAAATCCCTTGAAGTATTGCAGTTTGGAGCGGATGCATGTGTAAATGCATTGAATATGAGATCATCCACATTACTCGAACTATTTGAGACACGTTCGTATACTGCAGTCTTTCCAATATGCGTTAAATAGAATGAACATCAATCCTATGCCGATTGCCGAGCTGCTAAATATAACTGCTGCTCACTAATCAACATGGTGGACTTTCTGCAATTCCTACCAAGTCAAAATATGTATCGTCATTGTGGTGTCATAACAATTCAAGAATGGGAAGAGCACACTCTTACATCAAACCGAAAACGTCAAATATAGGAATTACTAAAAACAAAATATCCGAAATCTGAAAAACATGTTTCATGCGACTAACTGAGACTTGTTTACAGATGACTCACTGGAAAACACTACAGATGTTATCACTTGTTACTATAAATTCTGTTTTGAATTTGTTGCCAAAGCGAAATCATTTTTGTAAGTTTCGATCGACTTACATCTTCACAACTAAGACGACTACGCAGGATGAAAGAAAGGATGTACAAGGAGAAGAACTGTAATGAAGTTCGTAAGCTAAATGGTCTGATAAACCTAGAGATTAGACGTCTCAAATGCATGTTTACTCAAAACTCTTGTCTTGCATAAGCTCTGCAAGTATGTGGAGACTCTTCAAAGAACTCACAGGTGACAGACAGTTTAGAAGCGATATTCAGCTGAATGTTTGTGACTTGAATAAGACTTTTGTACGTCAGTCATCTGATGTGATGCTCCCTCTATCCACGGGTTTAAATAATAGCTGTGTGCCTACTTTCACTGAAAGTGATGTAAAAAGATGTCTCCAGTCGCTTAATTCGTCTCGATGTTTGGGACCTGATGGTATCCCAAACATCCTTTTTAAAAAGTGTGCTGGCGTCCTATGTTATCCGTTCACTACTATCGTTAACAGGTCCTTCTCACCTCATCTCATACCGAAAACGTGGAGAAAGATGAAGATAATCCCTGTACACAAGAAAGTATCTGGTGATAAATATGTGAAATTTAGACCTATTGCAATAACTTCACCCTTCCTCAAAACAATGGAAAAATTATTATGACTTCCATTTCAGCCTGCGATAAAAGAGCATATTGATCAATATCAGTTTGCTTACAGACGCAAAAGAAGCACTTTAGATGCTGCTGCTGTTCTGCATCGCAAAATAGTGTTCAACTTAGAAAAGGGTAAGAAGTATGTTCGATGTGCTTTTCTGGACTATACGTCAGCTTTTGATTCTATACCAAGACGACGTTTGCTTAACAAGTTAATCAGCGTCAGCACTGACAGCTGGGTAACCAACTGGCCATGTCCCCGCCTCTCTGGAAGGGAACAGTACACGGTGTTTGTAGAGTAATTTGGTCCATCCTCTTACCACAGGAGCCAAAGGAATATGCACTAAAGAAGCAACTGATGATGAGCTGAATGAAATCCGACAAACCCTCCTGAAATATCGGTTGGAATTTCACCATTCTATCTATTCATTATTACCTCACATAATAGAATGTTATTCATTCAACATTTTTATACAGAGAGAATAATATTATTAGGGCAAAATACAAACCGAAAACATTTTTCTTGTTTTTTCCTTTGGTAACTAGCAGAAACACACACAGTTCGTTTCGGTTTCGCACTTCAGTCTCACTAAATAAATGTATAAACTAACGATAAACTGTTTATTTGTAGCTTTTTAACTTTCACGTTTCAACGTTTTATTATTCACTGTTTTATTTGTTTATAATAATTGCACAAATGAAACACGGTAGCATATTATATTACAATATTTGAGGAGAACAAACAAAAAGCAATTAAGTTCGCTACGTGATTACCGAACAATATGATTGACTACTACGAACCACGAACTTCCCCGTCGCAAACAGAAGGAAAGCTGAAAAGCTGTTCACTTGATAAGAATCGAAATATACAGAGTATCACAGGTATTTACAGATATTAGCATTTGTTAAATTGACATTATAATTTGACCAATTCACAAAAGAGTGATATTATGCAACCGTACAATAGTAGTATACCATGTTGGTATTGTAGAGAGCTTTAGTATGTTGTAATTGAATGGATCCTCTTTGGCTGCTTCAGAATCACTGAAGGCTTCGTTATCGGTTTCGGAAGCCAACATAACACAAACAAGCAAAGTAAACTAACAAAATATAATTATACAAATTATTATTACTAATCATTTGAATGGTAACTCCGCCTGGAGTCCCTTCGGGGGCTATAGGCTATCAATATGGCATAATGAATATGAATGTGAATGTATATGTAATCGATGTTTATTTAATTAAATATAGACTATATAGAGTTAAAAGAAAAGAATCTCTTTATCATTTGCTTGTATATAGACATACAACATATTTACAATTCCTTAAAGGTAAATATGTATCAGTAGGTAAACTATGGATAATGTAATTCAGTATATGATGAATTCATAATTCGCTTATAATCAATAAAAGCTTTCATGTATTATCATGACATGGAAATGTGCTGTATATGTACATCATCATGGTATGAAATGTGACTGTGATGTTCACTGGCGCCAATGTTTTATCATGAAATAAAAAGAAGAAAAACACGGATACATCCACGCACAAATATTGAAGTGATGATACAAACACTGATTTTGATCCAGTAGGTTTCAGACGGACAACGTTTGATAAATCTCATCAGCATATGCAGTGATCATTTGAATATATTTTACACTAATTCTTCATTTGTTCAGTCGATCAATATTCTGTATTACGTAACTGATTGCACAGATTTTTTCTTATATTCTACCTGATGCTCAGCGCAATTGTCTTTTATAATTCAATTCCTATCACTATTGGTTACGAAAGTGAACGTCTAATCCAAATAAGTTTGATAGGTAGATTGTATTGAAGCGTTTGGTTACGTTGTTCAGTATGATTCTTGATCTACAGAATTATGAAGTGGGTAGACTAAATGATCACTGAATTCTATGCGTCTCTTACAACATTCATTGTTCCTTCATTCCTGTTGTCATCTTGTTTACTTACAGTGTTCTTCTCTTTCTCTTCATTTCCATTCTGTCAAATTTCTGTTCGTAGACATTTCACTTTCGACTGGTGTTAAATACTACTTATGTCGGTCGTCAGCTATAAGTAGTAAACATCACATCACTGAGAATTATGCGTCAACATTGATTACTAACGGTTCGTAGAATTCTGTAGTTGCAACTATCCTTCTACTTAATACCAATATGTGAATATTTTAGTGTCGAACACAAAATCGTGCACCACGATGCACTGAGGAAAGAACTGGTGATGATCTGAATGAAATCCGACAAACCCTTCTGAAATATCGGTTGGAATTTCACCATTCTATCTATTCATTATTACCTCACATAATTGAATGTTATTCTTTATTTCGACTCAATATCATATCAATTCTTTCAATTGAATGAGTTCGAATATCTTTGCTATTTTTGTGAAACTTCACTGATTTACCACAATAGACTACCCGTCCAATAAATCACACATGAAACCGACTGTCACTAAAGCGTCCTCATTCGTTTTAGTGCTAATTAATTGGTGAAACTAAGTTAGATAGTGGTGAGTGATTTCAGTTCCATAATGATTTTCACTGGTTATTCGTTGCATTGATTATTATCCTTTTGTCATATCTATTATGGTCAACTGGACACTCAGCTTTTACACCACCAATTAACTCAAGACCATAATGTGTCTCACAGCTAGAAAGTATGGTTGAAGTGATTTAGAAGATAATAATGTCCAAGAAGAAGATGTTATTCTCGATGGACCGTATTACTTTGACATGAACACAACATGCACCACTTTCGTCCTCTCAAATCTGTTCACATAAAGGACTGTTACTTGACGATTCAGTCAGGAATATGTGTTTGAATATCACATAGAACAATCACATTTACTATTTGTGTTCTTCTAATCTGATATGCGTCTTCACATATGAAACATATTTCTCAAGAATAACACAAATGATGGTAACAATAGTGTACACAATCTGATAGTGTGATTTTGAGAAACAGCAGTCTCATGACCTCAGTTGTTGTATGTGGAAATGTTAAAGATTGTACGTTTTTGTTGTTTACCACCATAATCTATCTAAATATTTGAACAATATTGTTTTCTCTTTTGTATGATGAGTCTGATGTAAATCTTGAACATCATAAGGAATGTCGCTTACTAATGATTCTTTCTGTCTGTCGACCTTTCTGAATTCGCATATTTAGTTATTATTATTATTATTATTATTATTATCAATAGCTTTTTTCAATAGTAAATTTTGGTACAATATAGAGTTCTCAACACAGGGTATTTCAACAAGTTACTTACGCGACAACAACAAAACACACAGTTAACAATATAAAAACGTAAAAAACGTTTTTCAAAGCAACCGAAAAATTGTACAACTTTACAAATTAGAGACATGTTAAGACAGCAGGTTATTGACTAGGTCAACTTCAACAACCTGTTCGTCGCAGAGTATTATCGCTAGGTAAGGTATTATAAATTTTTTATACTTTTGCTTGTGTGCATAGATCTTATTGTAATTTCGTCTCGTTCTACCAGAAGATATACAAGGATAAAGATAAGAGTGAAGGGGATGGTTATTATCTGATAAAATAACACCTGTCAGGAGTTTGCATAACTTTAGATGTCTATTCACAACCATATTAATTGTGACCTCGAAAGATTTACCACACATCTAGCTAACTGCCTTCAGCACTCTCCGCAATACAGCAAAATCTTTTCTCAAAAGCCCGGGAGAGAATAATGGAGAACAGTAAAGAATATTAGGTAAGATGCAAAAATTGACAAATTGTAAGAGTAAATGACGAGTAATCCAAGAAGCATGCAATCTCTTTATATAGTAGGTCAGCCGGAAATCCTTCTTCGATAACAATAAAACGTGGCAAGACCAGGACAAATCCGAGTAAAATGTTACACTTAGATAATTGACCTTCAACACTGTATTTATCAGAGTGTTTCCGATGGTACAAGCATTATGGGATCTCAAAATGCTGTTTAGATTGCGTTCATATCTCATGTTAAAGCTCACAGCTTAACATTTAGACGGATTAGTATGAGACCATTACCAACAGACCAACAATCAATACGAGACAAATACTTATCCATTTCTATCTGATGTAAAGTGGAAGAGATAGGCATCATACAGTTAGATCATCCGCATACTTCACAAAAGTGATTTCTGCAGGAGATGACAATCCATGCAGAAAAGAAGAGAAAAGAAAAAGAGAAAGAACGGCTCCTTGTGGTACACCATCATGAAACAGAAAAGACTCTCAACACTCTCCTCCAAACAGAGTGAACTGTACCCTTCCAGAGAGGCGGGGACATTGCCAGTTGGTTACCCAGCTGTCAGTGCTGACGCTGATTAACTTGTTAAGTAAACGTCGTCTTGGTATAGAATCAAAAGCTGACGTATTGTCCAGAAAAGCACATCGAACATACTTCTTACCCTTTTCTAAGTTGAACACTATTTTGCGATGCAGAACAGCAGCAGCATCTAAAGTGCTTCTTTTGCGTCTGTAAGCAAACTGATATTGATCAATATGCTCTTTTATCGCAGGCTGAAATGGAAGTCATAATAATTTTTCCATTGTTTTGAGGAAGGGTGAAGTTATTGCAATAGGTCTAAATTTCACATATTTATCACCAGATACTTTCTTGTGTACAGGGATTATCTTCATCTTTCTCCACGTTTTCGGTATGAGATGAGGTGAGAAGGACCTGTTAACGATAGTAGTGAACGGATAACATAGGACGCCAGCACACTTTTTAAAAAGGATGTTTGGGATACCATCATGTCCCAAACATCGAGACGAATTAAGCGACTGGAGACATCTTTTTACATCAGTTTCAGTGAAAGTAGGCACACAGCTATTATTTAAACCCGTGGATAGAGGGAGCATCACATCAGATGACTGACGTACAAAAGTCTTATTCAAGTCACAAACATTCAGCTGAATATCGCTTCTAAACTGTCTGTCACCTGTGAGTTCTTTGAAGAGTCTCCACATACTTGCAGAGCTTATGCAAGACAAGAGTTTTGAGTAAACATGCATTTGAGACGTCTAATCTCTAGGTTTATCAGACCATTTAGCTTACGAACTTCATTACAGTTCTTCTCCTTGTACATCCTTTCTTTCATCCTGCGTAGTCGTCTTAGTTGTGAAGATGTAAGTCGATCGAAACTTGCAAAAATGATTTCGCTTTGGCAACAAATTCAAAACAGAATTTATAGTAACAAGTGATAACATCTGTAGTGTTTTCCAGTGAGTCATCTGTAAACAAGTCTCAGTTAGTCGCATGAAACATGTTTTTCAGATTTCGGATATTTTGTTTTTAGTAATTCCTATATTTGACGTTTTCGGTTTGATGTAAGAGTGTGCTCTTCCCATTCTTGAATTGTTATGACACCACAATGACGATACATATTTTGACTTGGTAGGAATTGCAGAAAGTCCACCATGTTGATTAGTGAGCAGCAGTTATATTTAGCAGCTCGGGAATCGACATACGATTGATGTTCATTCTCTCTAACGCATATCGCCAACCACAACGATGTCTTTCATAGTAGTTTTTGTATCTTGTGCAGCGAAAGGTCGTAGGCTTTTCATAAAAGCGCCTGAATACGTTATGCGATTAATAAAAAAATAATTGTAAGTTAAAACATATGAAAAAAACAAATAACCTGTAGAAATAATCAGTTGGCAGAAACAGGTTGCCCAGATATTCAAACAGGCCACCAATTATCAGTTAACGCGCACGTTAATGCGTAGATATTTTGATTGAGTCAGGCAATATTCGCTGTTTGTAGTCCGTCGGGAGAAATCCATGAGTGTGGGTTTTGTGGTGTTTGGTAAAAGTCAATTCAGTTTATCATTGCTTATGAAGAATCCAGTACTCCTCGTGTGATCCAAACTCATATCATATGAGAATTAACTATCAGCTTGCTCGAGGACCATGACATCCAATGGCGACATCCATGCATACTTGTACATATTTCTAGAATTATGTTAATGAAAGTAACTAACTAATGTGAATGGTAAGTGACATCTTTCCTAATTTCCACCAGATTCAGCTATTGACATTGCCTTCACTTGCATGACGAACTGAGAAATGTTTGTCATGCAATTGTAACTTTCATGACACAAATGATTTGGCTATGATAGGTATACTCATTCTTTTGACTCGATATTGTGGATAAATGCATTTTAATGCTGACCAAGTGTGTTTTTACTGAATATTGGTCAAGGCTGATAAGAACAGTTGATTGATGTAGACTTATTTATCCAAGAAAATAAACTCTGTTGATTTATACGTCATTTCATTTTGAAATTGGTATTTCTAAATTAACAGAAGTGAAAACGTTCCTAGAATTCAACCTTTCAGAATCGTTTGAAAATTCTTCCATTATTCTTTTATTATCATCATGTCTATTATATTCGTCATTATGCGCAATTATAATGGTGCGTTTATTTTCCTACTATTATTATAAGTCTATTCTTGTTACTCCATTCACACTCATCTGCATATCAGTTGACTGATTTGTCGACAGATCAGTCTGTTTATGGATCGACATTTGGTTAAATTATTCACTAAGAACCAATGGTCTGAAACAAAACACGCTTGGCAGTAGGTTTGAACTGTGTGATAGCATTGCAAATTTTAAAGTGATCCATCTGAGACCTGTTTCAGTCTACAGTTACACACTAGAAAACTCCTCTTTAGAAGCACTTCAAGCTGAATAAGTTTCAGGAGTGCTATCAACCTACTATTTGATGTTTTACGCTAACTGAAACAAAAATGCCTGTGGAGCGAACCTTGCACTGGTAAAATTGAACCGCATTTTTGACCAGTTGGGCAGAAGAATGTTCCACCTAATCTTCAACAGTTCTATTCGTCCCAATTTCGGGTACGGGAACATAGTATTCCTTTCTTCACTCCGAAGGGATAAGGACACTGTGGAACGTATCCAACGCAGAGTCAGAAAATCAGTGTGAGGTTTGAAACTCAAGTCTTATGAAGAGCGCCTCCAATCACTAAACCTTTACTCATTAGGGTGTGGGCGTTTAAGTGGTGACCTTCTAATGGCTTATAGCATCATTACCACTTCTGGTCATCCTCTTAAACACTTCCGCGAGTTAAGCTCCAACACAAAACTAGGAGTAACACCTAGAAACTAGAGACACAACAAAGCAGAACGGACTGTGGACACAACATTGACTCCTGAAGTGTTATGAAATGCTGTAATTCGTCGCCAGTTGAGCTAGTCCAAATGACTTTTACAAGAGTCCTTGAAGTGACAACCTAACGTATTCCCAAGGAATAAAAATAATATCTTACTATGATTCACGAATTACTCTACCCTCCATTATTGTTTATATACCTTGATTCCTGCCCGGAGATATCGGTGATCCACTGCTACAAAACATGGAAGCCCACCCACAACCATTTGGAAGCATTTGGTACCCTTGCAAGTTATTCAATGTAAAGTATTTAGATATCATTGATTTGTATTGTATAACTCATAAATAGCATTAGGATTAACACCTATAGCAAAATGGGTCGACTGTTGAAAAAGTCGAACCGAAAAATCTCTAATCCTTTAGATACTAACACTTCTGTCATTGTCTGTGATCTTTATTGAATCAGATAGTGCTGGGAGTAGATGCATTCCACAGTTTCTAATTCAACAAGAAATTCCATAATGAGATGAAAAAGCATTGGTTATATTAAGAGTGAGACAATATCTATAAGCAATTGTGCGTTCTAATGTGGAGTCACTTGTGAGCTCACTATCAAAGGATGATGATCTTAGGCAAGAAATATAGACACTATGAAATTAAAATCTGTTATTGATTTTGTCGCTGGCGAAGTTGTTAAGTGAATTATCTCGCAAAATAAAGTGATTATCTATAACATACCTTTCGAATTCACCCTTGAATTTGTGCGGAAGTGTGTAAGGAATTCGGTTTTGAAAACAGACGAACTTCAAGACAGTCCATGAGAATGCATTCGCCCTAATGTAATGCACCATATGTACTAGTACCCTATCTTGTTTAAATTCGATTCACGTTTATTTGCTGAACAGCTGAAGGAATCCGAACGGCTAATCAGTACACTTACAGAGTTTAGGATTAGTCGTATCGTCTCGGATAAAACCGCTGATCAAAGAGTCGCGCAAAAGCGTACCTCAAACGAAAATATTGCTGTTGAGATTACAACAAATCCTTTTGCATCAGCATAAGGACCCACTTATGCTGTTAAACTGTTTCATGTCCGCCAACACTGAATTGCCAATGAAGAATTCTAAGTTGCCTCTTATGCATGTAGTGACCTCAGGCAACCAATGCATGTCCAATGGTGACATTCATCCGAAATCTTCCAGCGAAACATTAGAAACTCGTGTCCGACTACCTAGTTCTAACGTGAAAGCTCTTAAAAACAGTTAAGATTAAAAAATCTATACCATGTTATAAGAAAGTATATACAGAACCGTCTGGTTCCGGACCTAATGGCAAGAATACTACAATGCCTCTAGCGTACAATAATTTGCACACCGACAACATGTTCTACCTTAATAATAATTGAAGTGGCTATATGATCAGAATTCGTTAAAACGTCTTACAAGACCGACACCACCACCGTCGTGTAAGCAGGGCTGATTTTGGAAAGACCGCAGAATACCAATGTGTCTCCAAAGGTTCGGGTAATGTGGATGATCTCATAGTCATGATGAATTTTCTGTAACCATTACCATACACTTCTGGTCTCAGTGGGAGTGATAATATACTTTATGTAATATTCAATAGAGGTGTCATCCCACTATCTGTACAAGTATACAGTGAATTGGAAAGCAGTGAAAATGAAGTAGTTGTTTGTGCCCTCTCTATCTATCCCTCTCATAACCGAGCCAGACAAAAATCCTTCTATATACGTACTATAAGCATGCTGACTGGGACGTCGTGAGCTCACTGGTTAACTACTCAGACTTGGATAACTTTTTCCCATGTAAACGTCTCTAGGATGCCATCGACACATTCTATCTGATCGTCAGCTCGCGACAGTTGAGTAAATAACAATAGTTTTCAACCGAATTAAAGAGAATTACGCGTTAACAGCCATTTATCCGTTGCTGTTAGCACTTAATGCCACCTAAGAAGTACAAAACATAATTCTCCTTTTCAATAAACGCGTTAAAGCAACTCAAAATTTTCATTTGCGATGCATCCAGCATAACAGCAGTTTCACACACGCCTCTAAAATTATGGCAGACCTCGTCAGTGATATTTTTACGAATGGTAATAATTACTAAGTGGCACTGAGTCAAGAGTTATGTGGGAGACTGGTAACTGGTAAATGGGCGCCGAACACATATGTGTCACACAATTTACATTTATTTTGTGTGGGTTGTGATACTGCATGCGTGCACAGACCAAAGCAGTTGATTTTCTAAGGTGATCCACAAGACAGTGGACAAACGTCAGATGATGCAGTCCCATGGTAGTCGTTGACCGATAATTGGTTCATGCACCATTTGTTCCCCCACGACCTTGGAGCACATGCGCAACACTGGTTTGTAATCAGGGTTTTAGAACTCCCCTATGTGGATTCTCCACAGTGGCTGTATACGCGTTGACATGTGAGAACATTTCGAGAAACAGAATGGACTCTCTCTACCGTCGGCTGTCTCAGGGTATTTGGTGGCAACTAATCTATCCCCTTCATGTGCTTTAGAAGTAAGAGAGCTATAAATACCTACAAGGTTTAGAGCGGTCATTTGATAGACGGAATTTCATGCTTTCTCTACAAATGCGGTGATGCGCTTCTTCTTCTTCTTCTTCTTCTTCGTCAAAAGGTGTTTGCTCTCACTATGGAAGCAGGCACTTATCCTTACTGTAAGGAAACCGCATATTATCGAACTACGTTAGATATAAGATTGACATGAACAATTATCGGCCCACAAATATTACTTCAATCATCTCTAGGATGATTAGAATATTTGTCAGTGACGAACTCTCTAACCACCTACTCGCTGAAAAAGTATCAATGATTCTCAACATCGATTTCTGGAAGTCGTTCTTGTATGACTTGCCACTTTGACTTCTTTAATTCAGTGTTGTCTCAACATAATCATGGATAACTAGTCTAAATGCCATACTCTAACTGCTGCTCACTAATCAACATGGTGGACTTTCTGCAATTCCTACCAAGTCAAAATATGTATCGTCATTGTGGTGTCATAACAATTCAAGAATGGGAAGAGCACACTCTTACATCAAACCGAAAACGTCAAATATAGGAATTACTAAAAACAAAATATCCGAAATCTGAAAAACATGTTTCATGCGACTAACTGAGACTTGTTTACAGATGACTCACTGGAAAACACTACAGATGTTATCACTTGTTACTATAAATTCTGTTTTGAATTTGTTGCCAAAGCGAAATCATTTTTGTAAGTTTCGATCGACTTACATCTTCACAACTAAGACGACTACGCAGGATGAAAGAAAGGATGTACAAGGAGAAGAACTGTAATGAAGTTCGTAAGCTAAATGGTCTGATAAACCTAGAGATTAGACGTCTCAAATGCATGTTTACTCAAAACTCTTGTCTTGCATAAGCTCTGCAAGTATGTGGAGACTCTTCAAAGAACTCACAGGTGACAGACAGTTTAGAAGCGATATTCAGCTGAATGTTTGTGCCTTAAATAAGACTGTTGTACGTCAGTCATCTGATGTGATGCTCCCTCTATCCACGGGTTTAAATAATAGCTGTGTGCCTACTTTCACTGAAACTGATGTAAAAAGATGTCTCCAGTCGCTTAATTCGTCTCGATGTTTGGGACCTGATGGTATCCCAAACATCCTTTTTAAAAAGTGTGCTGGCGTCCTATGTTATCCGTTCACTACTATCGTTAACAGGTCCTTCTCACCTCATCTCATACCGAAAACGTGGAGAAAGATGAAGATAATCCCTGTACACAAGAAAGTATCTGGTGATAAATATGTGAAATTTAGACCTATTGCAATAACGTTTTCGTGCCTTAAGGTTACCCTCGTGCTTTTGATAGAAGAAACCAGACAAGTAGTGAATAGGTCTTTGTTTCGATCTTCGCGCAGTCACAGTGGAGCGTGGGGTTATTTATTCAGACAAACAAATCCTCTCAACATTCAATATAAGATAATGGGGAATATAACACCTATGCAAAATAAGGAAGTGAGTAAATACTTGAACTATACTGTTCAGGCATATGCTTGGTTGTTTGAGGTCAACTCTTGACCAACCAACCTAAGCTGTTACATTAGTTTCCCTCTAGAATCGACTTCCGTAGGAACGTCGGTTCGATTAAGGTATCTATCAAAAACACCTTAGTTCTGTTTTTCCAGCCCAAGCGAAAATTACCAACTAGCTCACTGTTTGACTTCATCAATGACGACTAATTCCGTCAGCAATCAACGATAGTCCATGGATGTCTCCTCATTTGCTAACCTGTCATCTTATTTTCTAGCATGTGATTTCTTCTACAATTATCTCTGGCAGTTTCCTACTTGCAATGTTTGAGGAGAACAATCAAAAAGCAATTAAGTTCGCTGCGTGATTACCGAACAATATAATTGACTACTACGAACCACGAACTTCCCCGTCGCAGACAGAAGGAAAGCTGAAAAGCTGTTCACTTGATAAGAATCGAAATATACAGAGTATCACAGGTATTTACAGATATTAGCATTTGTTAAATTGACATTATAATTTGACCAATTCACAAAAGAGTGATATTATGCAACCGTACAATAGTAGTATACTATGTTGGTATTGTAGAGAGCTTTAGTATGTTGTAATTGAATGGATCCTCTTTGGCTGCTTCAGAATCACTGAAGGCTTCGTTATCGGTTTCGGAAGCCAACATAACACAAACAAGCAAAGTAAACTAACAAAATATAATTATACAAATTATTATTACTAATCATTTGAATGGTAACTCCGCCTGGAGTTCCTTCGGGGGCTATAGGCTATCAATATGGCATAATGAATATGAATGTGAATGTATATGTAATCGATGTTTATTTAATTAAATATAGACTATATAGAGTTAAAAGAAAAGAATCTCTTTATCATTTGCTTGTATATAGACATACAACATATTTACAATTCCTTAAAGGTAAATATGTATCAGTAGGTAAACTATGGATAATGTAATTCAGTATATGATGAATTCATAATTCGCTTATAATCAATAAAAGCTTTTATGTATTATCATGACATGGAAATGTGCTGTATATGTACATCATCATGGTATGAAATGTGACTGTGATGTTCACTGGCGCCAATGTTTTATCATGAAATAAAAAGAAGAAAAACACGGATACATCCACGCACAAATATTGAAGTGATGATACAAACACTGATTTTGATCCAGTAGGTTTCGGACGGACAACGTATGATAAATCTCATCAGCATATGCAGTGATCATTTGAATATATTTTACACTAATTCTTCATTTGTTCAGTCGATCAATATTCTGTATTACGTAACTGATTGCACAGATTTTTTCTTATATTCTACCTGATGCTCAGCGCAATTGTCTTTTATAATTCAATTCCTATCACTATTGGTTACGAAAGTGAACGTCTAATCCAAATAAGTTTGATAGGTAGATTGTATTGAAGCGTTTGGTTACGTTGTTCAGTATGATTCTTGATCTACAGAATTATGAAGTGGGTAGACTAAATGATCACTGAATTCTATGCGTCTCTTACAACATTCATTGTTCCTTCATTCCTGTTGTCATCTTGTTTACTTACAGTGTTCTTCTCTTTCTCTTCATTTCCATTCTGTCAAATTTCTGTTCGTAGACATTTCACTTTCGACTGGTGTTAAATACTACTTATGTCGGTCGTCAGCTATAAGTAGTAAACATCACATCACTGAGAATTATGCGTCAACATTGATTACTAACGGTTCGTAGAATTCTGTAGTTGCAACTATCCTTCTACTTAATACCAATATGTGAATATTTTAGTGTCGAACACAAAATCGTGCACCACGATGCACTGAGGAAAGAACTGGTGATGATCTGAATGAAATCCGACAAACCCTTCTGAAATATCGGTTGAAATTTCACCATTCTATCTATTCATTATTACCTCACATAATTGAATGTTATTCATTATTTCGACTCAATATCATATCAATTCTTCCAATTGAATGAGTTCGAATATCTTTGCTATTTTTGTGAAACTTCACTGATTTACCACAATAGACTACCCGTCCAATAAATCACACATGAAACCGACTGTCACTAAAGCGTCCTCATTCGTTTTAGTGCTAATCAATTGGTGAAACTAAGTGAGATAGTGGTGAGTGATTTCAGTTCCATAATGATTTTCACTGGTTATTCGTTGCATTGATTATTATCCTTTTGTCATATCTATTATGGTCAACTGGACACTCAGCTTTTACACCACCAATTAACTCAAGACCATAATGTGTCTCACAGCTAGAAAGTATGGTTGAAGTGATTTAGAAGATAATAATGTCCAACAAGAAGGTGTTATTCTCGATGAACCGTATTACTTTGACATGAACACAACATGCACTACTTTCGTCCTCTCAAATCTGTTCACATAAAGGACTGTTACTTGACGATTCAGTCAGGAATATGTGTTTGAATATCACATAGAACAATCACATTTACTATTTGTGTTCTTCTAATCTGATATGCGTCTTCACATATGAAACATATTTCTCAAGAATAACACAAATGATGGTAACAATAGTGTACACAATCTGATAGTGTGATTTTGAGAAACAGCAGTCTCATGACCTCAGTTGTTGTATGTGGAAATGTTAAAGATTGTACGTTTTTGTTGTTTACCACCATAATCTATCTAAATATTTGAACAATATTGTTTTCTCTTTTGTATGATGAGTCTGATGTAAATCTTGAACATCATAAGGAATGTCGCTTACTAATGATCCTTTCTGTCTGTCGACCTTTCTGAATTCGCATATTTAGTTATTATTATTATTATTATTATTATTATTATTATTATCAATAGCTTTTTTCAATAGTAAATTTTGGTACAATATAGAGTTCTCAACACAGGGTATTTCAACAAGTTACTTACGCGACAACAACAAAACACACAGTAACAAATATAAAAACGTAAAAAACGTTTTTCAAAGCAACCGAAAAATTGTACAACTTTTCAAATTAGAGACATGTTAAGAATGCAGGTTATTGACTAGGTCAACTTTAACAACCTGTTCGTCGCAGAGTATTATCGCTAGGTAAGGTATTATAAATTTTTTATACTTTTGCTTGTGTGCATAGATCTTATTGTAATTTCGTCTCGTTCTACCAGAAGATATACAAGGATAAAGATAAGAGTGAAGGGGATGGTTATTATCTGATAAAATAACACCTGTCAGGAGTTTGCATGACTTTAGATGTCTATTCACAACCATATTAATTGTGACCTCGAAAGATTTACCACACATCTAGCTAACTGCCTTCAGCACTCTCCGCAATACAGCAAAATCTTTTCTCAAAAGCCCGGGAGAGAATAATGGAGAACAGTAAAGAATATTAGGTAATATGCAAGAATTGACAAATTGTAAGAGTAAATGATGAGTAATCCCAAGAGCATGCAATCTCTTTATATAGTAGGTCAGCCGGAAATCCTTCTTCGATAACAATAAAACGTGGGAAGACCAGGACAAATCCGAGTAAAATGTTACACTTAGATAATTGACCTTCAACACTGTATTTATCAGAGTGTTTCCGATGGTACAAGCATTATGGGATCTCAAAATGCTGTTTAGATTGCGTTCATATCTCATGTTAAAGCTCACAGCTTAACATTTAGACGGATTAGTATGAGACTATTACCAACAGACCAACAATCAATACGAGACAAATACTTATTCATTTCTATCTGATGTAAAGTGGAAGAGATAGGCAAACATACAGTTAGATCATCCGCATATTTCACAAAAGTGATTTCTGCGGGAGATGACAATCCATGCAGAAAAGAAGAGAAAAGAAAAAGAGAAAGAACGGCTCCTTGTGGTACACCATCATGAAACAGAAAAGACTCTCAACACTCTCCTCCAAACAGAGTGAACTGTACCCTTCCAGAGAGGCGGGGACATTGCCAGTTGGTTACCCAGCTGTCAGTGTTGACGCTGATTAACTTGTTAAGTAAACGTCGTCTTCGTATAGAATCAAAAGCTGACGTATAGTCCAGAAAAGCACATCGAACATACTTCTTACCCTTTTCTAAGTTGAACACTATTTTGCGATGCAGAACAGCAGCAGCATCTAAAGTGCTTCTTTTGCGTCTGTAAGCAAACTGATATTGATCAATATGCTCTTTTATCGCAGGCTGAAATGGAAGTCATAATAATTTTTCCATTGTTTTGAGGAAGGGTGAAGTTATTGCAATAGGTCTAAATTTCACATATTTATCACCAGATACTTTCTTGTGTACAGGGATTATCTTCATCTTTCTCCACGTTTTCGGTATGAGATGAGGTGAGAAGGACCTGTTAACGATAGTAGTGAACGGATAACATAGGACGCCAGCACACTTTTTAAAAAGGATGTTTGGGATACCATCAGGTCCCAAACATCGAGACGAATTAAGCGACTGGAGACATCTTTTTACATCAGTTTCAGTGAAAGTAGGCACACAGCTATTATTTAAACCCGTGGATAGAGGGAGCATCACATCAGATGACTGACGTACAAAAGTCTTATACAAGTCACAAACATTCAGCTGAATATCGCTTCTAAACTGTCTGTCACCTGTGAGTTCTTTGAAGAGTCTCCACATACTTGCAGAGCTTATGCAAGACAAGAGTTTCGAGTAAACATGCATTTGAGACGTCTAATCTCTAGGTTTATCAGACCATTTAGCTTACGAACTTCATTACAGTTCTTCTCCTTGTACATCCTTTCTTTCATCCTGCGTAGTCGTCTTAGTTGTGAAGATGTAAGTCGATCGAAACTTACAAAAATGATTTCGCTTTGGCAACAAATTCAAAACAGAATTTATAGTAACAAGTGATAACATCTGTAGTGTTTTCCAGTGAGTCATCTGTAAACAAGTCTCAGTTAGTAGCATGAAACATGTTTTTCAGATTTCGGATATTTTGTTTTGAGTAATTCCTATATTTGACGTTTTTGGTTTGATGTAAGAGTGTGCTCTTCCCATTCTTGAATTGTTATGACACCACAATGACGATACACATTTTGACTTGGTAGGAATTGCAGAAAGTCCACCATGTTGATTAGTGAGCAGCAGTTATATTTAGCAGCTCGGGAATCGACATACGATTGATGTTCATTCTCTTTAACGCATATTGCCAACCACAACGATGTCTTTCATAGTAGTTTTTGTATCTTGTGCAGCGAAAGGTCGTAGGCTTTTCATAAAAGCGCCTGAATACGTTATGCGATTAATAAAAAAATAATTGTAAGTTAAAACATATGAAAAAAACAAATAACCTGTAGAAATAATCAGTTGGCAGAAACAGGTTGCCCAGATATTCAAACAGGCCACCAATTATCAGTTAACGCGCACGTTAATGCGTAGATATTTTGATTGAGTCAGGCAATATTCGCTGTTTGTAGTCCGTCGGGAGAAATCCATGAGTGTGGGTTTTGTGGTGTTTGGTAAAAGTCAATTCAGTTTATCATTGCTTCTGAAGAATCCAGTACTCCTCGTGTGATCCAAACTCATATCATATGAGAATTAACTATCAGCTTGCTCGAGGACCATGACATCCAATGGCGACATCCATGCATACTTGTACATATTTCTAGAATTATGTTAATGAAAGTAACTAACTAATGTGAATGGTAAGTGACATCTTTCCTAATTTCCACCAGATTCAGCTATTGACATTGCCTTCACTTGCATGACGAACTGAGAAATGTTTGTCATGCAATTGTAACTTTCATGACACAAATGATTTGGCTATGATAGGTATACTCATTCTTTTGACTCGATATTGTGGATAAATGCATTTTAATGCTGACCAAGTGTGTTTTTACTGAATATTGGTCAAGGCTGATAAGAACAGTTGATTGATGTAGACTTATTTATCCAAGAAAATAAACTCTGTTGATTTATACGTCATTTCATTTTGAAATTGGTATTTCTAAATTAACAGAAGTGAAAACGTTCCTAGAATTCAACCTTTCAGAATCGTTTGAAAATTCTTCCATTATTCTTCTATTATCATCATGTCTATTATATTCGTCATTATGCGCAATTATAATGGTGCGTTTATTTTCCTACTATTATTATAAGTCTATTCTTGTTACTCCATTCACACTCATCTGCATATCAGTTGACTGATTTGTCGACAGATCAGTCTGTTTATGGATCGACATTTGGTTAAATTATTCACTAAGAACCAATGGTCTGAAACAAAACACGCTTGGCAGTAGGTTTGAACTGTGTGATAGCATTGCAAATTTTAAAGTGATCCATCTGAGACCTGTTTCGGTCTACAGTTACACACTAGAAACCTCCTCTTTAGAAGCACTTCAAGCTGAATAAGTTTCAGGAGTGCTATCAACCTACTATTTGATGTTTTACGCTAACTGAAACAAAAATGCCTGTGGAGCGAACCTTGCACTGGTAAAATTGAACCGCATTTTTGACCAGTTGGGCAGAAGAATGTTCCACCTAATCTTCAACAGTTCTATTCGTCCCAATTTCGGGTACGGGAACATAGTATTCCTTTCTTCACTCCGAAGGGATAAGGACACTGTGGAACGTATCCAACGCAGAGTCAGAAAATCAGTGTGAGGTTTGAAACTCAAGTCTTATGAAGAGCGCCTCCAATCACTAAACCTTTACTCATTAGGGTGTGGGCGTTTAAGTGGTGACCTTCTAATGGCTTATAGCATCATTACCACTTCTGGTCATCCTCTTAAACACTTCCGCGAGTTAAGCTCCAACACAAAACTAGGAGTAACACCTAGAAACTAGAGACACAACAAAGCAGAACGGACTGTGGACACAACATTGACTCCTGAAGTGTTATGAAATGCTGTAATTCGTCGCCAGTTGAGCTAGTCCAAATGACTTTTACAAGAGTCCTTGAAGTGACAACCTAACGTATTCCCAAGGAATAAAAATAATATCTTACTATGATTCACGAATTACTCTACCCTCCATTATTGTTTATATACCTTGATTCCTGCCCGGAGATATCGGTGATCCACTGCTACAAAACATGGAAGCCCACCCACAACCATTTGGAAGCATTTGGTACCCTTGCAAGTTATTCGATGTAAAGTATTTAGATATCATTGATTTGTATTGTATAACTCATAAATAGCATTAGGATTAACACCTATAGCAAAATGGGTCGACTGTTGAAAAAGTCGAACCGAAAAATCTCTAATCCTTTAGATACTAACACTTCTGTCATTGTCTGTGATCTTCATTGAATCAGATAGTGCTGGGAGTAGATGCATTCAACAGTTTCTAATTCAACAAGAAATTCCATAATGAGATGAAAAAGCATTGGTTATATTAAGAGTGAGACAATATCTATAAGCAATTGTGCGTTCTAATGTGGAGTCACTTGTGAGCTCACTATCAAAGGATGATGATCTTAGGCAAGAAATATAGACACTATGAAATTAAAATCTGTTATTGATTTTGTCGCTGGCGAAGTTGTTAAGTGAATTATCTCGCAAAATAAAGTGATTATCTATAACATACCTTTCGAATTCACCCTTGAATTTGTGCGGAAGTGTGTAAGGAATTCGGTTTTGAAAACAGACGAACTTCAAGACAGTCCATGAGAATGCATTCGCCCTAATGTAATGCACCATATGTACTAGTACCCTATCTTGTTTAAATTCGATTCACGTTTATTTGCTGAACAGCTGAAGGGATCCGAACGGCTATTCAGTACACTTACACGTTTAGGAATGGTCGTATCGTCTCGGATGAAACCGCTGATCATAGAGTCGCGCAATAGCGTACCTCAAACGAACATAATGCTGTTGAGATTACAACAAATCCTTCCTCATCAGCGTGAGGACCCACTTATGCTGTTAAACTGTTTCATGTCCGCCAACACTGAATTGCCAATGAAGAATTCTAAGTTGCCTCTTATGCATGTAGTGACCTCAGGCAACCAATGCATGTACAATGGTGACATTCATCCGAAATCTTCCAGCAAAACATTAGAAACTCGTGTCCGACTACCTAGTTCTAACGTGAAAGCTCTTAAAAACAGTTAAGATTAAAAAATCTATACCATGTTATAAGAAAGTATATACAGAACCGTCTGGTTCCGGACCTAATGGCAAGAATACTACAATGCCTCTACTGTACAATAATTTGCACACCGACATCATGTTTTACCTTAATAATAGTTGTAGTAGCTATATGATCAGAATTCATTCAAACATCGCACAAGACGGACACCACCATTGTCGTGTAAGCATGGCTGATTTTGAAAGGGTCGCAGAATACCAGCGTGTCTCCAGTATTTCGAGTAATGTGGATGATCTCATAGTCATGATGAATTTTCTGTAACCATTACCATACACTTCTGGTCTCAGTGGGAGTGATAATATACTTTATGTAATATTCAATAGAGGTGTCATCCCACTATCTGTACAAGTATACAGTGAATTGGAAAGCAGTAAAAATGAAGTAGTTGTTTGTGCCCTCTCTATCTATCCCTCTCATAACCGAGCCAGACAAAAATCCTTCTATATACGTACTATAAGCATGCTGACTGGGACGTCGTGAGCTCACTGGTTAACTACTCAGACTTGGATAACTTTTTCCCATGTAAACGTCTCTAGGATGCCATCGACACATTCTATCTGATCGTCAGCTCGCGACAGTTGAGCAAATAACAATAGTTTTCAACCGAATTAAAGAGAACTACGCGTTAACAGCCATTTATCCGTTGCTGTTAGCACTTAATGCCACCTAAGAAGTACAAAACATAATTCTCCTTTTCAATAAACGCGTTAAAGCAACTCAAAATTTTCATTTGCGATGCATCCTGCATAACAGCAGTTTCACACACGCCTCTAAAATTATGGCAGACCTCGTCAGTGATATTTTTACGAATGGTAATAATTACTAAGTGGCACTGAGTCAAGAGTTATGTGGGAGACTGGTAACTGGTAAATGGGCGCCGAACACATATGTGTCACACAATTTACTTGCTTTTGTGTGGATTGTGATACTGCATGCGTGCACAGACCAAAGCAGTTGATTTTCTAAGGTGATCCACAAGACAGTGGACAAACGTCAGATGATGCAGTCCCATGGTAGTCGTTGACCGATAATTGGTTCATGCACCATTTGTTCCCCCACGACCTTGGAGCACATGCGCAACACTGGTTTGTAATCAGTGACGATTAGAATATTTGTGAGTGACGAACTCTCTAACCACCTACTCGCTGAAATAGTATCAGTGATTCTCAACATCGATTTCTGGAAGTCGTTCTTGTATGACTTGCCACTTTGACTTCTTTAATTCAGTGTTGTCTCAACGTAACCATGGATATCTAGTCTAAATGCCATACTTTAACGTTTCTAAAGTTTCGACATCGTTAGCCACCAACTTGTTGTAGATAAACTTGCATGTTACGAGGAGCGAAACGTTCTGCTTTCCTAGATTGCAAAATTGCATTTGTTTGGAGCTTATCAGTTTTGCCCATTAGTGATGAAAATGACAGCTGGAGCTTAACACATAAAGTTGTAGACTGTGAACTTAGGTACTCCTACGATTTGTCGTTTCCGGAACAGGAATTAGAACAGATCTCATAGTCTGAACGTCTTATGAGTTGCATAACTCAGAACCTTTATATCATTTCGATCAAATTTTAGGTACAACCCTCATACAATATCAATTGATTATTCTTAGTAGTGTGCACATGGAGAATAAGTTAAAGTGGGAACTAGTACAGAGAGAATTTACTCTTTCTATACATGGAACTGATTGTACCTTGAATTATAATTCCAGATGTGCCGAACTTGAGTTCGGCTCTTTATAGAAGAGACTCCAAATCTAATCCTCTTCTTCAAGATACTTAATAAACCATGCTTTACATCCAGTCAAGTATTTCAATTTGCAGAAATTTTAATTAAAACATACGTAAGTCCTTTTCATTAGTGAAACAAACTTATGCTAAATCATCTCTCTTGATGAATTATTTTAGCTGTGAATTCTCCAGACTGTGGAATAATATGCCACAATTCGTACGCCAGCTGTGATAACTCCCAGTTTTTGTTCACCGTATTGATGCACACGGCTCTTCTAACGATGCATTAAATGTTGTATCACCTGCAAGTGTATCTTATTCCACAAGGAACTGTCTTTGTCAACTCTTACTAATTTGAATATATCCAACATGAACATTACATCAATGAGTCACATGACAAGTGCATTATGGTGTACTTGGCTGACATGTTTTAGTAGCTATTTATCCGACCCACAGTTATGATATTTTCCGAATCAAAATCTCTGTCCGTAGTTGTCGCCACCGATTTATATAATTGATGTTATGAAGTTTATGTTCACTGCTAACCAACGTTTTTGTATTTTTACATTAGGAAAGTATCTCCCTTGATTACTGTCGTACTTCTTGAGGTTTACGTAAATTGTTTTGTATTTATTCGCTGTTGTGTCTTTCAGCTTGCAGAACCTGGTATGGAGTGATCATTTTGGCTTTGAGTAATGTTGATACCAAAGTGTCATGAAATTCTGATGGTGAACTCTGGAACCTATTTCATATGATGAAGGAAGATATGGTTTCAGCCTGTTGAATTTTGATGGTTTCTTTTTTCCCTTAATGCTTTCCGATGAGTTTGTGCTAGTAGGCATTCTGACTTAGGATAGATACGAGATGAATTACTTCAAACTTTTGTGTATTGAGAATGGTGCAGTCAATTTCGGTAGCGCATCTTTCACAAACTTCGTCTTATCAACCATTTGATTTACTGCTTTGAAGCCTACCTTTCTCATATGTTTGACATTTTCAGTGATTTTGTTGTGCAACTAATAATAAGTATTTTTGAGATCGTCTCACTTGAGGATAATCAATTTATCAAATATACGACCTATTCTAATCTTGGTTCGTTGTTACAACTGAATAAATCAATGTCTGCAAACGTTTCTATCATTCTGTCGTTGTTTGGTAATGCACATTGCTGATCAGTCTCTAATAACATTTGTACATTCTAGGCTTTTACCTACCTATTGAAAAGTTGAACAAGCCTAAACTCGGAAGCTTAGTCAATAGTAGTCTGTTATTGGGAGAGGGAAGGGCTCAGTATAACCATCAGAATTTGGATACAATTTTGTCCAGGGTATGAAAAATTATGACATTTGTGGTGAGGGAAGGATAGAGCTTAATTTGTATATACTATAGTACATTGAAATGAGAGCAACGACAATAAGCTCCATACTAACGAAATTTTGCAATCTAGGAAAGCAGAACGTTTCGCTCCTCGTAACATGCAAGTTTATCTACAACAAGTTGGTGGCTAACGATGTCGAAACATTAGAAACGTTAAAGTATGGCATTTAGACTAGATATCCATGGTTACGTTGAGACAACACTGAATTAAAGAAGTCAAAGTGGCAAGTCATACAAGAACGACTTCCAGAAATCGATGTTGAGAATCATTGATACTTTTTCAGCGAGTAGGTGGTTAGAGAGTTCGTCACTGACAAATATTCTAATCATCCTAGAGATGATTGAAGTAATATTTGTGGGCCGATAATTGTTCATGTCAATCTTATATCTAACGTAGTTCGATAATATGCGGTTTCCTTACAGTAAGGATAAGTGCCTGCTTCCATAGTGAGAGCAAACACCTTTTGACGAAGAAGAAGAAGAAGAAGAAGAAGCGCATCACCGCATTTGTAGAGAAAGCATGAAATTCCGTCTATCAAATGACCGCTCTAAACCTTGTAGGTATTTATAGCTCTCTTACTTCTAAAGCACATGAAGGGGATAGATTAGTTGCCACCAAATACCCTGAGACAGCCGACGGTAGAGAGAGTCCATTCTGTTTCTCGAAATGTTCTCACATGTCAACGCGTATACAGCCACTGTGGAGAATCCACATAGGGGAGTTCTAAAACCCTGATTACAAACCAGTGTTGCGCATGTGCTCCAAGGTCGTGGGGGAACAAATGGTGCATGAACCAATTATCGGTCAACGACTACCATGGGACTGCATCATCTATCTCGGTTATGAGAGGGATAGATAGAGAGGGCACAAACAACTACTTCATTTTTACTGCTTTCCAATTCACTGTATACTTGTACAGATAGTGGGATGACACCTCTATTGAATATTACATAAAGTATATTATCACTCCCACTGAGACCAGAAGTGTATGGTAATGGTTACAGAAAATTCATCATGACTGACAACTACCGGTAATCCAGTTCATTCTAGGGCAAAATAAATCCCTTGAAGTATTGTAGTTTGGAGCGGATGCATGTGTAAATGCATTGACTATGAGATCTTTCACATTACTCGAAATACTGGAGACACGCTGGTATTCTGCGACCCTTTCAAAATCAGCCATGCTTACACGACAATGGTGGTGTCCGTCTTGTGCGATGTTTGAATGAATTCTGATCATATAGCTACTACAACTATTATTAAGGTAAAACATGATGTCGGTGTGCAAATTATTGTACAGTAGAGGCATTGTAGTATTCTTGCCATTAGGTCCGGAACCAGACGGTTCTGTATATACTTTCTTATAACATGGTATAGATTTTTTAATCTTAACTGTTTTTAAGAGCTTTCACGTTAGAACTAGGTAGTCGGACACGAGTTTCTAATGTTTTGCTGGAAGATTTCGGATGAATGTCACCATTGGACATGCATTGGTTGCCTGAGGTCACTACATGCATAAGAGGCAACTTAGAATTCTTCATTGGCAATTCAGTGTTGGCGGACATGAAACAGTTTAACAGCATAAGTGGGTCCTCATGCTGATGCAAAAGGATTTGTTGTAATCTCAACAGCAATATTTTCGTTTGAGGTACGCTTTTGCGCGACTCTTTGATCAGCGGTTTTATCCGAGACGATACGACCAATCCTAAACTCTGTAAGTGTACTGATTAGCCGTTCGGATTCCTTCAGCTGTTCAGCAAATAAACGTGAATCGAATTTAAACAAGATAGGGTACTAGTACATATGGTGCATTACATTAGGGCGAATGCATTCTCATGGACTGTCTTGAAGTTCGTCTGTTTTCAAAACCGAATTCCTTACACACTTCCGCACAAATTCAAGGGTGAATTCGAAAGGTATGTTATAGATAATCACTTTATTTTGCGAGATAATTCACTTAACAACTTCGCCAGCGACAAAATCAATAACAGATTTTAATTTCATAGTGTCTATATTTCTTGCCTAAGATCATCATCCTTTGATAGTGAGCTCACAAGTGACTCCACATTAGAACGCACAATTGCTTATAGATATTGTCTCACTCTTAATATAACCAATGCTTTTTCATCTCATTATGGAATTTCTTGTTGAATTAGAAACTGTTGAATGCATCTACTCCCAGCACTATCTGATTCAATAAAGATCACAGACAATGACAGAAGTGTTAGTATCTAAAGGATTAGAGATTTTTCGGTTCGACTTTTTCAACAGTCGACCCATTTTGCTATAGGTGTTAATCCTAATGCTATTTATGAGTTATACAATACAAATCAATGATATCTAAATACTTTACATTGAATAACTTGCAAGGGTACCAAATGCTTCCAAATGGTTGTGGGTGGGCTTCCATGTTTTGTAGCAGTGGATCACCGATATCTCCGGGCAGGAATCAAGGTATATAAACAATAATGGAGGGTAGAGTAATTCGTGAATCATAGTAAGATATTATTTTTATTCCTTGGGAATACGTTAGGTTGTCACTTCAAGGACTCTTGTAAAAGTCATTTGGACTAGCTCAACTGGCGACGAATTACAGCATTTCATAACACTTCAGGAGTCAATGTTGTGTCCACAGTCCGTTCTGCTTTGTTGTGTCTCTAGTTTCTAGGTGTTACTCCTAGTTTTGTGTTGGAGCTTAACTCGCGGAAGTGTTTAAGAGGATGACCAGAAGTGGTAATGATGCTATAAGCCATTAGAAGGTCACCACTTAAACGCCCACACCCTAATGAGTAAAGGTTTAGTGATTGGAGGCGCTCTTCATAAGACTTGAGTTTCAAACCTCACACTGATTTTCTGACTCTGCGTTGGATACGTTCCACAGTGTCCTTATCCCTTCGGAGTGAAGAAAGGAATACTATGTTCCCGTACCCGAAATTGGGACGAATAGAACTGTTGAAGATTAGGTGGAACATTCTTCTGCCCAACTGGTCAAAAATGCGGTTCAATTTTACCAGTGCAAGGTTCGCTCCACAGGCATTTTTGTTTCAGTTAGCGTAAAACATCAAATAGTAGGTTGATAGCACTCCTGAAACTTATTCAGCTTGAAGTGCTTCTAAAGAGGAGTTTTCTAGTGTGTAACTGTAGACCGAAACAGGTCTAAGATGGATCACTTTAAAATTTGCAATGCTATCACACAGTTCAAACCTACTGCCAAGCGTGTTTTGTTTCAGACCATTGGTTCTTAGTGAATAATTTAACCAAATGTCGATCCATAAACAGACTGATCTGTCGACAAATCAGTCAACTGATATGCAGATGAGTGTGAATGGAGTAACAAGAATAGACTTATAATAATAGTAGGAAAATAAACGCACCATTATAATTGCGCATAATGACGAATATAATAGACATGATGATAATAGAAGAATAATGGAAGAATTTTCAAACGATTCTGAAAGGTTGAATTCTAGGAACGTTTTCACTTCTGTTAATTTAGAAATACCAATTTCAAAATGAAATGACGTATAAATCAACAGAGTTTATTTTCTTGGATAAATAAGTCTACATCAATCAACTGTTCTTATCAGCCTTGACCAATATTCAGTAAAAACACACTTGGTCAGCATTAAAATGCATTTATCCACAATATCGAGTCAAAAGAATGAGTATACCTATCATAGCCAAATCATTTGTGTCATGAAAGTTACAATTGCATGACAAACATTTCTCAGTTCGTCATGCAAGTGAAGGCAATGTCAATAGCTGAATCTGGTGGAAATTAGGAAAGATGTCACTTACCATTCACATTAGTTAGTTACTTTCATTAACATAATTCTAGAAATATGTACAAGTATGCATGGATGTCGCCATTGGATGTCATGGTCCTCGAGCAAGCTGATAGTTAATTCTCATATGATATGAGTTTGGATCACACGAGGAGTACTGGATTCTTCAGAAGCAATGATAAACTGAATTGACTTTTACCAAACACCACAAAACCCACACTCATGGATTTCTCCCGACGGACTACAAACAGCGAATATTGCCTGACTCAATCAAAATATCTACGCATTAACGTGCGCGTTAACTGATAATTGGTGGCCTGTTTGAATATCTGGGCAACCTGTTTCTGCCAACTGATTATTTCTACAGGTTATTTGTTTTTTTCATATGTTTTAACTTACAATTATTTTTTTATTAATCGCATAACGTATTCAGGCGCTTTTATGAAAAGCCTACGACCTTTCGCTGCACAAGATACAAAAACTACTATGAAAGACATCGTTGTGGTTGGCGATATGCGTTAAAGAGAATGAACATCAATCGTATGTCGATTCCCGAGCTGCTAAATATAACTGCTGCTCACTAATCAACATGGTGGACTTTCTGCAATTCCTACGAAGTCAAAATGTGTATCGTCATTGTGGTGTCATAACAATTCAAGAATGGGAAGAGCACACTCTTACATCAAACCAAAAACGTCAAATATAGGAATTACTCGAAACAAAATATCCGAAATCTGAAAAACATGTTTCATGCTACTAACTGAGACTTGTTTACAGATGACTCACTGGAAAACACTACAGATGTTATCACTTGTTACTATAAATTCTGTTTTGAATTTGTTGCCAAAGCGAAATCATTTTTGTAAGTTTCGATCGACTTACATCTTCACAACTAAGACGACTACGCAGGATGAAAGAAAGGATGTACAAGGAGAAGAACTGTAATGAAGTTCGTAAGCTAAATGGTCTGATAAACCTAGAGATTAGACGTCTCAAATGCATGTTTACTCAAAACTCTTGTCTTGCATAAGCTCTGCAAGTATGTGGAGACTCTTCAAAGAACTCACAGGTGACAGACAGTTTAGAAGCGATATTCAGCTGAATGTTTGTGCCTTAAATAAGACTGTTGTACGTCAGTCATCTGATGTGATGCTCCCTCTATCCACGGGTTTAAATAATAGCTGTGTGCCTACTTTCACTGAAACTGATGTAAAAAGATGTCTCCAGTCGCTTAATTCGTCTCGATGTTCGGGACCTGATGGTATCCCAAACATCCTTTTTAAAAAGTGTGCTGGCGTCCTATGTTATCCGTTCACTACTATCGTTAACAGGTCCTTCTCACCTCATCTCATACCGAAAACGTGGAGAAAGATGAAGATAATCCCTGTACACAAGAAAGTATCTGGTGATAAATATGTGAAATTTAGACCTATTGCAATAACTTCACCCTTCCTCAAAACAATGGAAAAATTATTATGACTTCCATTTCAGCCTGCGATAAAAGAGCATATTGATCAATATCAGTTTGCTTACAGACGCAAAAGAAGCACTTTAGATGCTGCTGCTGTTCTGCATCGCAAAATAGTGTTCAACTTAGAAAAGGGTAAGAAGTATGTTCGATGTGCTTTTCTGGACTATACGTCAGCTTTTGATTCTATACCAAGACGACGTTTACTTAACAAGTTAATCAGCGTCAGCACTGACAGCTGGGTAACCAACTGGCAATGTCCCCGCCTCTCTGGAAGGGAACAGTACACGGTGTTTGTAGAGTAATTTGGTCCATCCTCTTACCACAGGAGCCAAAGGAATATGCACTAAAGAAGCAACTGATGATGAGCTGAATGAAATCCGACAAACCCTCCTGAAATATCGGTTGGAATTTCACCATTCTATCTATTCATTATTACCTCACATAATAGAATGTTATTCATTCAACATTTTTATACAGAGAGAATAATATTATTAGGGCAAAATACAAACCGAAAACATTTTTCTTGTTTTTTCCTTTGGTAACTAGCAGAAACACACACAGTTCGTTTCGGTTTCGCACTTCAGTCTCACTAAATCAATGTATAAACTAACGATAAACTGTTTATTTGTAGCTTTTTAACTTTCACGTTTCAACGTTTTATTATTCACTGTTTTATTTGTTTATAATAATTGCACAAATGAAACACGGTAGCATATTATATTACAATATTTGAGGAGAACAAACAAAAAGCAATTAAGTTCGCTACGTGATTACCGAACAATATGATTGACTACTACGAACCACGAACTTCCCCGTCGCAAACAGAAGGAAAGCTGAAAAGCTGTTCACTTGATAAGAATCGAAATATACAGAGTATCACAGGTATTTACAGATATTAGCATTTGTTAAATTGACATTATAATTTGACCAATTCACAAAAGAGTGATATTATGCAACCGTACAATAGTAGTATACCATGTTGGTATTGTAGAGAGCTTTAGTATGTTGTAATTGAATGGATCCTCTTTGGCTGCTTCAGAATCACTGAAGGCTTCGTTATCGGTTTCGGAAGCCAACATAACACAAACAAGCAAAGTAAACTAACAAAATATAATTATACAAATTATTATTACTAATCATTTGAATGGTAACTCCGCCTGGAGTTCCTTCGGGGGCTATAGGCTATCAATATGGCATAATGAATATGAATGTGAATGTATATGTAATCGATGTTTATTTAATCAAATATAGACTATATAGAGTTAAAAGAAAAGAATCTCTTTATCATTTGCTTGTATATAGACATACAACATATTTACAATTCCTTAAAGGTAAATATGTATCAGTAGGTAAACTATGGATAATGTAATTCAGTATATGATGAATTCATAATTCGCTTATAATCAATAAAAGCTTTCATGTATTATCATGACATGGAAATGTGCTGTATATGTACATCATCATGGTATGAAATGTGACTGTGATGTTCACTGGCGCCAATGTTTTATCATGAAATAAAAAGAAGAAAAACACGGATACATCCACGCACAAATATTGAAGTGATGATACAAACACTGATTTTGATCCAGTAGGTTTCGGACGGACAACGTATGATAAATCTCATCAGCATATGCAGTGATCATTTGAATATATTTTACACTAATTCTTCATTTGTTCAGTCGATCAATATTCTGTATTACGTAACTGATTGCACAGATTTTTTCTTATATTCTACCTGATGCTCAGCGCAATTGTCTTTTATAATTCAATTCCTATCACTATTGGTTACGAAAGTGAACGTCTAATCCAAATAAGTTTGATAGGTAGATTGTATTGAAGCGTTTGGTTACGTTGTTCAGTATGATTCTTGATCTACAGAATTATGAAGTGGGTAGACTAAATGATCACTGAATTCTATGCGTCTCTTACAACATTCATTGTTCCTTCATTCCTGTTGTCATCTTGTTTACTTACAGTGTTCTTCTCTTTCTCTTCATTTCCATTCTGTCAAATTTCTGTTCGTAGACATTTCACTTTCGACTGGTGTTAAATACTACTTATGTCGGTCGTCAGCTATAAGTAGTAAACATCACATCACTGAGAATTATGCGTCAACATTGATTACTAACGGTTCGTAGAATTCTGTAGTTGCAACTATCCTTCTACTTAATACCAATATGTGAATATTTTAGTGTCGAACACAAAATCGTGCACCACGATGCACTGAGGAAAGAACTGGTGATGATCTGAATGAAATCCGACAAACCCTTCTGAAATATCGGTTGGAATTTCACCATTCTATCTATTCATTATTACCTCACATAATTGAATGTTATTCATTATTTCGACTCAATATCATATCAATTCTTCCAATTGAATGAGTTCGAATATCTTTGCTATTTTTGTGAAACTTCACTGATTTACCACAATAGACTACCCGTCCAATAAATCACACATGAAACCGACTGTCACTAAAGCGTCCTCATTCGTTTTAGTGCTAATCAATTGGTGAAACTAAGTGAGATAGTGGTGAGTGATTTCAGTTCCATAATGATTTTCACTGGTTATTCGTTGCATTGATTATTATCCTTTTGTCATATCTATTATGGTCAACTGGACACTCAGCTTTTACACCACCAATTAACTCAAGACCATAATGTGTCTTGAATTCCATAAGGAATTTCTTTTACTAATGATTCTTTCTGTCTGTCGACCTTTCTGAATTCGCATATTTAGTGATTATTATTATCATAAATGGCTTTTTTCAATATTTTATTTTGATTTAATAGCGAATTCTTAGCACAATGTATTTCAACACGTTTCTTTCACAAAGGAAACCAGAAACAGAAAAAAAAGAAGAAAATATTTAAAAAACAATGTGAAGAACTGTACTGCTTTTAAAATTAGAGACATGTTAAGAATGCAGGTTATTGACTAGGTCAACTCTAACAATCTGTTCGTCACAGAGTATGTTCGCTAGGTAAGGCATTATAGACTTTTTATACTTTTGCTTGTGTGCATAGATCTTATTGTAATTTCGTCTCGTTCTACCAGAAGATATACAATGATAAAGATAAGAGTGAAGGGGATGGTTATTATCTGATAAAATAACACCTGTCAGGAGTTTGCATGACTTTAGATGTCTATTCACAACCATATTAATTGTGACCTCGAAAGATTTACCACACATCTAGCTAACTGCCTTCAGCACTCTCCGCAATACAGCAAAATCTTTTCTCAAAAGCCCGGGAGAGAATAATGGAGAACAGTAAAGAATATTAGGTAATATGCAAGAATTGACAAATTGTAAGAGTAAATGACGAGTAATCCCAAGAGCATGCAATCTCTTTATATAGTAGGTTAGACGGAAATCCTTCTTCGATAACAATGAAACGTGGGAAGACCAGGAGAAATCAGAGTAAAAGGTGCAGACCAATTCGTTAATTGGATGAATTGACGAAATATTGCTTCAGTATATCATGCATACCTAAATCAAACCAGAAAAACTAATTTGACACAACTGTACTTGATCCTCATATTTTGCACATATTTTTCTCCTTAACCGTTTATTCCTTTCCGTTTTCAGGAGTACTCTTATGCAGCCTTGGTTACGTACCTGGTTATAAAAGGCGGTCGTCACAGGCCCAATGTCATACATTTGATCGGGTTTGACAATGAGTCCAACTTCTAACAAGTTTACACTTTTACATACATGCATTATAAGAGAGTATTTTGTTTTCATGCTTTTTCGTGCACAAGATATCTACACTATGTCTATTTCCTTCCAGAACACCAATCCGTTCTGAAGGCTATGCACTTTCATGGAACCGAAAAATTATCAATTACATTTATGTATTTCCATTTTGTATCTTATTATTTTATGCAGGCAGTGGAGCAGTTCATCAGGTTTGATTGATTTTCATTATTACCTGAGGGCGACTTAAGAGGCAGGTGAGTGAACACATGATAGCCGGTCTGAGCATGGAAAAATTGTACCACACCAACACGGTGCTGAGAAGCCTCTCGCGGTTTTCCTCAAATGTTCTTGTTCCACATTCTCAAACTCTTTATCTTGAAAGCACGTAGCAAACTGCCAGAGATAGTTGTAGAAGAAATCACATGCTAGAAAATAAGATGACAGGTTAGCAAATGAGGAGACATCCATGGACTATCGTTGATTGCTGACGGAATTAGTCGTCATTGATGAAGTCAAACAGTGAGCTAGTTGGTAATTTTCGCTTGGGCTGGAAAAACAGAACTAAGGTGTTTTTGATAGATACCTTAATCGAACCGACGTTCCTACGGAAGTCGATTCTAGAGGGAAACTAATGTAACAGCTTAGGTTGGTTGGTCAAGAGTTGACCTCAAACAACCAAGCATATGCCTGAACAGTATAGTTCAAGTATTTACTCACTTCCTTATTTTGCATAGGTGTTATATTCCCCATTATCTTATATTGAATGTTGAGAGGATTTGTTTGTCTGAATAAATAACCCCACGCTCCACTGTGACTGCGCGAAGATCGAAACAAAGACCTATTCACTACTTGTCTGGTTTCTTCTATCGAAAGCACGAGGGTAACCTTAAGGCACGAAAACGTTATTGCAATAGGTCTAAATTTCACATATTTATCACCAGATACTTTCTTGTGTACAGGGATTATCTTCATCTTTCTCCACGTTTTCGGTATGAGATGAGGTGAGAAGGACCTGTTAACGATAGTAGTGAACGGATAACATAGGACGCCAGCACACTTTTTAAAAAGGATGTTTGGGATACCATCAGGTCCCAAACGTCGAGACGAATTAAGCGACTGGAGACATCTTTTTACATCAGTTTCAGTGAAAGTAGGCACACAGCTATTATTTAAACCCGTGGATAGAGGGAGCATCACATCAGATGACTGACGTACAAAAGTCTTATACAAGTCACAAACATTCAGCTGAATATCGCTTCTAAACTGTCTGTCACCTGTGAGTTCTTTGAAGAGTCTCCACATACTTGCAGAGCTTATGCAAGACAAGAGTTTTGAGTAAACATGCATTTGAGACGTCTAATCTCTAGGTTTATCAGACCATTTAGCTTACGAACTTCATTACAGTTCTTCTCCTTGTACATCCTTTCTTTCATCCTGCGTAGTCGTCTTAGTTGTGAAGATGTAAGTCGATCGAAACTTACAAAAATGATTTCGCTTTGGCAACAAATTCAAAACAGAATTTATAGTAACAAGTGATAACATCTGTAGTGTTTTCCAGTGAGTCATCTGTAAACAAGTCTCAGTTAGTAGCATGAAACATGTTTTTCAGATTTCGGATATTTTGTTTCGAGTAATTCCTATATTTGACGTTTTCGGTTTGATGTAAGAGTGTGCTCTTCCCATTCTTGAATTGTTATGACACCACAATGACGATACATATTTTGACTTGGTAGGAATTGCAGAAAGTCCACCATGTTGATTAGTGAGCAGCAGTTAGAGTATGGCATTTAGACTAGATATCCATGGTTACGTTGAGACAACACTGAATTAAAGAAGTCAAAGTGGCAAGTCATACAAGAACGACTTCCAGAAATCGATGTTGAGAATCATTGATACTTTTTCAGCGAGTAGGTGGTTAGAGAGTTCGTCACTGACAAATATTCTAATCATCCTAGAGATGATTGAAGTAATATTTGTGGGCTGATAATTGTTCATGTCAATCTTATATCTAACGTAGTTCGATAATATGCGGTTTCCTTACAGTAAGGATAAGTGCCTGCTTCCATAGTGAGAGCAAACACCTTTTGACGAAGAAGAAGAAGAAGAAGAAGAAGAAGAAGCGCATCACCGCATTTGTAGAGAAAGCATGAAATTCCGTCTATCAAATGACCGCTCTAAACCTTGTAGGTATTTATAGCTCTCTTACTTCTAAAGCACATGAAGGGGATAGATTAGTTGCCACCAAATACCCTGAGACAGCCGACGGTAGAGAGAGTCCATTCTGTTTCTTGAAATGTTCTCACATGTCAACGCGTATACAGCCACTGTGGAGAATCCACATAGGGGAGTTCTAAAACCCTGATTACAAACCAGTGTTGCGCATGTGCTCCAAGGTCGTGGGGGAACAAATGGTGCATGAACCAATTATCGGTCAACGACTACCATGGGACTGCATCATCTGACGTTTGTCCACTGTCTTGTGGATCACCTTAGAAAATCAACTGCTTTGGTCTGTGCACGTATGCAGTATCACAATCCACACAAAAGCAAGTAAATTGTGTGACACATATGTGTTCGGCGCCCATTTACCAGTTACCAGTCTCCCACATAACTCTTGACTCAGTGCCACTTAGTAATTATTACCATTCGTAAAAATATCACTGACGAGGTATGCCATAATTTTAGAGGCGTGTGTGAAACTGCTGTTATGCAGGATGCATCGCAAATGAAAATTTTGAGTTGCTTTAACGCGTTTATTGAAAAGGAGAATTATGTTTTGTACTTCTTAGGTGGCATTAAGTGCTAACAGCAACGGATAAATGGCTGTTAACGCGTAGTTCTCTTTAATTCGGTTGAAAACTATTGTTATTTGCTCAACTGTCGCGAGCTGACGATCAGATAGAATGTGTCGATGGCATCCTAGAGACGTTTACATGGGAAAAAGTTATCCAAGTCTGAGTAGTTAACCAGTGAGCTCACGACGTCCCAGTCAGCATGCTTATAGTACGTATATAGAAGGATTTTTGTCTGGCTCGGTTATGAGAGGGATAGATAGAGAGGGCACAAACAACTACTTCATTTTCACTGCTTTCCAATTCACTGTATACTTGTACAGATAGTGGGATGACACCTCTATTGAATATTACATAAAGTATATTATCACTCCCACTGAGACCAGAAGTGTATGGTAATGGTTACAGAAAATTCATCATGACTGACAACTACCGGTAATCCAGTTCATTCTAGGGCAAAATAAATCCCTTGAAGTATTGTAGTTTGGAGCGGATGCATGTGTAAATGCATTGACTATGAGATCTTTCACATTACTCGAACTATTGGAGACACGTTGGTATTCTGCGGTCTTTCCAAAATCAGCCATGCTTACACGACAATGGTGGTGTCCGTCTTGTGCGATGTTTGAATGAATTCTGATCATATAGCTACTACAACTATTATTAAGGTAAAACATGATGTCGGTGTGCAAATTATTGTACAGTAGAGGCATTGTAGTATTCTTGCCATTAGGTCCGGAACCAGACGGTTCTGTATATACTCTCTTATAACATAGTATAGATTTTTTAATCTTAACTGTTTTTAAGAGCTTTCACGTTAGAACTAGGTAGTCGGACACGAGTTTCTAATGTTTTGCTGGAAGATTTCGGATGAATGTCACCATTGGACATGCATTGGTTGCCTGAGGTCACTACATGCATAAGAGGCAACTTAGAATTCTTCATTGGCAATTCAGTGTTGGCGGACATGAAACAGTTTAACAGCATAAGTGGGTCCTCATGCTGATGCAAAAGGATTTGTTGTAATCTCAACAGCAATATTTTCGTTTGAGGTACGCTTTTGCGCGACTCTTTGATCAGCGGTTTTATCCGAGACGATACGACCAATCCTAAACTCTGTAAGTGTACTGATTAGCCGTTCGGATTCCTTCAGCTGTTCAGCAAATAAACGTGAATCGAATTTAAACAAGATAAGGTACTAGTACATTGGTTGTTAGTGAATAATTTAACCAAATGTCGATCCATAAACAGACTGATCTGTCGACATATCAGTCAACTGATATGCAGATGAGTGTGAATGGAGTAACAAGAATAGACTTATAATAATAGTAGGAAAATAAACGCACCATTATAATTGCGCATAATGACGAATATAATAGACATGATGATAATAAAAGAATAATGGAAGAATTTTCAAACGATTCTGAAAGGTTGAATTCTAGGAACGTTTTCACTTCTGTTAATTTAGAAATACCAATTTCAAAATGAAATGACGTATAAATCAACAGAGTTTATTTTCTTGGATAAATAAGTCTACATCAATCAACTGTTCTTATCAGCCTTGACCAATATTCAGTAAAAACACACTTGGTCAGCATTAAAATGCATTTATCCACAATATCGAGTCAAAAGAATGAGTATACCTATCATAGCCAAATCATTTGTGTCATGAAAGTTACAATTGCATGACAAACATTTCTCAGTTCGTCATGCAAGTGAAGGCAATGTCAATAGCTGAATCTGGTGGAAATTAGGAAAGATGTCACTTACCATTCACATTAGTTAGTTACTTTCATTAACATAATTCTAGAAATATGTACAAGTATGCATGGATGTCGCCATTGGATGTCATGGTCCTCGAGCAAGCTGATAGTTAATTCTCATATGATATGAGTTTGGATCACACGAGGAGTACTGGATTCTTCAGAAGCAATGATAAACTGAATTGACTTTTACCAAACACCACAAAACCCACACTCATGGATTTCTCCCGACGGACTACAAACAGCGAATATTGCCTGACTCAATCAAAATATCTACGCATTAACGTGCGCGTTAACTGATAATTGGTGGCCTGTTTGAATATCTGGGCAACCTGTTTCTGCCAACTGATTATTTCTACAGGTTATTTGTTTTTTTCATATGTTTTAACTTACAATTATTTTTTTATTAATCGCATAACGTATTCAGGCGCTTTTATGAAAAGCCTACGACCTTTCGCTGCACAAGATACAAAAACTACTATGAAAGACATCGTTGTGGTTGGCGATATGCGTTAAAGAGAATGAACATCAATCGTATGTCGATTCCCGAGCTGCTAAATATAACTGCTGCTCACTAATCAACATGGTGGACTTTCTGCAATTCCTACCAAGTCAAAATGTGTATCGTCATTGTGGTGTCATAACAATTCAAGAATGGGAAGAGCACACTCTTACATCAAACCGAAAACGTCAAATATAGGAATTACTCGAAACAAAATATCCGAAATCTGAAAAACATGTTTCATGCTACTAACTGAGACTTGTTTACAGATGACTCACTGGAAAACACTACAGATGTTATCACTTGTTACTATAAATTCTGTTTTGAATTTGTTGCCAAAGCGAAATCATTTTTGTAAGTTTCGATCGACTTACATCTTCACAACTAAGACGACTACGCAGGATGAAAGAAAGGATGTACAAGGAGAAGAACTGTAATGAAGTTCGTAAGCTAAATGGTCTGATAAACCTAGAGATTAGACGTCTCAAATGCATGTTTACTCAAAACTCTTGTCTTGCATAAGCTCTGCAAGTATGTGGAGACTCTTCAAAGAACTCACAGGTGACAGACAGTTTAGAAGCGATATTCAGCTGAATGTTTGTGACTTGAATAAGACTTTTGTACGTCAGTCATCTGATGTGATGCTCCCTCTATCCACGGGTTTAAATAATAGCTGTGTGCCTACTTTCACTGAAACTGATGTAAAAAGATGTCTCCAGTCGCTTAATTCGTCTCGATGTTTGGGACCTGATGGTATCCCAAACATCCTTTTTAAAAAGTGTGCTGGCGTCCTATGTTATCCGTTCACTACTATCGTTAACAGGTCCTTCTCACCTCATCTCATACCGAAAACGTGGAGAAAGATGAAGATAATCCCTGTACACAAGAAAGTATCTGGTGATAAATATGTGAAATTTAGACCTATTGCAATAACTTCACCCTTCCTCAAAACAATGGAAAAATTATTATGACTTCCATTTCAGCCTGCGATAAAAGAGCATATTGATCAATATCAGTTTGCTTACAGACGCAAAAGAAGCACTTTAGATGCTGCTGCTGTTCTGCATCGCAAAATAGTGTTCAACTTAGAAAAGGGTAAGAAGTATGTTCGATGTGCTTTTCTGGACTATACGTCAGCTTTTGATTCTATACGAAGACGACGTTTACTTAACAAGTTAATCAGCGTCAACACTGACAGCTGGGTAACCAACTGGCAATGTCCCCGCCTCTCTGGAAGGGAACAGTACACGGTGTTTGTAGAGTAATTTGGTCCATCCTCTTACCACAGGAGCCAAAGGAATATGCACTAAAGAAGCAACTGATGATGAGCTGAATGAAATCCGACAAACCCTCCTGAAATATCGGTTGGAATTTCACCATTCTATCTATTCATTATTACCTCACATAATAGAATGTTATTCATTCAACATTTTTATACAGAGAGAATAATATTATTAGGGCAAAATACAAACCGAAAACATTTTTCTTGTTTTTTCCTTTGGTAACTAGCAGAAACACACACAGTTCGTTTCGGTTTCGCACTTCAGTCTCACTAAATCAATGTATAAACTAACGATAAACTGTTTATTTGTAGCTTTTTAACTTTCACGTTTCAACGTTTTATTATTCACTGTTTTATTTGTTTATAATAATTGCACAAATGAAATACGTAGCATATTATATTACAATATTTGAGGAGAACAAACAAAAAGCAATTAAGTTCGCTACGTGATTACCGAACAATATGATTGACTACTACGAACCACGAACTTCCCCGTCGCAGACAGAAGGAAAGCTGAAAAGCTGTTCACTTGATAAGAATCGAAATATACAGAGTATCACAGGTATTTACAGATATTAGCATTTGTTAAATTGACATTATAATTTGACCAATTCACAAAAGAGTGATATTATGCAACCGTACAATAGTAGTATACCATGTTGGTATTGTAGAGAGCTTTAGTATGTTGTAATTGAATGGATCCTCTTTGGCTGCTTCAGAATCACTGAAGGCTTCGTTATCGGTTTCGGAAGCCAACATAACACAAACAAGCAAAGTAAACTAACAAAATATAATTATACAAATTATTATTACTAATCATTTGAATGGTAACTCCGCCTGGAGTTCCTTCGGGGGCTATAGGCTATCAATATGGCATAATGAATATGAATGTGAATGTATATGTAATCGATGTTTATTTAATCAAATATAGACTATATAGAGTTAAAAGAAAAGAATCTCTTTATCATTTGCTTGTATATAGACATACAACATATTTACAATTCCTTAAAGGTAAATATGTATCAGTAGGTAAACTATGGATAATGTAATTCAGTATATGATGAATTCATAATTCGCTTATAATCAATAAAAGCTTTCATGTATTATCATGACATGGAAATGTGCTGTATATGTACATCATCATGGTATGAAATGTGACTGTGATGTTCACTGGCGCCAATGTTTTATCATGAAATAAAAAGAAGAAAAACACGGATACATCCACGCACAAATATTGAAGTGATGATACAAACACTGATTTTGATCCAGTAGGTTTCGGACGGACAACGTATGATAAATCTCATCAGCATATGCAGTGATCATTTGAATATATTTTACACTAATTCTTCATTTGTTCAGTCGATCAATATTCTGTATTACGTAACTGATTGCACAGATTTTTTCTTATATTCTACCTGATGCTCAGCGCAATTGTCTTTTATAATTCAATTCCTATCACTATTGGTTACGAAAGTGAACGTCTAATCCAAATAAGTTTGATAGGTAGATTGTATTGAAGCGTTTGGTTACGTTGTTCAGTATGATTCTTGATCTACAGAATTATGAAGTGGGTAGACTAAATGATCACTGAATTCTATGCGTCTCTTACAACATTCATTGTTCCTTCATTCCTGTTGTCATCTTGTTTACTTACAGTGTTCTTCTCTTTCTCTTCATTTCCATTCTGTCAAATTTCTGTTCGTAGACATTTCACTTTCGACTGGTGTTAAATACTACTTATGTCGGTCGTCAGCTATAAGTAGTAAACATCACATCACTGAGAATTATGCGTCAACATTGATTACTAACGGTTCGTAGAATTCTGTAGTTGCAACTATCCTTCTACTTAATACCAATATGTGAATATTTTAGTGTCGAACACAAAATCGTGCACCACGATGCACTGAGGAAAGAACTGGTGATGATCTGAATGAAATCCGACAAACCCTTCTGAAATATCGGTTGGAATTTCACCATTCTATCTATTCATTATTACCTCACATAATCTTGAATTCCATAAGGAATTTCTTTTACTAATGATTCTTTCTGTCTGTCGACCTTTCTGAATTCGCATATTTAGTGATTATTATTATCATAAATGGCTTTTTTCAATATTTTATTTTGATTTAATAGCGAATTCTCAGCACAATGTATTTCAACACGTTTCTTTCACAAAGGAAACCAGAAACAGAAAAAAAGAAGAAAATATTTAAAAAACAATGTGAAGAACTGCACAACTTTTCAAATTAGAGACATGTTAAGAATGCAGGTTATTGACTAGGTCAACTCTAACAATCTGTTCGTCACAGAGTATGTTCGCTAGGTAAGGTATTATATATTTTTTATACTTTTGCTTGTGTGCATAGATCTTATTGTAATTTCGTCTCGTTCTACCAGAAGATATACAATGATAAAGATAAGAGTGAAGGGGATGGATATTATCTGATAAAATAACACCTGTCAGGAGTTTGCATGACTTTAGATGTCTATTCACAACCATATTAATTGTGACCTCGAAAGATTTACCACACATCTAGCTAACTGCCTTCAGCACTCTCCGCAATACAGCAAAATCTTTTCTCAAAAGCCCGGGAGAGAATAATGGAGAACAGTAAAGAATATTAGGTAATATGCAAGAATTGACAAATTGTAAGAGTAAATGACGAGTAATCCCAAGAGCATGCAATCTCTTTATATAGTAGGTCAGACGGAAATCCTTCTTCGATAACAATAAAACGTGGGAAGACCAGGACAAATCCGAGTAAAATGTTACACTTAGATAATTGACCTTCGATATGGTATCTTGAAAGGATCTTCTTTACCATTGATTGGATAATTTTTATGTGATTGAATGATGATTTTATTTTATTTTATTTTTATTTATTCTTGTCGTTCATTATAAGTTAATTTGTTCAAAATCTCCATAACCAATTGAAATCAGTAATTTCATGAATTGACAGGAATTTCTAAAGTTTTCTGTTATACATATAGCTCAACTTACTACATTAAAAAGGGTTAAAACATCTCAGTTAGATGCATCACTTTATATTTTGAAAACCGTTCTGCAATAATTTCCACTTTTAATATCTAATTAGTTTGAATTAGATGTTGAACGTACTGGTGCTATCAATCTAATATGTAGATTTTCCAGATCTTTAACATGGTAAGTAGGTCAGTTTGTGTACCTCACTGTTAATACGTGTGTCACGTGTGTAATGTTTTTGTGTGAGCGTGTGTACTAATGGGTCTGTGAAATGCGGCATTTGCAATATAATGCAGTAAAGTGGGAATTCGTGTGTGTGTGTTTGTCTTGATTGTACGGTGAACAAACTAATACATGTGGTTGTGTGAATTTCACAACATTGTTTCGATCATTTCATTTCAACCATTCGGACGACCTATACAGATATATGAAATCAGGTAACGGAGAAGAGGAAAACTAACGTTTCAGTGTGGAACATGACATCTCACATGCACTTGAGTCTGTAAAAATATCATTTCGTCAAACTCGTCAATGAACTCAATTTACAGACAGTGTCATTCGATCAGTGATAATGACTTATAAAAATAAATTTTGAACTGAAGTCATGTTGAAGTGAGCTGTTGGACTTATGATTGATGTATCAGAAAGATAGGTGTCACCGAATTGTTTCAGTTTTCTATGCTACATTTAATCGAAGATGAAGTTCATGATCCTCATTTGCTGACACTCACCTAACCAGATATCTCGAGTAAAATAACTGAGGTGTGAGTAGATGTTTGGAGATGTATTACGCTTATGGGTACCGATTGACTCATCCAGACATGGACACATGATTGACTTAATTAAACAGTCGATATACATACTCATTTACACACTCGATCACACTTGCACTCCTCAGTCATATCACCACTGTGTACGAAATATAGTAGGTTTTGTATGAGATAGAAATAAACAGTGGTACTTGGAACTTTTGTTTTCCTTACACAATGCACATTCTTATTGCTTCACTGAAATGATCATGAGCTTTTAAAAGATGTAGCTGAGTTTCAAGACGAGCATTGAGTGTATGTGGCTAAGCGTGATACAGAGGCAATAGCAATGGGACTCAAAAAGAATGAACAGATGAGAATGCCCGGAAGCTTGAGCAAGCTATGCGGGCTTTCACAGCAACCGACAGAACAAGATCATTACTTAACGTTTTTGTAACTTATGATATTTTCGAACAATTGTTCACTCAATATCATTGAACCAGTGATGAATTTACTGAATTAGCAAACATATTTCTATTTTATTGAAGACTACTGTGTGTCATCAATCAACCATTATGCGAATAAATGCTTGAGTTGGAATACAGCAACATGAATGAACCAAGGAATTTAGTGCAAATTGTGGTTAATAATAACGATAATAAACGTAATGATAATAACGATAATGAAATAATTTTCAAGCATATTCGAAAGACTAAATATTCACATGTCAAGTAGTAAGAACGTTTCCACCTCCGTTAGTTTATAAAACCAATTTCACAATGAAAAGACAGACATATCAAAGACGTTTATTTTCTTGAACAACTTGGTCTACTTCACTCAACTGTTCTTATCAGCCCTAATGAATATTCAATGAAAACATACATTCGATCAACAGTAAAACGTATATATTCGGAACAATGGGCTACGGTGAGTTTACCTGTCATAGTCTCCTGGTTTGTGTCGTTAAAACAAGAGTTGCATGAAAATCATGTGAGAATGAATTAATGATAGAACACGTAATTGACAGTATTCTATAACTACTCAGTTGCTGGACAATGATGACACATGAATATCTCTATCCTGCCAATGGTCGTTTCTCGTTTGAATATTCCAGTAGTTACTCTTCATTGTTCAAAATTGAGTGGAATGAATTTGGATCACATTGGTAGTATTGGTTGTTTCGTAAGTGAGAGTAAATCTCACTGATTTATGCCAAATCGCTAAAAGAACTCCTGTCGAAAGACTACAAACACCGAATATCAATCGAAGTATCTCCTCGTAAATATCAACTACGTACACAATTTTGAAATTCCGGATGCCGATATAGGCGGCAGGCTATATAAACTAAATTCGAACAGATTGTGGTGTGTAGTAAAATAGAGATGCAGGAGATGAGTGTACGCTTTTTCAAAAGAGAGAATACGAAATATGAACAATTAAAACATCGAACAAACAACGTCAGATAATATGGAACTGAAACCACGTATCGCCTTCTATCTGACAAAAACTATTTATCACGGTCATTTGACATAGTTTTGAATAAATTCTTTTCAGCTCATCACCAGTTGTGCCTTCAGTACATATACGGGTCGATATACATTTAGGCAGTCCCAAGCACCTGGTGATCGTTTAAAGTTCGCTGATTGAGTTGCTCGCTAGAGAAAATTGTTCGGAATACTGCAGAATAAAGTGCTTTTCTGGATAATCTGGACAGTTTATTTCACAAAATATCGGATGTCATAAGTGAGTAAGTATGTATGCATGCAGCTCATTAATACACTTGAACTTAGTGAGAAGTGTTTTCAGTCTTCTTCAGCTTGTTTAACTGGTTAATTCTGGTCCCTCATGAGAAAATGGTGAATAATTGTAGCTGAATTTCACTTTATAAAATTTACCATAGTAAAATTTATAAGCTACAATGAACATTATACATCTGATAAAATCCCGTTTATGCACACTTAATAGCCTGCACATTTTTGTTTTTTTTTTGTCAAAATTGGTTATCGTTGGAGCATGGATCACAATTGTGTGTTCGACATTGAAATATTCATATATTGGTCATAAGTGCAAGGAGTATATTAGTCTCCGTTGAAGATGTAATGGAGAAGAAAGAGATCATTTAAAGAATAATAATCTTCTGCTAAATTGATGAAAATCACTGAAGTGCACGTCATGTAAGCAACAAGTTATTCAAAGGACTTTTTGTGAAAACTTCATTCATTAAGTAAACGAATGGTAGTGTTTAACATTCAAAATATGACGATCATTTGCTCTGTCATCACAAAATTACGTTGAAAAATTAAGAGTATATTATCCAGATAAGGTATTGAAAGATTTTTATACTTTTGCTTGTATACATGGATCCTAATGCATTAATGTCTCGTTCTAACAAAAGATATACAAGGAGAGACATATAAATGAAATGGGTGGTTAGTACCTGATAAGAGAACACCTGTCACGATTTAGCTAGACACAAATGTTTATCCACAACCCTGATTATAATGATCTCAAAAGGTTTTCCGTACTCCATCCTAACTGCCTCAAGCACTCTCCGCAATACATCAAAGTTCCATTTTTTCAATGCCCATGAATGTATAATGGAGAACAGTAAAGAGTAATAGGTTATATTCAAGAACTGACAAGCTGTATTAGTTGACATGGCATAACGACAAAATCATGCACTAAGTCATACTGTGTACTTGCAATACATTTCCTAATAACAATATATAAAGTACACAAGTGGGTGTAACGAGACATCACATCAAATAATTTATAATCTGACTCATACACTTCCTGAGCATAGTTACTGATTGACACTGAAACATACGCAGATATGTTTTTCACTGATAATTAGATCATGATGAACAACATGAAACGGGCAATGTATCATTGAAAACGATCTTGATGTTCATAAATTCACGAAATTATAGTACAATTGTTTGTTCGACTACAGACTGTAATACCTGAGGATACGACATTTTGTCTAATGTCGAGATCTTTCTAAAATGAAACAATACACCTCTGTTGTAACAAGAAAAGAAAACTGTTTGTATTTATTACCCAGACGTAAATATTCCCGAAATCTATCAACAGTCAGCACTGTTATATGATGGATAAGTATAATGGATCTGGCTTTGTTCACAAGTTGCCATTTCATATTAAACGACTTATGCAATCGTTTGACAGAATGTGTTTATTAAAATAAAATTCAAATGTGAATGTGTAAGTTTCACATCGAATCAAAACAATTTGTGCTACTTTTATTTTAACAAATCCAATCAAGATGGTGCACTATTAAATGTCAATTAACAAATTATTACAGACAACAAACTGTTTGTTCATCAACATATGAGCAGATCTTTTGAATTACAAATTAACTAGTCGTTGATTGTAAATTAGTGTTAATCACATTCATGGTAGGTTTCATCAATAGGGGTCAGGAATATCAAACAACTGTGGATAAATTTCAGCTCATGTTGTCAACAGCCAGAAAATTATTGCATAAAGATGGGCTCATCTACGTCTATGATTGGTTAACAATGAACAAACGATTTTACCACGTATATTCATCTTAATTGTCAGTTTGAAGCATCGAATCAGTAGTAAACAACCTTACACTTCAAAATTCTATATAAACGTGACAAGTTCTATTAAAATATGACCTACTACTTTGAACAAGAAGATGAGGTGAGTGTTGACTGAACATAAGAACTCAAATTGAAATTCGACACAAGGAGATAACGTTGTTTATTTCATCTGAACCATTTTAGACACATTTTATCCTTTCAATCGATGCCATTTTTTCTAATTATCATCTGCCTTACCGAGTTCTTCAAATGCCAGGATGTCTGTAAACAACCTGAATGGACGACCTATGAAAATGTAACTTTTGAAAATAGTTCATATCGTTATGTAAGTAATCAATTTGATCGTTATACACATACCCAGTCTAAGCATTATATGTATTTGCAGAGCATCAGTATTGATCAGTCCGAGCCAGCTGTGAGTACAAGTTTGGATAAATACACCGATCCTTTTGTGAGTTGAATACATTTTGTGATGGAGGTACTTATCCCTATGTTTACGTTTTTTTAGACATTAGGACAGAAACTGTCGTTTAAATATTACAGTAGTCAGGTCGAAAGTCTCACTATTACTCCTGGTAAGTCAGTAATTTTCTTTGACCTCGAATTATAAATCCATTTTCTTGACAACATTTTTGTCCATGAATCCAAGCTGATTCGATTTCTTTATTGAATTAGTTTTATACTCCTTGAGACATGCAAAAATTCTTCGGATATCCTTTCTTGTTCAAATTGTGTCGATAATGTGACGCTTTATAGCAATCCAAATGGAGTTCATGCAATTCGTTTAAGTCTTCAGTTTACTTTATTCAATCTAAAATGATCAATCATGTTTAATGTTTTCAATAAATAAATACAGATGGCATAGGTATGCACGGAGACGGATATCTCGGATATATTGAAGCTTTTATACCAAACAATATAAGTCCTGAATTTGCGATTTTGAATAAGAGTGAGTTCTTGTATTATTCAGTTATAATTTGTTTCGTTACTAATTCTCACACTTACCTTGCATGCATCATTCTCTATTTTACTTGATTATTACACAAGAGCTTATCAACATATGGTGATTGTTTTGTTTGTTTGGTTGTCATGCCAGAGCATGTGTGTTTCACAACACCTTTTGATTACCATCATGTGAAAATATTAAACAAAACAGAGATACACCTCAACATACAAACACATTGGAAGAATAGAAATAACAAAACAAGTGATGTTATTGTACAAGTGCTAATTACCAACTCTACAGTCTATCAGGACTACAATACAGCAGATATCGACATCGGCACGATGCGTCTTTGTAGACTGAATTAACCGGACTTATCACATGTGCGAGAATAAGCGATGTTGTGAGAGACGTCATTCTGAATTATTGAAATCTATGAACTATCAAGTCATATTTCATTTCTTCCAATACTTTTCTGGCATTTATTGTTTGCTTTTCCATTTGCTGTTTGTTTGCCATCGAGTTTTGGACTCTATCTTTGCAATCACATTCGTACTAATACCAAATTTCAATACAGGCACTTCTTGAAACAGCTGAGCAATGAAAGATTAATAATATTCTGTTATCATAAGATGGTTAACTCGAACTAGAACACCTAGAACATCAAGGTTCAAAACATCCGTTTTTGATGAGTTATCAGAACTGATTAATAACAGAATCCCAGAAAATGTTATTATATGGGTATTGTCAGTTAGATACTAATAGTCTGTACTACAGTCTAAATCTCCTAGAACAGATGATACGGAAGTAAAATATACTTCTTAGTTGGATGAATTGAGACATTTATCATACGGATGAAGGTGACAATATTTCTTGAACTTTCCGCATGAGAGGTACTTGAGTATTTGACTATATCGGTTCAATGAATCTCTGAATGAAGATCATAACTTGCATGAAAATGTAGTCCGTGTTAAATCTTTCATTTAATGAAAGTGATATATATTCGTTATGCAGATATTCAAACATCCATTTTTATTTTCATCATTTCAGAGAAATTATTTGCTGTCAGATGGTTTCTTAATAAAGAAGTTGATGGTAAACGTAAGTCAACACATGTGGAATCTAAACACTTACATCTTCATTCCAAATGATTATTCATAGGTTGTCAGATTCAATTTGTGTCAGAAACTGAAAATGTAGGAATTTGTCACTTTTCAGAGAAATGAGGGTCGCTTGATGACGCTGAATAAGATTTGAAGAATAGTTGATGTGATCTGGAAATGATTAACGTTGATGAGTAAAATACAGATCACTATGGTGGATAAATCAGGTCACAATCTTATTTCATTTGTGTGAAAACGAATTCAAAGATTCGTTGACGTTTACAGGCTTGAATTGAATTTAGAACAACATATATAAGCGAACAATATTGTTTTCGATTAGATTCTCATCAGGCTTTACTCTAATATACAGTAATATTTATATGCATATACGAAATTATTAAACACTTGCGCGTAAAAAACAGGAAAATAATGACCCTGACGGCTAATAAGAAACCGCTTTTCTTGAAGCTGCAGTTCAATGGTGATTTATCTAGCGATGTATTACGGGATAGATTGACTAGATCAGTAAAGAGAACGTTTAATGCTGTCAACCTCTGCTTATCGTATTCGACCCGATCGATGGTGATTCCGCAATTGAAGGTTATGCCACTTCTATGTGTATCTACGAATTCAGCTGCTCCTGTGGAGAAAGCTATATCGGGCGCACTACCAGGCAACTGAATCAAAGAGTTAGTGAACACCTCCCTTCGTAGTTAGGAAAAGGTTACGTCAAAACAATAGCTCGGTTCTATCACACTTGATCGATAGCGGTCATATAGTGGACAGAAACAAGTCGTTCAAAGTTATTTATCGGATTCCCACTAGTTTTCCTTATGGTGTTCGATCTCGTCTCTTACACATAGCAGAAGCTATAGGAATCCGAGCCAACAAGTCAAGTCTTGGTGTTCAGAAGAAATTTGTAACTCCCTTATCTCTTCCTTGGCCTTAAGTAATAAATGAATGTATTTATTTATTCCTTTTCTAACTTTCTCTTCGTTTATTATTTTTCATCACACCCTCCTACCATTTTATTTTCTCTCAACTATACGTTTCATGGTCCAATTATCTGAACATTTCTTATTACGTCATCTTATAATTTTATCAAAGTTATTTCACTGTCTATATTTTTCTAATCATTGACCTATTTCCGATTATGTAACATTGATTTGAGCCTTTATTATTCTTATCACTTGTTATTCCACTGTCAATTTGTACTTTTCACTTATTATGTAATCGTTTTTCATTGTTATCATCATTAACTCATAAACTACCTTGATTAGTTTGATAACTTCGTATATGCATATGAATACATTACTGTATATTAAAGTAAAGCCTGATGAGAATCTAATCGAAAACAATATTGTTCGCTTATATATCTATGTTACTCTAAATTTACAATATGGGAATATTTCAAATATTGAATTGAATTTGATGTACAGTTTCAGTTTCAAAATAAATACGTTGTGTTGTATGTTGGTCACAAAGTCAGTTCTGTACACAACACTTTGATCTACCTATCCATTAATCTCATAGTCATCTCTATATATTATCCACCCAAATATTAAAAAAATATCCATAATACTATCTATCTAAGGCTATTCGTTTCTCATCTACAACAAATAAATACTATGGTCTTATTTAGATGATCGATTGAAATATCACGTAGCCACGTAAACAATTTAATTCTACTTAAGTCTACTTTTTATGCAAACACTGCAAACTTTATGTCATGTGTACTCAATCTTGATTGTTTCAGGAGACATTCAAGAATGTATATCGCATACATATGAATACTTCATTGACCATCGAATTTTGATGGAGTAATTACCGATTTATTATTTCAGTATTAATACGAAAGTAAATTAGCTTTAGGCATTTGTTATTCGTTGAGAAGGCTGTATGGTTCATTCATTCACATGACGTTCACTTGAAATTATTTAACATGAAGTCAACTGAAGAAAATATTTGACATAACACAGTAACTATTCACTGAAACATGATCACTATATGAACTGATATAAACAATGTTAAATCTACCGATAAATTGGTCATTGTTTTCACCCAAGTTTTAAATATCGATGGGTTTTTTTATTGTAGAGTTTACAGCCAAGGTAACCTGCCTAATACATCCAAGTGGGAAGATAGTTTTGTATTATGATAAAGTAAGTTGAACAATTGAATGCAAATGTGGTTTTATTTCAAGTACTTCAGATTACTCAACTATTTCATGTTTATGAATACTGTCAAATATATAACTAGTTACATTGAACACGAGATGAATGTAGCAACCTTCTGTAATGTGCAAACAGAATATTTGACACTATTATTCAACTTTTGATGACACAACTTGTTCAAACACCTGTTAAAAGAAAGTGAATAATTAGAAGTGCATCACTTCATTTTCATCTAGGAGGTTGTATGTTGGAAGATCTTGACTCAAAGTATCAACACTTTCTTTCAGGTTGAACCAGAAATTAAAGAAATTGAATGGGAAGCAAAAATCGTCGGTAAATTCGAATGTGGAAGAAGTAAGAAACATTTCAACGAATATTGTCAGCGCATTGATGTCAGGTTACTCACATCATCAGTCATCTGTTTGTGTTATATTACTTTCTGTTTTTACACTGGTTATCGGCACGTCAATACAGAACATTCCTTTACTCTTTCACAGTGGTTTAATTTAGGTTCGTTACAGTTTACGTTAAAGATCTGATATGCGTGTAAAGTCAACTGATATAAGTGTTATTTGAGTGTTGTGGATAATTGTGCAAAGTGAAATTGATATGAGTCTTTTAAAAGCACTTTTCAAATGTTATTGAATGTCGAACATTCAACGTTAGATCAATGTTCACACTCCTTGTAGGAAAATTTAAGTATCACAAGTGATTGTGAATATTAATGTAAGCTAATTGTCAAAGTGTTTGACATTTGCGACTAGGGCTTTCGAACATAAGACCATTATTATAAAATGAATTGAAATCCAAGTTCATATGTATTCAAATCAATAACTATCATACTTGATGATGCCACAGAAATGGTTCAAAGTGAGATCGTTATGTTTTAGTTTCAGTTTTCTGTGACAAATCTCACTGATAATAGACTTCACTGTCCACATATACCTTTTCTCACTTAACCAGATATCTTGAGTAAAGCAGCTAAGGTGTATGAATGTAGTTATTTCTAAAGTGTGGATTGCTATTTTGATGCGGCTCAATTTTATGGTTACCGATTAACGCATTCGGACGGGGATATATGAATGACGAAATTAAAGAAGTGACATTAACACTCATTTATTCTTTAACTTACAATACACAAGTCACACTTTAAGTCCTTAGTCTTCACTCAAAATAAGGTATGCTTTATATGAAACAGAATTAAACGAATGGTACTGGTTGGACATTGATCGATTTTGATGTACTTTAATAAGTTTTGGGCATGCTAGGTAATCAGCAACTTATCTTATATGAGACATTTCTCAGTTCCTTGTTTACACCACGAATTAAATGATGCAAATAACCTGTTGTATTTATAAACGAATTCAAAACTTTATGTGTCTTTTCTTGTTCAATATATCACACAAGATACAGTGCAATCTAAAATAATTACTCCTGAAAAATGGATCAACAGTGGAACATTGGTGGAATATGAAGCTATCGGAAGTATGTTAAAACTTATTTAATCAGCAATAACTATCTCCATCCATATGAAAACATCACTTTTATTTCATTGATCTGAACATTCCATGTATAATTTTATTCAACAATCAAATGATATCGAGCTATCTATCCTAAATGACGTCTCACTTACCATTAATAACTACACATCGATTTGTTTGTTGAATGATGAAATCCAATTTGAACCAATATTGTAGTCTTCAATTTGATGAAATTGACTTGACCACAAAGCAACAAAACGATATATGAGATGATGTTAGTTATGAATAAAATGAAATGTTCGTGAGTAGATTGTGTGTTGACGAGGAAGTGTCCGTATTTCCTTTTTGTACATGTGAAATGAAGTCTTGCTGAGGTACTGAATTTGAAAAAAGAAACACTTCACGTAAATGCGAACACTTTGGAAACGATTGTCTATTTTCCGAAGGTATGGATAAGTCACGTCTCCAAATTACAATTTATCATAACAAGCTTAAGAATTATTTCCACATTATGAAAATTTGTACTTTCTCATGAATATGTACAATGAGTAACTATAAACAGATATTAGTTCACCATGTTTTAGTCTACTAAAATAATATTTTAAGTAGTGAGAGAATCATTCCATGATATAATAATCAGATCGCTGTCAATATTCTTCGAATAAGATATTCCATTCATCATCAATGAACCTTTACTGATCCAACTAGTTTCATAGATTAACTGACAGCACAAATAACAGAATGCAGTTACATACTTTGATATCATCCATCACAATAGGTCGACTGAAATCTCTTCAAGAATATCATCATTGATTATAATAAAAACAATGTCAGACTTCGTTTGTCGTTTGACTGGATTAATGTAATTAAAACTCTATAATAAGTCTGAAAACAACTGAATTTCTTGAACTAGGTGCATTAATAAAACTGATTTCATCTAAAGAAACTGTACAACAATGAAAAGCTCAATGTAAAATGCCTTGCTGAGTTCACTGACAGAATTGTGCCTATATGTCTGAATGCAAACAGTTATTGAAATCCATCATTCATACATGATATTCAACATAGTTTCATTCAATTCAAACATGATGTCGCAAAACATGATTGAAATTGATGGCGCACTGAATATTGCAATATGCATCGTAGTGACAATTTTCCAGTGAGTGAAATTATCACTTCACGCCGTAATCACCATTATATCTTTGGGTTATTGTTACATGTTTTGTATTTCACTTACGTTTTGTTTGGTCACTTGAAATTAAATCATCTTATTTTTTTCCCAGACTATTGTCCAAAATACACTTCGCCTGAAGCATGCCGAAGCGCAACGACATTGGATATAACTTGTTTTTGGTGTCATAAAGTGAAGCTATGCATTGATAGTACTGATCGACGTGCTCATAAAATGAAAGTTAATAACTGCCGTGTTAAGGTGAGTACTTCCTAATCTTCACAGGTCGTTTGCAATATTGAAAAATTACACATTTCGCGTACATCCATTCACCCAAAGAAACATTTTTTCTTTACAAATAAAAAATAACTCGTATACTTCCTTCAATGACTAAATTAAAGTTTTGTATACGTTGACGCGTACTAATCACATATGAGTACCATTCCAATAACTGATTGTTTTGCAAAGAAATGACGTTATCCAAATAATTTACAATTATTGACTGTGGGATAGTTATGCCTTTTACGGATTAGCCTTAGCTACAAGACATAACATCATAATGTCTTAAAAGAGCTGACTATTTGTCACTTTCCAAAGCACACGTATACTTTTCTTGATTGAATGATAAAATCATTCTCATTTTGTCTTACTTCGTAACAAAATTCATTATTATAAGCAAACACGACATCTGTGGTTACATTTTATTCTCATTTAAAAATCTTGTGTTTATATTTACATGAATGGTAGTTGAGTTTGCATGTCCGTAATCCATAGCAATCTGTTTTCTAAACAACCAACCCAAATGTGAAATTGCTAATGATGCTAATTTGGTTCGTTTTAAAGTATGGCAAGAATTCACCATATTCATTCAACGACCTTACTTCAGCAAACAATATTGCATATTTGCAATGCTATTAAAAACCAATGATGTTTTGCTTAAATTCTTAACTTTGTTGTTATATTGAAGATGTCTAAAAGACAAATAATTTATTAGTTCATATCCAAAATATAAGTTATTCAGTCTACTAGGTTTTTGAAGAACTCTAGTTATCATAATTGATCAAATGTAATTATTAATAAAAAGCCTTTTCATTCTGTAGTGATTTCGTTCATTGGAGCCACAACAACAACTTCAACACTGTATGCATACTGATAGAGACAATAGACATTTTGCAGTTTTGCACATTTTTCTACTGAAATTTTCTTACTGTAATCAAATAATGGTGTTGAGCAGAGCAGGCTCCAGAATGGTGTGTACTGAGCATACAGACAGTCAAATCGGTAGTAGATGCTCTGAATGATTGTATGAATGCAAATTGTGTAACTATTTGTTGAATATTATTCTATTATCAGTGATGACAAATGTGCATAATGATTACTGAATTAATTGGACATTATTTGACGTCTGATAATGAATGCTTTTATTTCGTTTATTAAGAAGAACCCAAATGTGAATGGTTTCAGTACACAAACACCCATCAAACACATTGAAACAACACCGAGCGCTGTTGAATTTGCGGTTACAGAAAGCCACAAGGAAACTACAGAAGAAACTGATCAACACTCGGTAAATATTTGATATTTAGTAATAAATGCTGATATTTTGTTTTTCTTCAGAACATGACTAGTGCACTACCATCAATGACTAAATCAAAGTACACATGAGTGTCATGCTTTCTTTCTATGGAATGAATAAACAATGGATCGAACTGATCATTGCCACTAATACTTGAAAAAATAATGATATTTCAGCTGATTGTAAGTGTGGTTATTTTAGAAACCTCATATCTATGCGGATTGTTGCAAAATACCGATGAAACCAGTTTGATTGAAGAAGTGTAACCTGTTGGGACTTGTGTGTCATATTTTGATAATGAGTGGGAGTAGACTCCGTTGTTGAAGTTCAGAACAAGGATTTCCGACTCTCTGCTGAGTAAGATGTAACCTGGTTACATTATTTTATCAGTATGGGGGTTGTGGAGATTGTTAAGTGTTTGGTTGAGATCATGAATTAATTGATGTTAGACCACCGTTGGAAACCTGGAAGCACTGGACGGCCGTTTCGTCCTAGTATGTGACTCCTCAGCAGTGCGCATCCACGATCCCGCACCCCGCGGGATTCGAACCCAGGACCTACTGGCTTCGCACATGAGCACTTAACCATTAAACCACTGAGCCGGCATCCAATGGTGTTAGTGTCTAACATCAACCAATCCACGAAATTGCGCGACCACCTTCCATTGTACTGAGGTAGATACCTGTCTCTACCCGACACGGATTAGCTCCACTGGTCACGACTTCTAACTGGAACTCCGAGAATTCCCTCACGAAGCTAGTCACTAGTGAGCATTTCATCACATTTCATCACAGAATTGAGTCGTCTATTAGTTTCACAATGGTGTTTACTGAACATACAGACTGTCAAATCGGTAGTAAATGTTCTAAATGATTGTACGAATGCAAATTGTGTAACTATTTGTTGAATATTATTCTATTATCAGTGATGACAAATGTGCATAATGATTACTGAATTAATTGGACATTATTTGACGTCTGATAATGAATGCTTTTATTTCGTTTATTAAGAAGAACCCAAATGTGAATGGTTTCAGTACACAAACACCCATCAAACACATTGAAACAACACCGAGCGCTGTTGAATTTGCGGTTACAGAAAGCCACAAGGAAACTACAGAAGAAACTGATCAACACTCGGTAAATATTTGATATTTAGTAATAAATGCTGTTATTTTGTTTTTCTTCAGAACATGACTAGTGCACTACCATCAATGACTAAATTAAAGTACACATGAGTGTCATGCTTTCTTTCTATGGAATGAATAAACAATGAATTGAATTGATCATTGCCACTAATACTTGAAAAAATAATGATATTTCAGCTGATTGTAAGTGTGGTTATTTTAGAAACCTCATATCTATGCGGATTGTTGCAAAATACCGATGAAACCAGTTTGATTGAAGAAGTGTAACCTGTTGGGACTTGTGTGTCATATTTTGATAATGAGTGGGAGTAGACTCCGTTGTTGAAGTTCAGAACAAGGATTTCCGACTCTCTGCTGAGTAAGATGTAACCTAGATACACTAGTTTAATAAAAAAAAATCAATTTTAAGTTAATTGGTTTTTATTCGGATTGTGATTAGATGCGACATTCAGAACACAAATTCCACCACAGAATTGAGTCGTCTATTAGTTTCACAATGGTGTTTACTGAACATACAGACTGTTAAATCGGTAGTAGATGTTCTAAATGATTGTACAAATGCAAATTGAGTAACTATTTGTTGAATATTATTCTATTATCAGTGATGACAATGTGCATATGATTACTGAATTAATTGACATTTGGTAATCAATGCTTTTGTTTTGTTTATTAAGCATAACTCAGAAATGAACGAGTTGAGTACACAAACACCCATCAAACACATTGAAACAACACCGAGCGCTGTTGAATTTGCGGTTACAGAAAGCCCCAAGGAAACTACAGAAGAAACTGATCAACACTCGGTAAATATTTGATATTTAGTAATAAATGCTGTTATTTTGTTTTTCTTCAGAACACGACTACTGAAATAACCAAAGAGAGTCTAGAGGAGATATCACCTCGGTACTTGTATATTGTGATTCCTTTGATCATCACTTTCCTCGTTGTATGTGTTGGTTTAATAATTTGGAGATGGTTGTAGTGACTCACATTCATCACGAGAACACGACTGATTTAATAAAAACATTTATTATTATAACCAACTGTACCAGTGTTTGTTTTAATGTGCTTTTGTTTAACTGTGCTAATTGTAGCCTTTTTGTGCTTCCATTACCTTCCATAATTGTTCCGCGGTTTTTGGTACTGTTCGCACGTACTCCTGTCTTCTGCTTTCACTTGTACCACTTCTTGGCACGATCTCGGTATTCGTTCAATACCACGAGATCGCCAACGAAATAAATCTGGTTACGTTCGATCCTCGCCTTCTGATTTGTCTGGCACGTGTTTCTTTGTAGCGGTGTTCATAGTTAATCTCAACTCGACGCCACGCTACATGGTCATGAAAGAATGAGAAGTAAAGAATGATTCTCAGAATTGTGTTATAACTTATTTTTATTATTCCAAATTGTTTTCATTTAGTACTTCTTTAGAACACTTTCCATATCATTATTACTTTCACTAGTTTGGACAATTTCTTTATGGAATTATGTACATTCTTATGATTGTTTACGTAACAACTTGTGTAATGTTATTGACAAAATATAGAAACTCGATTTTTACCATTTGCGTTATTGTTTCCATTGAATAGAAACTGTGCAGCGGTAATTAAATCCCCAAAATAAAAAACTTTGTAAGTTTTTGACATTGGATGCTGACCACATTAATTTGAATGGTCTCACCTAGCTGAAAACGCTCGGTCATGAATCCGCATCAGATCACGAGTGAATACGCCGTGCTAAACAACCCCTGCAATCGCTAGCCAGATTAGATCAAATGATCTTCGATACATTAATAGCCTATCAAATATATATATATATATCTTTTGCTTTCACTTGGAAGGTTTTACTGGTTAAAATGTTGTCAAACTCCGGATATCTGTGGCATCTACAACAGACTTGTTTCGCGAGAGTTTGACAACATTTTGTTTTCAAATTAGTAGTGTTGTATAAACATGATTTGACGATAATTGCAATAAACAATGAGTCCGTATTTAATGTTTGATTCCAATAAAATCTCACTACTGAAGAATATCATTTGGAATTAACTACAGCCATTGTTTTAAACTGAGAGACCGTAATAGCTTATGAATACAAATATAGGCACTTTTATTCTTCGTTACTTGATTACTTGACGTTCAGCAAAAGTTAGGCGACAAACTATTGTTAACTCGATGTTGTCAAGACTGATACTCATTCCTTTCATGATTTTGTTGTTGTCACTGGCGATATATGGTCAATTATTTTATTCAAAGCTTGGTTTATAGATAGGACTAAACTATGGTTGTCATAATCAGCTTCACACAAGACTCTAATGTTTCGGTTAAAGAATTGACTGCTGTGTGTGTCAACTGCTGTGGAAGGATAATAATTCAGCGTTGCACATTGATTTCCGGTTTTAATGTGCACATATACATCACAGTTGGCGCTGGTGATGTTCTTTTATTCGACGTCATTGTTTTGAAGCAAGCAACGTTGCTCATTTAAGAATATTTATCTACGGATTATCACTGAAAAACTTTCATCATTTTTGACAATGATCGCCGCTGTTTATGGTCTGTTGAAACACACCTACTTAATATTTGGTTTAGGTTGATATCCAGTCAGATTTCAGGAGAGGTTGAAGAGTTCAGTCACTGAAATTTCAGGTGTTGCTGTCTGTCAGGATGAATTCTGTTCTTGTGGTCAGTAATAAATATCGTTTGATCATAGACTTATTTCTGTTTTCTGCTTGAGATAAGATATGTCGATCGTCTGAGTTGATGTTCATTGTGTGTATTTGGTTTCGAAGATTTTGTTGACGGTTTTGTTTTCAAACTTGATATAATGCGACTAACTCAACTTGTAGGTGAACCAACTCCGTAAACTCCGACTGGCATACACTATAATAGACGATCTTCAGTGCTGTTCCTCCTTTATTTTCCACTTGTCTTATCGTGTCAGTTCTATTTTGAATTTTATTATTCAACTTCCTTGTGTGAGATGGGGAACACGAGTCTTCCTTTGTACATTCACTAAAAATTCTCTAAAGTGATGTTGTACTTTAAATTAACTCACTTACTGTACACTTTGTACGTATTACCTTGAATTTTGATGTGGTTCCAAGACAATAATCAATACTTTATATGTATACCAATGCGTATGAAAATATGCTGAAACTCCAATCCGAGACATGGGTGGCCGGATGTTTTCAAGCGGCACTGATTGTCCATAAGTTATTATGAAATTGTGGCCTAAATTATCATGCAGTTATTCCATTTTGTTATATATACTCGCTACTAATAATCTCCATACAGGACTGCAAGAGTACTTATCAGTGTTTTCCACGTGTTGCTAGTCAGTGTTTCAAATTCCATTATTTGTGATAATCACGCGCAAACCCTCACGGTTAATTCGATCTAGCCTCCTGTAGAGTTATCATTTCACACAACTAATTTTAAAGTAACAGTCATAGAAAGGATATTGGGTCTAATCTTATAAAAGTTTCTCATAGCGTTCCTTCACATTACAAGAATTGCAAAAATACACACCTGATAAGACACTCAAATTACAACACCGAGTTTTAGAGCAACAGCCTCGTGATTGCTGACGGCATATTTTACCAAATCACTTTTTTGTATCCGAAATCATTTGCTCCCCTGAAGACGAATAAAACCACTACATCTGACGAATTATTTAAAACAGTTAAATATCATAATTACTAATGACACATACATAAACTCTAATATAAAATGAATAAACACACATAAGTTACACAACGAATCCAAGGTTTATTCAAATCAGATAATCTCATAGGTGTTAGGCATTATTCGCCAATTAAAAGTTACTCGAAATTGCGAAATCAACTTATGATTCTTGGTGAACAATTTGAAGCACCTGAAAATACAGATACCAACTGACTTTTAAGTAATTACCATGATGCCATCTCAAAGCTTGTCAGTGTTAATCATGTTGGTCATTGCAGAAGCTTGACTGCATCCACTTATCCACAAATCCGTGTGATCATCATTCCTTTCAAGATCACCTGGGATTCTTTATTATCAGTAAATTCGCTCGACTTCTGAAAGATTGGCTTGTTTTTCGGTCATATTTTATGAATACAGTCTGATGTTTACCTAAAATCAGTATTTGAAAATTCTCTATTTGACATCTAGACATTTTGATGTGACAGTCGAATTCACATGCTGTTGTAAGGAAATTTGATCGAAATCAAATATTCGAGTCGTAAACCACAAATCGTCTTATCGGTTTACACCGAATGAATGACGTTTTTTTTTCTAATCAATATTGAATGTTTCATTTTCTTTATGAGATGGTTTTTATCTGCATTCGTATATCCTTATATCCTCACTTTGTAATACTATTTTCAAACTCTAACAATTTGATCACTGAAATGAACGTCGATGGCACATAAAAATGGAGAACGTCCATTTTTACTTACAATTTTTGATCCACTGGCAGTGAATCACGAAACAATGACAAGATAAATGATGAAAGAAAACAGAAAATTCGATGGAAGACTTCAGTTCAGAAATGTTGCCAAGCCAGGAAATTTAAATATTTACAACATATTTAGTGCAATTATGGTGGGTTAACTCAATACAAAGGTTAAAATTATAGTGTTTCAAGAGTCTATTATACTACTTTTTCATCTTTACAGGGTACAATTCATTATAATACGGAAATAATTGGCAAAGAATAAACGACCATATCACCACATGTATCATGAACAGATACGATAAGACATTTCAAGTTCATTAGCGGAAGAACTTTATTTCGTATTAGTGTTTATAATGACATGGCACTGTTGATTAAATTCAGATGAACTACATTTTAAAGCACTTAAAACTGGACATAAGGTCAGAATTAAATTTATCACCAAGACTTATTGAATTTTTCTAAGCCAAATGATTTTATTCAGTCTATTACATAACAGTTTGTACCAGAGTATATCAAACGTTCACTAATTCACAGGTATATGAACTCCATCTTTGGATGCTAGTATGTATATTTCTTAAGAGATCAAAATCATTTTTACGTTCCGTGCATACTTATACGATTAATATTAATAATCAAATTGAAGTATGGAAACTATTTCAATGAACTGATAAAACCTGCTGTAAATATGGTTTAAAGAAATAGCGGACATTGAACATTAGTTGTAATGTCCTGTGTTTGAGTGGAGAAAATGCATGTACGTCTTGTACTGCTTAATCAGCCTTCAGAATCTCTTTGACGGTTATCAATTATCACTAACCGTAACGTGCACCTTTTGTTCTCTCCACTTAAATCATTTTATCATTCACAGTTTGTTCATTACTTACTTACTTACGCCTGTTACTCCCAATGGAGCATAGGCCGACAGTTTGATCATACTTGTGGCATATTACAACAGAACCAATAAGACTTCATGGTTGAATAGTTCATTTACTCTGAAGACAGGAGACGGACAAACATGACCATTTAAACATATAGAAAACAATGAAAGTTTTTAAAGTACATTATATGTAATACAAGTTATGATCAGATGAAAGGTCTCTTTTAAGCTGTGAGAAGAATATGGGTCTGATGAGAGTTTTATAGAACATGACATTCTGCAGAATACAGACAGAATGGAGGTATGAGATTGTAGTTATTTAGTAGGCGTTGACTGATCACTAAATAAAAGGCATATTCATATCTTTACTAATGACCCTGTAACTGACTCCAATTAGATCGTATACTGATTGTCATCAAAATATGCGATCCAAATATGCAATCATCGTGTAATTTTATGAATTTAATTCTTTTTTAAGAATAATGGAATGAAATAAGCCATATACAAAATCCATTTTGAATACGTGTATTTCAAACACTCAATAATCCAGACAGGCAACTAGAGGAATAAAGTGGAGGAAATAAAACGAAACAAAGTGACATGTAGTAGAGAAGGCGAGTAAGTCAACAAGACTACATTAAGTGAACCTCAATGCTTATAGTCAGATTAAAAATACTTTAGGGAGATGTCGCAAATAGCGTGCGGAAATATCACGCATACGATCATGTTAAAGTAATCGTGGTTGATAAGCGAATAAATGACGTGGTCAAAATGTGGCTTGAGAAGAACAAGTCAGTTGGTTTACTCAGAAGTTTGAATAACATGTGTGGGCTTGACATAGTTGAATTTGTTTTCTGTTGTGAGTCTGAAAGTTGTCAATTGGAAGTTGTAAATATAGGTTTTCATTTGCTGACGTCAACTTTCATCTTCATTATTGTGAAGGAAATATTCAGGAAACCGATACTCCTCGTGAAACTCAAACTCATATCGTTTAGTATCATACAAACAGATTTTCCTAGCAAGTTATTTCGTTGTATCATGTATATGAACTCAAGCAGATCGTAAGAGGTGCAGCAAACAACCGAACAACAGACCGATAACAAATATAGTGAGTGACAAACAAACATATTGACATATAGTCTTACATTAAAACAACCAACGCTAGAAATGAATGGTTGACAAAACCGAACGCAATTATCCGTAAAGGCCTAAAACGAATAGGGTAACTAGTCTGCAACCATGGTTGCAAAATGTGATTTACAACAACACAAGGCACTACAGTGCAATATAATTTAAAATGGAGTTCCATAAAATGCTAAAAATCGTTATACTAAGACAAAGTCGAACACACATACTTGGTCTGAACAACTTGATATATGCCTACCGAATGAGAACGTTTTGTATTCTCATTCAACTTTATTTATGTCCAATAAGTGAATTCTATCAGAAATAAAGTGTGAACTGAATTCAAACACACAAACAAGTACCTGATATGAATAAAAACAGTAGTAAATCATTCAAAGCATGGTCTGTGATGGTCGGTATTAGATATAGCGAGCGACTGAGCGAATGTAAGTAATCGAGTACAATCAAGCGAGCGAGAAAGCAGAGTCAGCCATATGAATAACATGGACATATATATAACATGAAATTAATGAGTAATCGAATCAAATAAGCGGTTAGTAGTAAGACTAGCAGAGTGAATAAATGCGTAGGCCGTAAGCAATATTCAAGCATGCATATTTCATACAAGCACAAAATAATAATAAGGGTACAATAAATTGTTATAGTGCGGATAGCTTTGTCCGCTAAATAAGTTAGCAAAAGGGCTTAACTGAGTTAAATGAGAATAAACCCATTTGCACGTGAGTCGCTATAATAGCTCCCCCTGCAAACAAAGATATATGGAAAATGTCTGTGTTTGCATACAAAAAATAGTAGACTGAGTAGGGTAGTTTCAATTGTTTAAAAAAAATGGCTTATACAAAATTAAGATGAAGTTATAGTTAATATTTAAAATAGTAGAAGATGATTTATAAAAAATCGTAGCGACATATTGTTGGGGCCATCTTACTCTGCGGCCGGATCTTGTTGTTATCGGAGTCCTGTCTTTTTGTTGCGTTAACGTTGTTGATTTTTGGGACTCGTGTTTCGCTGGTGTGACCATCTTAGATGAGTCTGTACTTGTTGATTGATTATCGCTATCGATGAAAGCTGGGTTTACTCGATCGATGCTAATGACATCTGTCTTCCCAGCTTTTTCTATGGTAACCGTTTTATTTGTCCTCTCTATCACTTTAAATGGGCCGTCGTAACTCGGTTGAAGAGGTGGTAGTATTTTACCTCTTCTGATGAATACGTGAGAGCTGTTATGCAGTTCCTGTGGTATGAATACCCGTCGTTGTTGTGGTCTGGGAGGTGTTATCTTTAAATCGCTCATGTGCTTTATCAGGCGTTGCACATAGCCGGTTACATCAGTCGGGACATTTTTACTTGAAGTGAAAAATTCTCCGGGTAATCGCAGAGTAGTTCCGTATACTAACTCGGCTGGACAACATCCCATGTCTTGTTTAATTGTTGCTCTTAGGGCTAGCATTACTAGAGGAAGTTTATTAGACCAATCGTTGTTAACGATGACGGCTGTAAGGGACGCTTTTAATTACCTATGTAGGCGTTCGACCATTCCGTTTGCCATTGGATGGTACGATGTTCGGATTCGTTTATTACCGAAGAGTTCTGTAAGCTGCTGAAAGAGTTGACTTTCGAATTGTGCTCCTCTATCAGTTGTGATAATCGTTGGTACATCGTAGTAAGAAATCCAATTTTCAACTAGGGTTTTAGCTACCGTTTCAGCTGAGGTGTCTTTTATCGGCACTGCTACCGGCCATCGTGTAAACCTATCGATGCATGTAAAGATATAGTTGTATCCATTTGAAACGGGCAGTCGTCCTACAATATCGATGTGTATATGTTCAAATCTAGTGTCTGGGTGCGAAAACGGACCTACTGCAGAGCTAGTATGACGATGTACCTTAACTTTTTGGCACTTCAGGCATGCTTGTGTCCAATTACGTACATCGTGATTCGTGTTTGTCCATACGAATCGTTCACTAATCAGCTTTATCGTGGCTTTTATTCCTGGGTGCGACATGTTGTGCATGCTTTCGAATATTTTGTGTCGCAGCATTTTCGGGATAAATAGTCGCGGTCGGCCTGTTGATGTATCGCAAATTACTTTCGTGTTACCAAACCGCACCTCTTCGAGTACTAATGACGTTGTACCACCGGATCTGAGTTTAATTAACTCTATGTCTCTCTCCTGCAACTTTGCAAGACCGTTATAATCAATTCCACTTGGCATAAGTTTGCTTATCGTTGCTCGTGACAATGCGTCGGCCACATCGTTTTCTTGTCCTTTAACGTACTGTATGTCGTACGTGAACTGTGAAATGAACTCTAGTTGTCGGATCTCTCTCGGGGAATAATTGTCTTGCTTTGCGCTTAATGCTTTCGTTAGTGGTTTGTGGTCTGTATAGACGGTAAAACTTATGCCTTCGACCATATGACGGAAGTGTTTTATTGCTAAGTAGATTGCTAATAATTCTCTTTCAAACGTACTATATCTCGTTTGGGTAGGATTTAATCTTTTCGAGAAAAATGAAAGTGGCTATCATGCACCGTTTACTAACTGCTGCAAAACGGCTCCTACTGCTAAGTTCGATGCGTCTGTCATGACTGCTAATGGTGCTTCGTTCTTTCGTCGTACCAACATCATCTTCTCGCTTAGCGCTTGCATAGCGTTCTCAAAGGCCTGTATAGCATCCGCTGAAAGACGGAATGTTCGAGTATGTCCTCGCAAGGCGTCCGTCAATGGCTGTAATATTGCTGCGCAGTTAGGGATAAATCGTCAATAATAGTTTATTAGCCCCAAGAATCTTCGTAATTTTCTTTGTGAATCGGGCAACGGATATTTACGAATAGCAGCAACTTCTGTCGGAACTGGCATGATACCATGTGAATTTATCATATGACCTAGGAATTGCAATGATTCCTTTCCAAATTCACACTTTTCCACGTTAATAGTGACGCCATGTTATCGAAGTTTCGTAAACAACTGACGTAGATGTTGTAGATGTTCTTCCCTGGTAGAGCTAGCTACTAGTATATCATCGATGTATGCGTGAACTCCTGTCAAACCCATGACGACCTGATCGATGAATCTTTGGAAGGATTGGGCTGCATTAGTTAATCCGAAGGGCATTCGCAAAAACTCGAATAACCCAAATGGAGTAGTTATAGCCGTTTTAGATATATCTTCTGCCGCTACGGGAATATGGTAATAAGCTCGAACTAGATCGATTTTCGAAAATATCGTGGCACCTTCCATATTGGTAGTAATGTCGTGGATATGTGGTATCGGATATCTGTCCGCTATCGTTTGCTTGTTAAGGGCTCTATAGTCTCCGCATGGCCTGATTTCCCCATTCTTCTTCGAAACCATATGCAATGGGGACGCCCAGGGACTATTAGAAGGTCTTATGAAACCAAGCTTCGTCAACTTTTCGAACTCTCGTTTCGCGACATTCAACCTTCTCGGGTCTAGTCTTCGTGGTCTTGATTTATTCGGTGGACCTTTCGTTATAATATGGTGCTGTTCCGTATGTTTAAGATCTCTGTTATCGTATGATACCTTCGTCAGATCGGCATACTCGTTTAGAAGCGATCTATATGGCTCGCTTTTGTCTTTTGACACTACTAAATTCATGGATGCGTGATCAGTCGTCACTCCTCTTATCACTACTGAATGGTCGCCGTTCACGAGCCGGTTTCGTCGGGTATCCACTAGTAAGTCAAAATTCTTTAAGAAATCAATACCAATTATAGGTACGGATACATCTGCGATAATGAATTCCCAGCGGAATGAGGTAGTACGACCGAAATTCAAGGTTACTTTTCGCTTGCCATATGTTTTTATATCGGATTTATTTGCTGCCTTAAGCGTTAGCTCTGTATCGATATTTCGTGTTTCGTTACTTACTGGAGGCACAACGCTTACTTCTGCTCCCGTATCCACTAAGAATTGAGCGCCTGTTACTCTATCCTGAACGTAAAATAAACGACTGTTTCTAGGAGCTGTTGTAGTTGTTGCGGCGGTTATCGACAATCGGTGTGGTCGTTTGAATTTACATGGTGATCTACATTTTCGAGCTTTATCGCCGAAAGTTTGATGGTATCAACATATTGTAGGAGCTGAGCGTCTCCTAGAACGTGATCGACTTCTTTCCCCTGATCTACTTTGTGACCATCCTCTTTGCGTATCGCTCTGATTTAGTTTCGTCAGCTTGTGACATAAAACATTAATCTCCTTTTGTAATGCATCGATTCGTCCATCTATTGTGGTACTATGCCCTTGCGGACTCGTTTGTTTCATTCTTTCATAAATCCTATCGGCTATTTTAGCAATGTTGTCTATATCGACATCGCTGTCCTCAACCGCAAGGATCTGCTGCACGTTCGCTGGGAGTCGTCGTAACCACAACTGATAAAATATGTTTTTATCTACTTTTCTGTCTCCGATTACGCTTCTCATATAGTTTTTTAACTGCGACGGAGTCCTATCTCCTATCTGCACTTGGCTGAGAAGCTGTTCGATGGCTTGCCGGTCGCTTAATGAGACGGCTTTAATCACTGCCTGTTTTAAAGCGTCGTATGGCTTTTCTATGTCTGGCTTGATTAAAATCTCTCGTACATTATCTGCTACTTCATGTGGAAGTAGCGAGCTCGCGTGGCCAAATTTATCTCGCTGTGTATGAACACGATAAGCTACAAAGTAATGTTCAAGCCCGATAAACCAAAGTTGAGGATCTGTGACCTTAAAAGGGGGAATAGTTACATTAATGGACCTCACGGACGGCGTTTTGGAAGGTTCTATTGTATCGTTACTTAAAGACAAATTTATAAAGATCAAAAAGTACACAAATATAATGCGAATGTCACAAAGAAAAGTGAGTCGATAAAAACGATGATAAAAACAAATGGTACAATTTATAACAAAGAACGGACTTACTAAATTGCACAAAAATATCAATTGTTTGTAAAAATATCGTTGTTTATTATGAATATTATCGTTATGTTCTATAATGTTTGTGAGATAATGTACGTATAATTAAAATAATGAGATAATAAATCCACAGTTATAATTATAATCCAAGTGATAGTTACAATTGTAATCGAATACGTTGGATTTTAGAAATTGGATTATGTCGTTCAAGATTGTTTAGTGTTCGCGCGTCGGAATCGCCAATTATGTGGTGGTTGGTATTCGATATGTCCCTTAAACTTCGTATACAATTCGTCTGGATAACCGTCCTATTTAACCCCAACGGTATATTATTCAGAAAGCGAATACGAAGCGTTGATTACGTTTATTTCGAGACCACACACACAGATGTCCAAAATTACAGATGCATTAAACGAGCATTAAGAGTTGTGTCGAGCGGCAAACAGGCAAGCGAGCGATTGAGCGAATGTAAGTAATCGAGTACAATCAAGCGAGCGAGAAAGCAGAGTCAGCCATATGAATAACATGGACATATATATAACATATGAAATTAATGAGTAATCGAATCAAATAAGCGGTTAGTAGTAAGACTAGCAGAGTGAATAAATGCGTAGGCCGTAAGCAATATTCAAGCATGCATATTTCATACAAGCACAAAATAATAATAAGGGTACAATAAATTGTTATAGTGCGGATAGCTTTGTCCGCTAAATAAGTTAGCAAAAGGGCTTAACTGAGTTAAATGAGAATAAACCCATTTGCACGTGAGTCGCTATCGGTCATTCTGTGTGACATTTTTACTCATATTATATATATACATTGTTCCATCTCCGACCTGAATATGTTCTCCATCCTATATTGGTAATTGTTAAGAAGCGATGAGTCAGTGTAGACAATGTTGTGACTTTCAGGTAAGATCTTATTATATTATTATCTGGACTCATTTGTTTGTTCTGACCTGAGAGAGTGACAAAACGTTCAGCAACACCAAGCACCAAATACTTGTATTACCTATATCTCCACATGAAATCATCCTAAGTTGTTATAATTCCACTTTGTTCAGCTCCTATATAATCCTCGTCTACATTTCCATTTTCCGTGTGATGAGAATATAACTAGACATTTCGAAACTACTACATGTATTTCCAGACCAGGTGCTGCCGTTTTCTGTTTGATTTAACTTGCAGCGTATCCATACCCGGAGAATTCACATTAAACTTGGTAAACTATAGCGCGCGAGAATGCTACTAATTTTGACATCGAACCAACTACACGTTTATTCTAGAGGGAGAGCAGTGTGATGGCTTTGGTTCCTAACCATACAATTCTCCAATCTGAATACAGGACAACTTGGGAAATGGATATTGAACATTCAAGGAGAAGAGAAAAACACAACGATGGAGCAGGTGGAAAGAAGTAATTTGTTGTAACGGGTGAGACTGCAGGTTATGATAACCAGCGTATTTATCGATCGCTTCTCTGACAGTGACAAGTAAACACGTAAGGACGATCTAGTGCCCTGATTGGCCCTGCTTCGCTGTCTGTCCTAGCCAGTTGAGTCAAGAACACAAGTCACAGCCTCTGAGTTATGAATCGTTGTATTTCAGACATACTCTATTTATATACCAAACAAACAAACCACATCGTACCATAAAATAGGAAACAACATTTACAAAATATTTAACAAGTGAAATAAACATCGACCAATAAGAAATGTACATTTAAGGTCCAAGGCCACCATAGACTTAACACGATAATTATTGCTATATTTTTCCGACTATCCCAACATAATTCAATCTAATTCAGTCGTGTGAACAGGCTTGGCTTTGCTAATAATAACTTATGAAAAAATAATCATTGAACTGAAATGAAGTTGAAATGAGCTACTGGACTTGTAATCTGCGTATCAAAATATAGATTTCATCTACTCTGAGTATTTCCCGACCGTTGTTGCTACCTTGACGTGGTGGTCGGGCTTGCCTATCGTGATGAAGCAACCGAGCTCTACTGGCTGGAACAACCGTTCCTCAAGGTCCTACCATGTCAGACAGGTCGGTTGAAGAGCGGTAAGACTAAAAGCAATAAACCCAAAGTCCGAAAGCGAAGTCGTACTGCTGACTGTACAGAGGTGTGACAGTAGTGAGGTGTTTCCTTCAGACAACCAGCGTGGGGTTAGAAAAGGTCGACCCTAAAAATGCACACCTCACCCTACCTCACGGATTTCCGTCTCCGGCGGTAAGGCCCTTCGAAGAACGGAGCTAACACGTCAAAAACCTCCCACGAAAAGGCCGTGCGCGACTGGCCTCAAGCAGTTGTCCCTTGGGCACTGCGGTCACGCTCTCAGGTCACTGAGACCGCCTCTAATCCAATTTTCTTTTCAGGTACCTCCAGAACAACCCTTCCGCGGTGTGGAAACCGGGAAGTGATAACCGCCCTCATACCTCTAACAGCACCCAAGACCACTGTATTCATAATCAACCTTCCTCTTCAACTCCTATTATTCCTCCTACATCGACTTTCAACCCTAAACTTCCTCCTTCGGCTTCCTCCCCAAGTGTCACCATAGCCAACGATTCTAGTGCTCAAAACTCTGTCCCAGGTCTACTGAAACCTCGCTCCAAACTACACATTGGAGCTTTCAACGTACGCACTATATGTCGAATCGGTCAGCAGGCTTCCTTGGCTAAAACCCTAGAGTCTCTTTCCATTGATGTATGCTGTGTCTCCGAAACACACATACGGGATTCCAGTGTGGTCATTCACTTGACCTCACCTCGGCGAAACGGAGAGCTAACGAGACACACCCTCCGCGTATCTGGTGACCCGATGGCCAGTTCTCGTGGACTGACAGGTGTAGGCATAGCACTAAGCATCAGGGCAGAACAAGCACTGCTAGAGTGGATCACCGTCAACAGTCGTCTATGTGCCGTTCGGCTAAACGGCTCCGTAAGAACTCGGAAGGATAGGGACACACGTCATTGACTTTTCGTCGTTTCTGCCTACGCTCCCACTGACTGCAGCTCAGATGGTGTGAAAGATGAATTTTACAGAAAGCTGTCCAAACTTCTTCAGAAAGCTAAACGCTCAGACATAGTACTCGTAGGGGGTGACTTTAATGCTCAGATAGGTAGCTTAAACCAAACAGAAAGGCATTTAGGTGGATATTCTAGCATTCCAGCACAGCGAACAGATAATGGTGACCGTCTGCTGCAACTGTGCTCAGACAATCGCTTGTTTTTAGCAAACACAAATTTTAAGCATAAGGGGAGACATCGTCTAACGTGGCGACCGCCTGTACCAAACCAACGATGGACTCAAATAGACCATATTGCCATCAGTCATCGTTGGAGAGGGTCGGTAGAAGATTGTCGCTCATTCTGGAGTACTTGCTTGGACTCCGACCACGCCCTAATACGGGCACGCATCTGCTTGCGCCTCACTGGACGTAAAGAAGCCTCAGTAAAAAGACCCTTTAGAACTGAATTGAGTAACGAGAAAACCAAAAATAGGTTCCAAGAACAACTGAGTTCACACTTAGGTAGTTCTGAAAACGAGGCTGACCCAGATGTTGCTTGGAAAGACAAACAAGCAGCAGTGACATCCATTAGCGACTTAAGCAACAGAGTTTCAAAGAACCAATGGATTTCTTCAAAGTCTATCACACTGATGGATTCTCGCAAACTAGTCCCATCAGGTTCTGAACATGATGAAGAGCGAAAACAAATCAGATCTAGCTTAAGAAAAAGTCTAAGAAACGATCGTGAGCAGTGGTGGGCAACGAAAGCAAAAGAGATGGAAAAGGCGGCGACTATAGATAAGACAAGACAGCTTTACAGACTAGTAAAAGAAACTGGAATTAATAAGTCAAGTGTAAGTGAGATTATATCGGAAAAAGACGATACACTCATCTGCTCCCAGTCCAGGCGTTTAGAACGATGGGCGGAACAGTTCAACTGGCCTTCAGCTACTCTACAAATACCCTTCATTCCCAGACAGTGTGAATGGAACATTGAAGTAGGTCCCCCAACTCTTGCTGAAGTTCAAAAGGCTATAGTTAATCTGAAACGAGGAAGGGCAGCTGGTCCAGATGGATTGGCTCCAGGGGTCTTTAAGGATGGTGGTCCAATTTTAACGATTAGGTTGACTAATATTTTAGCTAAAATCTGGGAATTAGACGTTATCCCATCTGAATGGTCACAATCACTTATCATCCCAATATATAAGAGAGGGTCAAAATCATCCTGTGACAACCATAGAGGGATTAGTTTAACTAATATAATATCTAAAATACTAGCCTCGGTAATTATCAGACGCCTAACTAAGACTCGTGAACTGCAAACACGAGAGAACCAAGCTGGCTTTAGACCTGGTCGTGGCTGAATCGACTACATATTCACCATTCGTCAGGTTCTAGAACACAGGCATACTTATCGGAGTCCGACAATGGTGGTCTTTCTCGACTTAAAAGCCGCATTTGACTCTGTAGATCGCGAGATTCTGTGGCAGTGTCTGTCATTGAAAGGCGTACCTCAGAAGTACATAAACCTTGTGAAGGCTCTTTACTCGAACAATACCAGTCGAGCCAGAGCTTATGGCGAACTGTCATCTGTCTTTACAACCTCAAGTGGTGTCCGTCAAGGCTGTCCACTTTCTCCATTTTTGTTTAACTTCATCATAGATCTACTGATGGAAATAACTTTCTCGTCGACTGAGTTCTCGGGTATTGATCTCCATCCAGGAGGTCCACTTATCGACTTAGAATACGCAGATGATATAGTCCTGTTTGGTGAAGACGCTGACAAAATGCAGAGTCTTTTGGTAGCACTGAGCAACAATGTCAGGATGTTTGGAATGCGCTTCTCTCCCTCCAAATGCAAGTTGTTGCTTCAGGACTGGTCTGCGTTAACACCTGAACTAAGGATAGGGAGTGAAGTAGTCGAACGCGTCGACAACTTCACTTATCTTGGAAGTCTGATCAGCCCTAATGGGTTGGTGTCTGACGAAATCTCAGCACGGATTCGAAAAGCTCGCTTGGCTTTTGCCAACTTGCGTCACCTTTGGCGGAGGCGAGATATCCGTCTATCAATAAAAGGACGGGTACACTGCGCGGCAGTCCGTTCTGTTTTAATTTACGACAGCGAAACATGGCCATTAAGAGTAGAAGACACTCGTAAGCTGTTAGTATTTGACCACAGATGAATCTTCATCGACTGAGATGGTTGGGCCACGTGTTACGTGTGCCTGAACACCGATAACCACGACGTGCAATGATATCCGGTATTGGAAATGGTTGGAAGAAAGTTAGGGGCGGCCAAACCAAGACGTGGCATCAGTTCTTGAAGTCACTAACTTCTAGTCTGAGGCATGTTGGTAGATGCAGACTACTCGGTTGGGGTCCGTGTGACTGTCGTAACCAATGGTGGGAGACTCTTGGTGATATAGTTCAGAATCGATCAAAATGGCGTAGGTGTATACAGTCTCTGTCATCCCTTAAACTGTGAGATTAGAATTGCTTTATATCTTTTTATCAACTTATTCTCTCTTCCTATACTATATTCCTTATATGCAATCTTTCTCCTATATATTACCACCTTTGACATAACCACTCCTATGAATCTGGTGTTCATCTTGTTGTGCTGATGCGGTATGGCAACGTGGACCGATGCACATATGTGCTTGGTCCTACGTTGTAGCTGACTGACTGACTGACTCTGAGTATTTCAATCATCATCTGTGTTGAGCTATGTCGGCGAGATTTACAGTTGTACAGGCTTCAATTTATAAAATTCGAATTGTTCTATGTGAACGTAACTCAGAGCAAACTGAACTGACCAAAACTCGTTGTATGAAATTGGGAAGAAATAAAGAATATTTTAGTGGACACTGTTTCCGATTTGCAATCAGGTAATCATATTGATAAGATAATGAAGTGAGTAGGTGTGAGGTGTTAAGCTGTAAACATTGTAATAATCAAACGAATGATGCTCATGAAATGGATGTCAGGAGAATACAATCTACTTACTGGACTTCACATTAAGCAGAACAGTAATATCGGTAGTAATAATAATGTTTTTTAATATTATTGTTTCGGTACCAGTACCAATGATATTGATTGTAATGTAATTAATATTAAAGATATCGTATGGATTTAATATGAATTTAATATGACGAACACCTCTAAAGAATTTTCTTAAAACCTATGGACACTGATAGTGTTAAGTATTGGTTAATAAAGAGACAGTGATGCATGATTTCAGTTCCATAATAATCATCATTGATTGTTCGCTGTTTTACTTATTTCTGTTTTGTCTTTTCCTTTTTGATCACTCGTCTTTTACATCTATACTGTATTTCACTCTATTTGAGAACTAGAAAATATAGCTGAAGTGATTTAGAAGATAATATTGTCCAAAAGCAACACATTAACGTCAGTGGACTGTTTTTGTCTGACATGAAAACAATATGTACCTCTATCGTTGTCTGAAAACTGTTCATATGGAGGGTTCTTAATTGACGATTTATTCAAGAAAGTGTGTCCGCATATCGTACAGGATCGTCAAATATATATGAGTTCCTCTAATCTAATATGCGTTTTGGCATAAGAAATATTATTTTTGTCTAAAATTATTAATAATGACAATAATAGTGTACATTATGTTAAAGTGTAGTCTGTCTGTTGACCTCAGTTGTTATTTGCAGAAATTTTCATCTTATCAATGAATACTACCTTTCTGAAGAGAAATTGAAGTGAAGAAAACTAGTTTGCCTATCAATTTGTAGTACGTGTTGTTTGATCGATGCATCAAAACTGTAGCCATGTACAATCTCACTTCAAATTAGTTTAGTAATGGTTTCCATGGAATTATCTGGTGTTTTACGTCCTCAGTTCACCAATCAATGGAACTATCATTATTAATCCTGATGCATTTGAACTTGACTAATTAGTACGTTGCATGTTTATTCACTGTGAGACTGTGAACAAACATCTTGAACACATAATCCACATCACGTTCTGTGTATCGTTTTACATCAATCACTATGACAGATAAAATGGGTGCCTATATTCAATATTCTGGATAATAAAATTCGACTGTTGACTAGATGAGTATTTGTGTTGAATATTGATTAAAATCGGACAATGTGATTAGGTAGAAGCGATAAGATTTTACAAGAGATCGAATACAGTTTGCAATGTCATTCGGTGTTGACATTCGTTTCCATTTTGCTACAGAATTAAAATGAATTTCTCCTTAAGGATTCGTTCATAGATGATTATTTAATGAGCTTGCCAGTCATGTCTGTCTCAACAACTTCAAATTCATATAATTAGTTGACATTATTGAGAAGACATTTCGATAGGGTTAGACAATGATTAGTGTTTGCAGTGTGTCGGCAGAAATCAGTGAAGCCAGTTTTGTTAATGGTGGATACAAGGTAGTGAAGTGTCACCTTACTTCTGATCAACTTAATACCTCTCGTGTGATGCAAACACATATCACTCAGCTTTGCATAAGCAGAATGAAATATTTCGTTACTCAAACCACAACTCAGCTCTTGAATAGCAGAAATGTTCATGTTTATTGGTGCAAACACATGTATGGATGAACTGATTGTCTAGTAAATGAGTACCTATGAAATACCGTCTACCAAGTGTTCCACTTACCTTACCTATGAATAACTATGTGTTGTTCATTCATGATCAAAATGACGTGTACGGATAGTTTCAGATAAAAATTTTCATTTGAAAATGTTCTTAGGTTCCATAAAACTCTTCCGTTTTATAAATTCTTCTAATGCATGAACAATTGATGTATCAGAATAACACGAGTTCATTATGTTTTGCAGTTTCTCATCAGGTGTTACAACTTGTGTTATGACAACGAAGGAGTTCCCAAATGCTTGACAGTGTCTATTTTGTTGATGACTTAAAGTACTTCACGATGAATAGTAAAAAAAGATTGCTAAATGTATTACGGTTTCTTGAAACAACTAACATAAAATTGTTGAAACCAACTTCCTCCATCTACAAACATTTAGTTATCGATATTGGCTGACCAAAATCAATTCACTCTCACATATATATCACGCTTTTTTTCTTTTGTGACGCAAATTTTAAGGCTATAGTACATAAACTCGTGGTTATTCGTTATTGAGCATAGATACATTTTACTATATAAGAAGTCTATGTTTTCATTGAATATTGATTATGGTTGGATAGACCAGTTGATTGAAGTAGACCAAGTTGTAGTTTGATATTGAAATTTGGTTTTCGTTGATTAACAGTAGTAAAGACGTACTTATTAGGCAACAAATGAATATTCAGTCTATTGAAAACGCTTGGAAACGCTTCTATTATAATTAGTAGTATGTTAATTATTGTTGTTAAAACTACCAATCTAATTGATGGATCTGTATTCGTACTACTATTCTAGGTTTGTTTGTTGTTAGTCTATTCAAACTCAAATATCCCTTGAAATATCAGTTGACTGGTTTATTTTCCGACCAGTTTGTTTATGGCCTGTCTTTCAGCTATATCATTCAATTACACACGGAGAAATGTTAGATAATTCCAGATGGTCATTACTAATTGAATGTTATTAAATGAATGACTATTTAGAAATATCAAACGTGGGAGAGACGTCGAGTTGTGATCTTGTAGTGTCGGTCAAAGTGCCAAAACAATAAAGCTTATTCAAACTTTTGAACAGGCCAATTTATTCATTCTTCTTGGTGTTTTTACTACAACAAATAATAAGGTTATTATTATTATTGTTGTTGATATGATCATTATTATTAAACACACTTATCAAATTGGATTCTTCTAATATCTATTTCATTTGCATCATTCGTTCAATTATTGCATGGATTACAACTTGACATCTCACACCGTATGAATGCAACCTCTTCTCAATATCTATACTAGTTTAAATATCGGAAACAGAGTCTAGCAAAATATTTCTGATTTTATCCCAATATTCTACAGGACTTTTTAGTCAGCTAAGTTTGTAAAATACTTAGTCTACAGAAATGGGTTTGAAAATGATGAATTGAATAAGAGACGGATGATTTGCAGTCCAGACCATCAAAGAGAGTTTTTAAGCAATCATAACATAAGTGACAATTATCTTCACTGTTTAAAGATTCAATAACGCACTTCAACCGATCATTCATGTTTTTTGTTGTGATAATACACTTTAACTACAAGAAGTGTAAATATTTAATTGACGTTAAATATACAATATTCAGTAACATTTCGACAGTGCGTATGCAAATAGTTTCTCGATTTTATTTCACGCAATTGTCTACAGCACATCAATGACACCTCCATCAACTTATTTTACCCACAACCCAAATGTTCAATACGGACTGTTAGAAATTTATGTTAAATCACTGTGATAGAATACAGGGATATTCTGTCTTGAATTTTTGATAACCTGGTAAAACAGAGTGCAATACATAAATAACAGGAGACTGTGGACATAGAATACTGTACATCAAATGATTAAAAACACTAGCTTGTCAAACTAGCTTAGGAATGTGGATGAAAATGTTTAATTTCTAAGTTAAGATCTGTCAACACACGAACACCTTTTATCGAAAAAAAGCAAACATTGAACTAATGGATCATCATTCGGATCAACTTATTCAAGGCGGCAGATCGAACTGTGATAATTAGGAGTGTTTGAATTAAAGTACAAAGTAGGAACCTTAGAAGTGACGTATTTGGATGAGTTAATACTAGATAATCATGAACGAATGTATTGTTTTTGAAATTCGAAATCAAGAAATCAACAAGTACCAAGAAGTCATTATTTCATACAAACACCACATCCGCTTCAGCTTAAATTGAAATCTAAGTTTGTGCTAAGGATTTACTTCTTCTCCTTATGTTAATTCTGTGTCTGTTCGACAGTGTTTTGATTGTAGACTCTGTGTGGTCTAGAATGTACTCATTAGTGTCAACCGCAATAGGAACGGACTCAACTGGGTCCTGAAATTCTAAACAATCCCTATGTCGATATCTGGAATTCGAAGCATAGACTTTCAAACACTATCCTCTCCCACGAAATATTCTTGGATCTTCATATTCGCAAGTTATGAATGATGTGGTTTCATTTAAAACATATTTCGCAGATTGACTACAGTATTCATTGGAAGTGACTTCATGATATGGATTAACAAAAATTTATATGAAATCATCCGAAAGTGAAATTTTGGTTTCTGTTAACGATTTACGTCTTCTCCTTATGTTAATTCTGTGTCTGTTTGACAGTGTTTTGGCTGTAAACTCTGTATGATCTAGAATATACCCATTAGTCACAACCGCGATTGAAACGGATTCAACTGGGTACTGGAATTCTAAAAAATCACCATGTCGGTTGTGTACTGAAACCACTGATATCTGGAATTCGTAGCATAGACTTACAAAAACTATCCTCCCCCACGAAATATTGTTGGCTTCATTTAAAACATATTTCACAGATTGACTACAGTATTCATTAGAAGTGACTTCATGATATGGATAAACGACAATTGATATGGAATCATCCGAAATTGTAATCGTAATCAAGCGCATTGAGCACTCGTGCTTTGCGTTGAACAAGTTTTACTCAAGGAGCTAACGCATTATGAGGATAAATAATATCTGATATCACATTGAGATTTGATTCTTCTGAAATATTTTCCTCAATTTTGTTTTCGAATGTCATTGCACAGTAAAGAATCATTAGAAAAATCAGCATTTATCGAGACTGCACTAGGTTTTTGATCATGATGACGTCCACTCAATATATTTCCCTCAGATTAGCAAAGAATTTCATCAGAAATATGTGAATCATTAGGCTAAATCACATCTGGTACAGTATCGTGAGATATTTTGGTAAGTTGATTGATTAGAGACTTTTGTCGTACAAGCATTCAGAGTTTCGTTTAACTGTGCTCTTTTGTGTCACTCTATACCGCTCTTCGAAATTGTGGATAAAGATAAATAATCATTTGAAACACCCAATTTAATAGGATCACTGTTATATCCCGATAAGAATAATGAATGGTAATATTTGGGATCCATTTATGGGCCAATACTAAACGTAACTGTTATGTAACTAAACTGTTCATGTCCATATCCCTTTTAATATAAGCTTCATTTCAACCCATAAACCATTATAATACGATATCCCATTCTTGCGTTATCGCCTGTCTATAAATTACTATTTCCCTCATCAACAGCCACATTTGGCTAATTCTTGTACAAGTGTTGTTTCATATTTGATGCTACGTTGTGGTCTGTCTGGTTGCTATATAAACCCATTATGTTTGAAATAAATGATTCATACCACAGAGGCTGAGACTGGTGTTCTGGACTTAACAGGCAGTGCTAAGCAGGAAGCGAGACCAATCAGGACTCTAGGTCGCTTGGACTTGTTTTATGTGTCACTGGCTCGATCGATAATTTGCTGCTTCTGATCGGTGGTATTATTATATTATCGATTATGGGCACTCAGGCCAGAAGTTATAACACAAAGTTATGCCCACTTTATACCTTCAGTCTTTCATAATCACAGCTACTTTTGAACTTCATCGTGTACAAATGTTGTTTTCTGATTTATGATGTGATATAGTATTTTGATGGAACTTGACACAGAACAAGTATTTACCGAACTTGTGCTCGTCTTCGTGACCTGCTTCGCAATTTGTTAATGATTTGTTATCTGGATAACCTTGATTACGCAATGGATTAAGACAACATAGTAAAGTAGTGGGATTCCAGATATTCTCACAGAGCATGCTATGGAAGTATTTCTCCTTTACTGCCTTCAAGTAAAATCAATAGTCAGAAGCGTGGAAGTTCGAAGATATGTTTGATAGGCTATCATTATAACGTGGATTGACTGATCTAATCTGGTTAGCGATTGAAGAGGATGTCGAACACGGTGTTTCCACTCGTGATCTGATGCGTATGCATGACCTATAGCCTTCAGCTCGGTGAGTGCACTAAAACTAATGTGGTCAGCATGCAATGTCGAAGAATAAGAGAGCTTTTTATTTTGGGGATTTATTCACTGGCACAAAGTGAATTTAAAAAATAACTTGGTTTAGAAACATACATACTCATACCTGCTTGAATAATAAATCTATTTGCTGATTGACTATGAGGGCCAATTGAACTAGCTGTACATGGGAATTTCAATTAAATTAACATTTTCCGATTTCATTTAATCATCTCGACAGAGATGATTTTCATGATCATTTAAAAATCTTCAAGTTGAATTCATAAGTCAAAACCTGGACCCACTGAACAGCCATTTTGTTTTGATATGAGATTCCTCACCAGTGAGCAGCTAGAATCCTTCACGTGGGAATCGGATTTAGGACCTACGATCTTACGTGAGATCATTTAACCTCTAGACCACTGACTCGCAATCCAATGATTTTATTGTCTGACATTAACCATTTCACAATATTGCACAACATTTATGCAGTGCTATTAGACTTCCAGTAGTAATCTATTTAAGATTAGTTGTTGATTTAAAAGTCTACTATGTACACAGATCCTCCACAATAATAAAAATCAAGTTTCATCAAATTAGACTGTGTCAGAAAATTATTGAATTCAATTTACGTAATAAGGAAACATTTATGGGATTAATGGCCAGTTTGTTCGAGGATTACACATGCTCATATGATATATGTATAGATGAATATTGTTACTGTTAAAATATCAATACACATAAGGAAAAAATCTCCACAAAATTTCCTTCATTTAATAAATTGACTCAAACGCGGTACTGCTCGTTTCAAACGCCATGGTGTTATGCACTAAGCTTGTGAGTCTTGATAACTACTTGCTTGTGCAATGGGATGAAGTTTAAATTCACCTGGTGTTGTTTGCTTGTATCTTCGCAATGTTATTTAGGACTGCAATTGATCAATCTCATTGGGAAGATTCAAACAAACAATACAAAACTGATCAATTACCGTGCCAAACAAGAATGGGAAGATACAATCAAACAGCATCAAGTGAATTTAAACTTGTGCATCATTTGATTTTTATGTGAACCATTTAATTTGACCAGATGAATTAGAATAGATTTAACACTAATATGAAATGACGTGATCATTTCAAATAAATTAAGCATTAGGTAGATTGGGTTCAATAAAAATAACAGATTTGTAGATATCCAAATGAGTAGAACTACATATTCTGAAGTTCTGTGACTCAATGTAAGTCACCTCATCGAATCCGAATTAATCCAAGTTGGAATAGTACAAAGGAACAAAGCAGGAACATTAGGCGTGACCAATCCCAAACAGGTCTGAACAAATCAATGTCATGTGATTTCGGTTAAGATGATTTGTATACGACGTGTTTGTAGATAAGTGTGTGCAGGGTCACGAATGAAAACATGTGACTTTCGTGGTGAGAAAGGATAGAGTTTCATTTGTATGTAAGATAATAGTGTGAAATGTGAATGGAATCAGATATGGTAGCTTGGATAGATAGTTTAAATCGGATAGATAGTATGGCCTTCTTTTCTATTGAGAGCAGAAGGACTAAGGATTAAACGGAAAGCTTGAGCTACTCTCGTTTCTTTGTAGTGGAACAACTTTTTTGTACCAGTTTGGCGATTTTGATATCGATTTGGTGGTTGTTGAAATTGGTATGACCAATCGCACCTAATATTCTTGCTTTGTTACTTTGTACTATTTAAACTTGGAGTAATTTTGATCGGGTTCTTCATCCAGTCTCTGAAGAAGTGACTTACACTGAGTGGCGAAACATCAGAATATCAAATTTTTCTACTCATTGGGATATCTACAAATCTATTATGACTTTTATCTGAAAGAAGGATTGTTTAAATGAGTCAATAGATGATAAATAATTTTATGAATCTTTTTCTTCTGTGTTGTTGACCAGTATTGCCATTTAGATATTTGCTGAAGATGTGAAGCTTGTTCAAAGGATTTTTGAGTTATATCTAAATGATTAATGAGGCTTCCAACCTTGAAACATTATCTGTACTAACTACTTCAAGAACTTATGTAAGAATGATGTAACTGTGGGTGACTGTGTTTTCACAACTTTCATCGGTATTTGCAACAATGGGAATTAAGATGGAGCATATATGTTTACAAATGAATGAAACAAGGTTGCTTTAACTTGAGGTTTGTAAGATGAATTACTTAAGACCTTGATTTGCTTAATTATTGTTCAGACTAACAAAAGCATTAGGAAGCTCAGAAAGAGTCTAATACATTCCACCCAATCATCTTCTGGACGAACATTCTTGACGTGTTGCTTCCCTGTTGAACAGATGCTAAACACCAATGGATGCGAATTGGATGACTATAAAGATGGTTTCACTTTTACTAAGATTAATAATAATAATAATAATGAAAGTTTGCTACCTGTGCTCTCTTGTTCGAACTAAGGGAACTGATGTTAATTCAGAGGATTGTATATCGTCTGACCAACAATGATGTCAGATTATTTCGTTCGTGATCAAGGTCAACCGTACATGCTCACACGTCTCATTGGTGACAAAATTCGTAGTTGTTCTGTAAAGAAATAAAAATGCTTCATTTAGGCATCCATCAATATTTCTTCCAAAAACTGAATTGTCCTCTGACCCATCAAATATCAAGTGATAAAATCACTAATCAGAATATCGACTCCTATGACCTTATCACCGCGCTAAACCAATTATGAGTCGAAAAGCACTAGTTTTCTTGAGTCAACTCAGAATCCATATTGCTCCTCTGTATCAGAAGTTCTCACTTACTTCAGCCTGTTCAATCTGAAATACAAATATCAGCCTCCGCTACATGAATCTGAAATTTAAGATATACGCAATTTCTTCGATGCGGTACATAACGGTACTTGGTTTCACTTTTTAGATATGAAGAATAGTATGACCTGATTCGCATTCACATAGTGTTAGCTGTTTCTCAATGGCTGATCGATAAACAGTACAGCACAATAAGAATAAATGAAGAGGAGTATGAGTTTGGTGAAAGAGAACATCGTGATGACTTGAATGTTTGTAGTTCTACTTAACGGACCGACTAATTTGGGTGTTTTAAGAAAATCAATAATATTTGCATACAATTTTTCTCTTCGTACATGATTTTTCTGTATATAACGACAGTGAACGACTTCTAGCGGTATTATTTGCAGTCCACGTAAACAACGATGGTCATCGGAGTTTATCCATTCCGGGTGTGAGGAGAATTTCACTATTAGCAAGAAGTGTGGTCGTAATAATTTCACGGATTGACTGGAGTGATTGATATAGGCAAGTGAATATCAGGTTAACAGTTAAGAAGGTGAACGAACATTACAAGACTCGAGAAACTTGCACTTTGTTGACAACCCAAATACAAGAATACAACAGTTGTTCACTCCTCTCCGGCTTTACAATAAACTTCCCACAAGAAACTAACTCTGCTATGTTAATCTTATAATTCAGCGACCTTCACAACTCACTTCTCACTACAAAACTTAAAATGTTCAATAAAGAATTGTGGACCAAAGGCATCGACTACTGTACCAAATCGTCATTTCATAATTTCGATCTCGACAATGTAATAAAGATAAATATGAATTGATGTTCAGCATTTTCCTATGCGCTTTAACATACCTTTACTTGTTGAAGTTCAATGGAATAGAAGAAATGCTTATGGAACATTCGAATCACCTGATAAATCACGAATAATCATGTTTGGCAATAAATCCACCGACAAAACTCAGATTATTCAATGTGTAAACTGAATACGGATAGTCAATGTGAAAGTGGATTAGATTATCAATTTCTCAGTTTTCATGAAAATGGAAGAGAAGGTTATTAATTTTAGAGGGTGACGAATCCTTCTTCGTCAAGGATGATGTGATCTATTCATTTTACAAATTGTAGTACTCTAGGAAAGATGATTGATGTCTGCTGAAGTTAAGGCATCAAAAGACAATTACCAACACTAATCAACTACAATCCTGAATATCAACAACGTAAACATACGCACCGATTAAACATGTTAATTGACATTGTGTCTCATCAGTCTAGTGAATTATTCATTAAGTTCAAGTCTGAATGAAGTTCACTGGATAATGTGAACTCTTCTAGCTGAATAGCTTCACAAAAGATCAGAAGTGTTTGTTGGATTTTCTTCGCTGTCCATTATTCAAGACATAACAGTGTTATAAATGCAATTATACTTAGGTATCCATTCCTTAATTCACATTACTGTCAATAATCGTGCATATCAATAATGGAAGGATGCGAAGACACAAAGTTGTTGAATAGTTTTAGACTCTTTACCTCTATGGGTGTATGGAGTTTAGATGGTGATCGACAACAAAGTAATTTATTGAAATTCACTTTCAACAAGTCAATTATGGGAATAATTTGGATTGATTACACTGAACCATGATCATTAATTCATGGAAATCAATGAGCAGTTCAATATTAAAACCATTTTGTGAACTCCAGATACATGGCTTCAATGGATACATCACTTGAAACTCATTTATACAATCAGACATTGTTTGTTTATTTGGAAGGAGATTCAATGAATTATTCATAAATGACATAGGCATTAGTAATCCATATACTTTCAATTTTAGTCTCTATGCATAAAAGTGACACAAGTAATATTTCTCTCTATGTATAGAATTCATTGTCAAATCCACATTGCTGTTGTTGTTGTTGTTTTTATATTTTATATCTGTTAAATTTGTCTTACATTGTTCCACTCGCTCACACCCCCTCCACTCTTTTGTATACGGTTTTATACTACTTATTTACATTCAGCAAGCAATTGTATTCGCAACAATTTTCACACTTATGCTGTCACGCAAGTTGTAGTGTAAAATTCTGAAATGTTCACATTTATTTATTACGTTTATTGTACTTATCATTTAAATTACTATACCTTAATCACTGTAACGGTTATCCACAGTATCGTGCATTTGTTTAAATGCAACAGTTTCCATATTGTTTTGCTCTTGGTTCGGTTTGCGGTTGTTCATAAACTGTTGTCAAATATCGACACATCTATCAGCTGTCTTTTGTACTATCGTATGTTATAATTATTCTTTATGTTACTGTTACAGGAAACCTTTTTATTTTCATACTTGGAGGACACGTTTAAACTCCCCAGACACCTCACAAGTTGAGGTTTGTTACTAAAGTTTGTGAATTATTCAATAAAGAACCGGCTATTGTAGACAAATCGTTGGTTTGGAACTTCGGGTGACCTAGATGCTTCCATAGATCTAACGATAACATCATTAAATCTAATTAAAAACCAAAAAAAAGAACCTATTTGGTCATAGTTCAGACATATCATCAGATAGATTAGATCAAGAATTAATTTGGTTAATAGGGTTACTTCTATTATATGTATGATCTGGATTGTTTCTGTTCAATAAATCATATAAATTTGTAGATGTTTTAATATGAAATCCAACAAAACAACTTGGTTAGATTTATACATTCTACAACTGAATAATAACAAGTTGGTCAAACCATTTGTTGACATAATTCATACTGTGTTAAATAAGAAAAACAACAAGAGAGAAAATGTCAAAAACTATCGATGGTGATTACAATTTGCACCGAAAACCCTCTTATGAAATGTCAATGAATTCGAGATTATACATCAGACAGTATGGTTCAGTAAATTAGAGAAGTTGAAAGAATGTATAAGATTATTCATTATGATTTGCTTATACAACTTCTATAGTCCATCTTATTTGTTAGACCACTGTAATCAAGTAATCTCAATTGTCATTTATAAATCCTAAGTGATTTATCTCAATATTGGCATTTAGTCACAAACGATTCATAAAGTCCAGTAATGACATACAACCGATTGTATGTTGCATGTTATGTTCCATTTAGGACTCGTCAGGAGGATGAACAATCGTTCTAATATTGATGTTCATGCAGAGAACTGAATTCATTACATAATCACTTCAAACATCGACGCGTTATTCACTGAAATGGTGAATCAAGATAACCACCAGTTTATCCAACAAATAATGGGTTTGCGTTTTCCAGTTTGATGTTATTGAAGACACCAAGTGATCAGTCTTGCATATTCACATATATATTCACTCGAAATCTAAAAAGTACACTATGTCCACGCAAGAAATATCAATACATCGGTTTATGTACATCGAAGCAGGTCAATTTAACGACAAGAGAGAGATGATGTATTGAGGAGAGAGTACAAACTTATCAAACAACCACATATATTAAAATCGTTTAGGGATAACCAAAAGAAGAGGAAGAGATCAAATTCAAAATGAAAGCTATTCTTGCAAACACGCAAACACAAGGCTCGCACATCTCAGAATCATCACTTGGAAATGAGATATTTTCGCTGGCCACCATGTAACCACTATTTAACGCTTTTACCATAGTTGATATCTTCAAACAATCTGTCAATCAACTTCACTCTATTTTTGATGATTTTGTCGAATTATCGAACACTCCTCAATGTTTTTAAGTGTGTATAAGCAAAGATGGATAGTGGTTAGCAATGGAATTCATGATGAGCAATTCGTCCTATTTGGTACACGTCATTTGGACAGACCGGCATCTGGAAATCGATGTTCACTCTCGGACTTGAACACAGTGCTGTTCACAATGTAGAATGTAGAATATTGAAATGAACAATCTGTAATTCCCTTACTTCAAGAGATCACAGTGGGTTCGAAGAAGGAGATCAAGTATAGAATGAGGCAAAATAAGCAAAATATTTGAGAGAGGAGATCATCGTTTCACTTCATAGAAGTAGAAAAGAAACAGTTTCAATGTATGAGAATGAGATAGTTGCACTGAACGTCACTAGATGGTGTCCGTTTTGATTCTCTTCTTATTCAACGGAGTTAAATTTGTTACATGTGGTTAGTTAGTGATTTATTTATGAAACACATTTACTGATGAAACGGTTCCTGTAGTCTTTATAAATGACTGTAAATGGAGATACGATTTGGTAATGAGAAATGAATTTCTAAGTGGAAATTGAATAGCAATGGAAGTATCAAATTATTCAAAGACAGAACGTGTTTATCGGAAACACTTGAATATCATAATCAAGTTGCATATTTGAATGAAGTTTATTATTAACCAACATCATTGAGTGATATTCAGTTAACTAATTATTGATAAGTATTAGGTGTTGAATAGATGTTTCGTAGTGGTGCGGAACTCTTAACGACTGAACAACTAAGACTTCAACAAGAGTCGATTTTATGATCATTAATCTTATTTTCAGTGATTAATATTCTTGAATTCATTCAGTTGGTGTTATTATAAAGTTGTCTTTTATTGCTACCGGTGATCATTGGCAGGATAATGATTGCTCACTACTGACTAGTTGCATACTTGGATGAAATGACAGTTCAATACTTCTAGGTTTTCAGTGGCTGTTGAACTACCAAGATTTCTTGATATTTACGTTCTTTTTACTATTGATGAGCTGTAGTGTGTCTTATGTTTATCTTATTATGGCCTTGACCATACTTGAAGATGAGGCCGAGATTCCCAAAGATGCCATTTAAAAGAATACAATTGATCAAATCAGAGTCAATGAAGATACTGAACTCAGAAATTCTTCTAATAATCTTTTATTGAAACTGAAACCAGATGGCTCCTCGCCCATAATTATTAATAGAACAGTAATGTTGAACATGGATTGCCATTGATTGCCATTGACTGTTGCAAAACATAAAATCAATTCTCTCGTTTTCGTCTTAGATGAACATTAATGAAGAACACAAATAATTGAGGACCATCTCGTTCGTCCAGATGTAGTGACAGTACTCTTAAACCAGAATATAAAACAAAACGAACCTCTGACTTTACAAGGAAGATTTTGTTCATGAAGATTCAATGTAAACGGAAAACATTTCCAGAGATCCTTAAAAACCAAATGTTTTGATGATGCAGCGAAACTTTTCAGATTGTTTTCTTAAATTTTGTTTATAGACTAGTACATCTTTTGACAACAAAGCTATGTGTGAAACTTCATTTCTTGAAGGAGCCTTGCTCCAGCTTATGATTCGTCTTTTCTTATTTATAAACCATTTCAATACACATTTACGTGTTCTTCATTGTATGATTAGATTATTGAAGCATACGTTATGTAAATCTAATGTAGAGTAAAAGACTTCCTCCACAGATGAATCACGACACGATTCTGATTGTTTAGAATACTTAAAATGAATCGATTATTTACTGTTAGACTTCAATTCTATTTATCTTTAACCTGGTTAAAATGATCGCATGTAAGCATGGTGAAATTCATATTTACAACCTTTACTCTCTCCCTTTCCATCTGTTCCAGCTAGTCCAATCCATCTTTGCTAACAATATATCTGTTAACATTGAATACTGTACATGATGAACAAGCCTCAATATTCTAGAAATTTACTCAAACTATCAAATCAATCGGTTAGTGGACCATGAGTTGAAACTACCGTTTATTGTCTTAATATTAATAAGAGACTTTAATTTACACGAGATCATGTACAGGAACTACGAAACGATAGTTCATCAAAATGTTCATCTAACACAGTAAGTGATTTGGTTTTGAGAAAATAGTTTTGATTTTGTTTGTGTCATGAAAATTTTCATCTCTTTGTCAAATTGACACTTTACACTCTTTGTCTTACATGAGATCCTTAACAGATTTACCACAAAGTTATTGTTTAATTTAACTGCTGTCATTTATGAACAATCATCAATGACATGGAAACAGTTAATTTGTCTAGTCATAGCTTACCAGAACAACAGGGTAGTATAAGTCAGAATTGGCACAAAGAAAGAACAAATATATTAGCAGAATAATATTGAATTCATTGATGATGCGAGATCAGCTTAGCTACTTACAAAATGAAGCCGGAAGTATTAATTATTAGGATGAAACAAGCGTAAAAACTTTATATGACGAACGTTTAGAATTGAAAACCTGGAAGCACTGGATAACCTTCTCGTCCTAGCACAAGACTCTTCAACAGCGCGCGTCCACGATGCCGCACTCCGGACTAGAACCCAAGACCTTCCGTCTCACGCACGAACTATTCACCTGTAGACCAGTGATCCTACATTCAACGATATATATGTCTAACTTCGATTGACCTATGATGTTGCTCAACCCTTCATCCATCGTCTTTAATAGATAACTCTCATACTTGACACGGATTCGCCCTTCTCAGTAGTCTTAGTAGTAATACAGAGGGACGGCCGTCAACTGCTTCCAGGTCTTCAATGGTGGTTTAAATTTGATCGACTTGTGAATTCACCTGTTGAAATACTACAATCTCTGCACATCCTTATACTGATAAATAAAAACTATTGAAATATAATTTGGTAAATAATGTTTTTAGGAATTCCAATTGCTACAAATATCTTATGTTTGGATAATACGAAATGAAGAGACAATGTAATTTATTGTATCCTTTCGTTAGGAAAGAATCACGCTGTTTTGTTTGTTTTTATGCTCAAATGTTTATACTTTATTTGATGGATAAACTCAGTGAAATTTTCTCAGTCTGTATCGTAGCAATAACATTCGTTGCTGCCCTGGATTACTAATCACTGCTTCTAGTTTCCTAACTGATAATAGTCCTCAAGATAATCGCACGTTGCTACAGAGACAGGATTATTCCTTTTTAGGTTGTTTCTACTTCTGTATGGAATGTAAATTAATATTAACAGTCCTGTCTTCAAAATGAACATGTGGATCAATAATGTTGGCGTATTATTGTATGATGGACGTCCGTAATAAGTAAGTAATAAGTAGGCCAACTGAAAACCATAGAACATTCATCGTTTTTGCAAGGTATTTACAGATATCCAAGTTTGAATGGTTTACATCGATTTCTCTAAAGTTAAGTAGTTCTCTCGGTTAAACCATATTATGGGACTGAGCTAGTCATCCTCGAGCAAACTACATTTGAGTTTTATGCGAAATTTAAAAGTGAACATCTTTTATCTTCAGTTATATAATAAGTTAAGTAAAGCTGCCTTTGTGTAATGTTCAAAACATGATAACAGAAAAGACAGTGTTGATGGCACCGCTTGCTTTATTTCACTTGTGTAGGTTTGATGTAACGAGGGAATTGTCAAGTTACCGTGACCATTAACTACTAAAGGCCTCTTTATCTACTGTCCAATGAATAACGATTAAGACAGTAACGTAGGAATGCTAAGATAGTTAACTATTTCCATGCATGATTTTCTTGTAGTATTTTGGCTTATTACTCCACGTCGCCTGCTTCCCAGTGGATATGTTATTACATATTGAGTTTGTATTGATGAATTGTCAATAAAGCTATGTATAACTGTGAGAAGCATTCGGAAATCGACTTTATAAATGAACGATTTCTGATACAGGTCAATGAGGTTATGTAATACTATATTTTCATTGTGTATGAATGGGAGATTTAGTCATATGCCTTGAAAACTTAATCGACTACATGAAATCATCTGTCTCTATCCGGTTTCTTCGGTTCTGTTATGAAAAACATGTGGTTAACCTGGTAGTGGCTTCAATCGTCAGATCATATGAAGAATCTCTATATTGTAGTTGCAATGGTTATATTTGTCGCTTGAAATAGAATCACTCACCTAACAATTTTCCGAATTATTGTTTCATCAAAATCTTGATCAAATATCACAACCATTGCATTGAATAATTTATTCGCAAATCTCCATCATTTGTTAATCACATTCTGCATGCTTCTTCCAGATCAAACTTTCTTTTTTTCCCTTCTATTCTCTTCGATTCGATATTCTCAGCCGTCTGCTGCATGATTTAGCAGTACTTTTTTGAGAGATACGTAGGGAAGGGAAATAAGCCTCTATGGAAACGCCAAAACTTTTAGTAGGCTGTAGGCACCCTATCAGGCAAATATAAGAAAATGAACCGTAATTTTATCATCGTCAACATTTTTTCTGGTTATACTCCAGACTCCAAACCGTTCCATGTAATCTTCAAAATTTGAATGTGTGTTAAACTATCCAATCAAAAACATCATCGCGATGCCAATATGATCATTAAAAGTATTCTAATTAATGTGCTAACTAAGAATTATCGAATAGTTCATAAGACCCTACAACCTCAGGCAAAGGTAGACGTACAGATACTCGTAGTCCCAAGGTCATTACTAATTATAACTCCAAGATCTTTGTAATTTATTATTTTAGGCGACACAATTTCACTTATTGCGTCCTTATATGTGTAGTGACCTACTTTTATCAAGATAACGCTGTTGGTTTAATGGAAACAATTATTATTGTAACCAATTGTACCAGTGATTGCTTTACTGTGCTCGTTTGTTTAACTGTGCTGAAGACAGCCATATTACTCCTCCATTACTCTCCATTACTTTTTCGCGGATTGTGACCTCGTACGTTCGTACTCTCGCCCGCTGATTCCACTTGTACTCCTTTTGGCACGATCTCAGTATTCGTTCGATACCACGAGATCGCCACCGAAATAAACCTGGTTACGCTCTACCTTTGCCTTCTGATTTGTCTGGTACGCGTTTCCTTGTAGCGGTTCTCATAGTCAACCTGGACTCGTAACCACGCTACACATGTATGGTCCTATTTATTTATTTGCATGTCCACACTCTTGTTAGAATTAACTTCCTATGATCACTCACATGTCCATTCAGCTAGTAAATTTAGGACGTCCTGTAATATTTGTCCATCTGATATACTGTGTATGGGTCTCCAAACCATGGTATCATTAGCAAGAATTTGAATAGATGATTTTGCGATAGTTAGTAAATCAGAATTTAAGAAAACTGAAGATTGTACCCTAGAGAACTGCACTTTTAACAGATTCCCATGTTGATAAAGCCCATTTTATTCATGCCCTCTGAATCCTATAACTGAGAAGTTCATCTATGCAGCTTAAAATTCAGTAATCAATTCCAAAATTCCGAAACATTAATCGACATTGGATCTTTGAAATATAGATTGTCGGATGACTAACTGATAATTATTTGATATTTAAAATACCATTACAAACCGTTTATCCTTAACAGATATTCTTTACATTACTTACAGCGACCAAAAATGATCGCATACATTTACATACGAGAAACCTGACATCTGTGAAACTGTATAAGTAAACTACAATGAACGTTTACATAAACAAAACTATCCACTCTATAATCCACTTGCTATTGTTTCACTTGAATCTTCCCAATAAAATTTTAGACTGAAATTGATCAGTCTGTTATTGGCATATGTACATAATGTGCATATTGACTCGATATTGAGTTCCAGAGTGAACATCAACTTTAAGATGCAAGTATATCCAGATGACGACAAGTCCCATATAGGACAAAGTGCGCGTCCTGAATTTCACTTCTAGCCACTATCCATCTCTGCTTATTCACTCTATAGTTATATATTTTTGTTAAAAAATTGATAAAATGTAATTAAATGTGCGTTTTTTTTTCAAATATCAGTCTGTAACCAAGGCAACTAATTTTGAAATCATCCAGTAGTTCATCGTCAAATCACAATCACAAAAGAGAAAAAAAAAGAGAAAAAAACATTTTGCAAATAACAAATAAAAACTTGTTAATCTATATAAGTATCCTTAATATCTGAAATCTAATTTTTACATAAACAATGAACAGTTAATGATAAATTTTTTTCATTAATTGAATGTTTTCTTTTTTGTTCTTTGAAAATATGATATTCACAACATATAAATAATAAATGTAGAATTCTAATCAAAGATGAATTGTGGTTAACAGTGGAACACTGTTGAACGCACGTTTCGTCCTACTTAAGATTCGTCAGATGGATGTATCTACAATCTCAGAGGTTGATGTTCACTCTAGGATTTAGGGAATTATGAAAAACAAATTGAAACTTACAGATGTATTCAACTTCATTTTGAAATTAACATCGAAAAAAAAATGGAATCAAAATCTTATAAAACACTTATGGTCCCAATTTATATCGTTTGTGTGTTGTTGATTGTGAACATCAGATCGCAAAATCGTTAACTTGAATCCCTCACCGAAAACCCCGACTCATTGTTGGTAATTCGTCCTTCAGCTTTATGGTATGTTATCATTCAGCAGTTGATTCACTTCATAAAGCATATGATTTTTGTTAAATCTCATACTGTAGCGAACAAGTACACCACTGGGAACAATTGAATGTATTAAACAGAAAATTACAGGACTTGTTCATAAAATTTAACAATCATGAAGTAAATGCTCAATTTGCAAAATGTCCATCAATTGTCTCAAAATAACTCAAACTTCATTGTTCTTGCATTTTCATACAAATCGCATTCTGTTTCGATTTTTCGCTGTTCGATCCTTTTGTCCATCTGTTGCCAGATATTCTGTTCACGACTAACATCATCTACTACTTATGTCAATATAAGTAGAACATACCAAAATACTACCTATTATTAGGTTTTATAACATAGGTGAAACTCAAATGAAGATCTAGAGATTATAAGCAGCTAATTAGTTTAAGGGTTTGTGGTTGACTTATGGGTTTTACATGGTAAACTAATCATTATCAAAGCTATTTATATAGAATTATCGTCTTGAAGTAAGTATTCTAAAGGTTAATCAATTAATTCGATGTTTTGTATTATGCCATAAACGAATAGTGTTATATCTCGATAAGAATAATGAATGGTAATTTTTGGGATCCATTTATGGATCAATATTATAAGTATATTTTTATTGCATAATTGGTATGCATCTAAACTGTCTATATACATGCCTCTCTTTATCCAAGCTTTATTTTGACTTATAATTTATAATTATACGATTTACTGTCCCTAAATTATACTCGGCTTATTAACTACTGCCTCCCACGTTCACAGTCACTTTTTGGCTTTATTGTGTACAAATGTTATTTCCTATTTTATGGTGCGTTGCGGTCTGTTTGGTTGATATACAAACCCAGTGTGTCCGAAATAAATGATTCAATTCGATTGAATTCGAGTTGCATAGCGGGAGCTGGTAATGGTGTTCTGGATTCATGTGGACGGACTAGGCGGATATAGGACCAATAAGTACGCTAGGCTGCTCGTACTACTCGAACGTCATTGGTTGGCATGATGTGAAGATTTGTATAGGTCTTATTCTTATTGGTGGGTATGTCAGGTGATAAGAAAGCCAAACATAAAAGTCATAAAAATTGGCGAAGTAGATGTTGGCAAGAAAAAATTAATACAACAAGTGTTGACGCAGATTTTGTAAATGATTTAGCTGTATAATTGACGGGTAATCTTTGGAATCAATAGATTCTCCTATTGCTTGTAAGGCACAGGTAATCAATTATTTATCCATAATCAATTAACACTCAATAATATATATATATATATATATATATATATATATGGATTTTTAACAGTCGTACTCATTTGGTTTCTCCGTGTAGATGCTTCGTTGATGCTTGTGGATTGTGTTTTGCTGATGTTTAATAATAAACTATATCTATAACTAACTGATGATGTTCAGGTTTTTGAATAAACATCTCGAGTGAATTGATAATTCTACTATAAGATTAAGCCTGGATTAAATATTCAATTAACGAGATGAGATTATTATTATTTATTGGAATCAGATGTAAAGGAAATTAGTTTGAACAAAGTTGGTTGATGAGCAGCAGTGACGTTTGGAGCATGCGCTATTTTTGTCTAATCGGTCATGTGACCGATACTTGCCTAGCAACAGGGGTTATAAGCATGTGAACATAAGGTGACGCGTCCAGAAACAAGATGCGGCTGCCCCATCCATACACCGACATAAGGATCTGGGTGTTCATGTTCCAAATGTGACTGCTGCTCATCAATCAACTTTGTTCAAACTAATTTCCTTTACATCTGATTCCAATAAATAATAATAATATCATCCAATTAATTGAATATTTAATCCAGGCTAAATCTTATAGTAGAATTATCAATTCACTCGAGATGATTATTCAAAAGCCTGAACAACATCAGTTAGTTATAGATATAGTTTATTATTAAACATCAGCAAAACACAATCCACAAGCATCAACGAAGCATCTACACGGAGAAACCAAATGAGTACGACTGTTAAAAATCCATATATATATATATATATATATATATATATATATATATATATATATATATATATATATATTATTGAGTGTTAATTGATTATGGATAAATAATTGATTACCTGTGTCTTACGCCATAGAGTTATCCACTCAGCTACTGAGTCCTGATAGCCAGTTGCTTGTGCAATGGGGTGAATTTGAATTCACTTGATATTGTTAGGCTTATATCTGCCCTTCGAGGTTTAAGACTGCAATTGATCAGTGTGTTATTGGCACATGTGCATACTGAGGATGTGCCTCGATATTACCTTAATTCACAAGCTATCTATCTCTTATTACCTCTATCACTACGGGATTTGAATCGACAAGTGCATCTCTGTGCTAATGTGGTGTGGCAACTCGAACTGATGTACGTACGTACGAAGTTCTACGTTGTTACTGACTGACTGACTGACTGAAGCAATGATGGACAGGGGCTAGCAGTGGAATCCAGGAAACGCGTTTCGTCCTATTTGTGAATCGTCACCAGGATGTACCTGCATCTCAGAGGGTTGATTGTCAAAAGACAACATCTTTACAGAGCACCAAACAATTAGGCGGTTCAAATGATACAACATCATCAACATCAACCTTCTGAGCAACGGATCTTCTCTCCATAATCTCAATAGTTGATCACAATTTGCAATGTTGAATATCATCTTATCAAGTGAATTTTGTAATGTGATCGTTACAAACCAATTAAATGGAAGGACAGATTTATGATAATCAAATTAGTGAATGTTACATATACATTTCAACTCAGAATTCAACACTTGTTAAAATACAGTTGATTTTGTGTTCAACTAAGAATTTGTTCTTTTCGTCAATCCCATCGATATACATTATTTCATCATATTGAAGAAGGTAGAAATGATTAACGAACTAACTAAACTTACAGTAAAAGTGAGTACAATGAATATTTGAACAAACCAATCCACATTGTAAGAGAGTATTTTGTTGCGTTAAGGTAAGGCCGTGTGTAATGACTAATATTCGTCTCCAGATTCAACCAGTGTATACCTTCCATTAAATATTTGTCTCAATGTATCTTGATCATAGTGCAAACCATCTTTCATCTTGTCAACAATGATTTTCAACTTATCAGGCAATAAATATGGATTGATAACTTGTCACACTGCTTTTGGTGCGCTAGATGATGATGAAGAAACTTCTGACATGTATGCTGCACTACTCCACTTATTATTCTGAATGATTTTCCATATGATCATTTTGAATCTGAAGATGAACACGACATCTTAATAGTATAGTTGAGTTAATCTGAACATTCGTATGCATTAAACCATTTATTGAACTATGGTGTTTTGTTGCACTGTTTGAAGCTACTGATATTTGTATAAGTAGTAAAGAAATCAATCAGTAATGACCAGAACGACGTCAATTTAAGCCATAACAATAAATTAAAAAGCTCAGATTATATCAACAGACATATTTATACCTACTTAGGTAACTATTAATACGGAGAATACAAGTCAATCAACATGGATTATTTAGTGACATATAGGTTCCTGTTTTAAATAAGGTTCGTAGTGGAATTTATAGCTGAATCACTATGTTTTTAGACCATGACACTAGGCGACAATTGTTCCAGTGATATATGAATTATCTGCACTTTTCATACTGGATTTCATTCCAATTGGCGAGCATGAACTCGAGCAAAATTTTTGTTTCAAGCTACCTGCCCATTTCATTCAACCATCTTACATCTTGTTCATTCATAACTTGGTAAACAGAAGATCGATTGTAGTAGATGTTCAACAGAAGTGACTGAAGCCGGACTTCATATTCATCTTCACTTTATAATGAAATATATGTTACTTTGTGATAGATTGAATTGCTATTTTCGATATCACCTTGATCATAAATGTCACTACGAGCCTATTAAGGAATGTCCCAGATCAATGTCCCAGATCAAGAAATGTCCCAGAACCTCTACAATATTGAAGTTTGCAGGCAATTACAACCAGATTAATTTCAGTTTAGAATTAATAGAATGAGGAAACTTATAGAATAATGTGACTTTGATGAAAAATTACTCTTTTAAATCATATTAGCTGCATAACACCAATACTCTTTGAATGATACAACTTTCCAGGAATCGAAGTATCATTCAACATATTGTTGAGTGAACCAGACGTTTAAATGATGAGTGAATGGCAGAATACCACATTGTTCAATCTGTGTAGATATCGATTATTAAAGACATCAATCAAACTAAGTGAATAACACGATGCCGCTTGAAACGAACGATACTGGGTTCGAGTCACGGAGGGAACATCAATTCTGTGATACAGATATATCCAGCTGACGAGTCACAAATCTGGAGAAAAGCGCATCATGGATTCCATTGCTAGTAACCAGCCATCCTTCCTGATGAAGATTGAGTTATATTGCGTGCCAACTAGATGAGGACAGACGAACGTATTGTATTCGGAATTGGAAATCGGACAGTCTTCAAGTACAATGTTATCATTAATGTATCCAAACGCCATAGACCTGAAAATCGTATGCATTGAAGAATATGATTTGTAAAATAATTGTGAATTCTGTCTGATTCATCGCATTGAATATAACATAACACCACGTTTTATCATTTCTGTAATATACAATAAAATATTCTAAGTAGTATATTGATTACTTGTTCAATCTCAGTGTAATCAACGTGTTTGTTTAATGAACAAGAACATATTTCTGTTGACCTCTTTTTTGTTTACAGAATCAGTTATGATTATACTTTGTTGTTCATTTATCACCTCATTATATCTCATTAATCAAAAACTAATATGATATTCTCTATTCTGTCTCGTGAGTGTCATATGAATTTTGGTTAGAATAAAACAACAGCGTTTACAGAATCAGTTATGATTATACTTTGAAGGCGTAAGAAAAATAAAGACTCTAATAAAATACAAATACGACCAACTCAAATGGATTCAAAAAGAATAACAAAATGTACAACTAAAGGAGCAACAATAGGAACAAACTACAATTGTATACATGGAGGGATTTTCACACACACACACACACACGAAACCTTCGAAATGGATCTTACAGGAGGTATCATTCGATTCAAAACGTCAGTGACAGATGATGTGTAAACGAATTGATCTTTTTAAAATCAACATTAGTTAAAGAGAAGAGTTAAAAGCAAAAGTAATCAGTTTATTAACGAATCAGAGTTGTTCTACAGAACACAATGTGAACTTCAGGAGTAACATACTGTGGAAATATTTCCACGGTATTTATAGATGAAATTTTTCACAGTCAGTGGTATGGATGAAAACTCAAACCGAAATATCACCGTAAGAGTCATCATGAAACGAAATTTTTAATTCTTCACATAGTCTGTAAAAATGACCACAATAATCACAATGTGTGACGCTTTGTTAACAAAACTAGATGCATTCCAGGATATATGATTTTTGATTGAAATCATGAACCGACAAATGTTGGAACTGTATTAAAAACACGGAATCAATCAGCAGACTGTTTATTGTATTACGAGACCCCATAAAAGTACCTATCGACAATCATGAAAGCAGAAATCGGATCTAAGTCATTCGGTCTTTCGCGAACGTTTATTCTCTTGCCACTGAATAGCATCCCACGGTGTTCACGTCTAACTTCAACCAATCCACGACATTGCTTGACCATCTACCATTGTTTTTGGTAGTAAACTGCCTCAAACTGAACACAGTTGAATTCATCTGGAATGAAAGAACAATGAAGTTAGTTAGAGCCAACCGATGGAAGACATGCAAGCGAAGTGTGGAATGTGTGGTTTTTATATTATATGAAAACACTCTGTAATTCTGCAACTAACAATAAACTGGTTATCTACACCTGAGTTCTCACTCACTCACCAAAAAGAGTGGTATTTGTTGCCGAATTTGATCAACGTCTATCCAGAAGAATCCGGAAAAAACCAACTTCAAATCGACTTCACTGCACACTTTAGAACCATGAGTTTGGCTGAAATATCCCCAGCATCACCTGTGGTGTGCGTTAGCTTCAACAAATGTGAATTCAGCGTTGAGGAATGAATTCTTATCCATTCACAGCACTTGGCGCAATCAGCCATAAAATGTTCAATCAAAGCATTGGAATCTTCTTTGAAAGCTATTGAAGGCAGGTTCAATTTGTGACTTTGTAAAGTCAAATCTTTGTATAAAATAAAGAAAGTGTATACTGCGTTTGCCAACAATCGAACTATAGAACGAACCAAAAGAGGTATATAATCGCCCCTTTATATGGAAAAACACATTGAACATCATGATTAGATGTGGATTATTATCACCAAGAATTCCAATCTTTTTTAAATTTAATAACGAGGTTTGGAATCATTAGTAACGAAATCAACAGTAGTTTAACAAACCATCATAATCTGTCAACTTTTGTCACGTTTCAAGCATTCAGCATCACGGAGAAAAAATGACTTTTGGGAATGCAGACTGCCACAGGACAAACATTTATCATGTCTGTGTTCACCTTAATATATATTACATTGAAGTTGTTTGTAGGAGCCAGTGGGTATCCATACTGAGTAGCTTAGAGGATGACGCGACGATGTTGGAAATAAACGATATCGAGTATGAATATAGCGGTGACATATCAATACTGTGATGCAGATCCAGCTAAGTAACGAGTCTCAAATGTGACGAAGTGACGCATGTCATGGATTTCATTGCTGGCTGCTAACAAACTCTGCTTTTATTTTTTGTGACCTCATGTCAATATCGTAGCAGCTCGCATATGATTCACATATAATATGAAAAAGCTGAACTATTTTCAGTCCCAAACATTAACAGGAACATTCGAACACCAAATGCAAATGATTTTTTGTCGACTAGTTTCTCATAAATCCATGAGAATAGGATCGATTATTAGCCAATTTATGTTTAATAAGGTGATCTATCATTGACGCAAACACTTCAGTGTTTTCTATTTTTCAAATCTCTCGTGTTCCTATCAACGCTACGGCAGAACCGTTACAAGTTCATCATTCACTCCACATGTTTTTTCATTCCTACTTGAGTACCAGCTAGACCCTCTAGGATTATTTCATATTCAAGAAATTCCTAACACCTAATTAACAACAGTCTGTCAACCAGCTTCCACTCAACAGTGAATAGTCGCATAACGAAGGATTGATGTACCTTGACAAATATTGATGACGCATTCCGACAGTTTAGTTTAAAACAATGAACGACATCAATTTCCATTGACATTTCTCAGTATTGAGTCTTTAACAAAATGGACATTTACTACGGATTCATTTTTAATTTCAATGGTCACATAATCACGTATACACGATACTGTTAATTGACAAGTGCAATATTGTAACCTCTTGTGAAATTATCCATGTTTTTATTGAATGAAAACAATGACAGAAATACAAAAATGTTATATTTTTATATTCTACCAACAAAGTGACATCAGTTATTACGTAAACAGTCATCAATGTGATATGCAGTTCCATGAAAGCATCTTCAATGTATTGAAATGATTAACAAAATAGAAAGTGTATTTCATAAAATACAAAATGAAAATATATCAAAATCAACTTGATGTAAACAATTGACAAGCTGTTTGTGAGAACTATTGATAGACCCTCCTCCTTCTGTAGAACCATAGCCAAATGCCACAGCCAATGCATACAATAAGGAATGATATAACTAATGGTACAACGATGTACACGTATTGCAGTGATTTTCTTGTCTCAATGTCTACAGTTGTATTTGTAGTGATGTTCTGAAAATAACAAGATAGTATAAAGATTACAAAATATGAAATATTTACCGAATGTGATTCAGTGCTTGGATTAGTCTTCTTCAATTTATTTCTTAGATCAGTTTCAGTAGTTGCTAGTGTTGTTGGTTTAGATGGCTCAGTGGAAACCTTGGCAAACGAGCTCTTCAGAATAAAGAAACAGTGGAAATATTTCACCGTTCATTATACACTATCGTCAGTATTGATGACACAAGTGAATTCAACAATTAGTTATATAATTTACATTTGCACAATATGATCAATGAATAATGATTTAGAATATCTGCTATCGATTTAACAATCAATGTGATATGTGCACACTTCTCAACATCTAACTGACGACTTTTGTTTGAGTGATGATATTTGTTGCATGCTGGATGTCACATCTTATCACAATCTATACATTATTCAACAAACTTATGACTGACAGCTTTATTGAAGCAATTCATTCAGGATACACATTTTTCAACAAGGAATCAGAAATACTTGTTCTGTACTTCAACAATGAGACTACGAACTTTCACTCATTATCCGAACATGCTACACAATTTTCAACAGATTACACTTCATCATTCAAACTGATTTCATCTGTATTCTCCAGTGGTTCACGTAGATATACGGTTTCATATTGAACATCGGGAATCACTACACATTCTATGAGCTAAACAATTAACATTATTCCAGGCATTAGTGTTAAACAACTCTTCTATTCATTGTTGAATGTTCAATCGGAAATAGAGCATTGCATTCATATGTGCTTCAAAATCGTATAAATTACTTTGCTTAATGCACTGAGGGTACAATAGTAATCACTACTAATTCGTAACAATACAAATGTTCTTCCACAAAAAGATTTCAATTTTGAATATCGTAAAATTAAGAACAATCTTTCAAGTCTACCAATTGCTTACTTTAATCTGACAACCATTTACTTCGAAGACATGAACATCTTCATTATTGTTAGTAATGCATAAATGTGGTTTTTCACACCAAATACACCTTGTATTCAATGTTGTTCCGCTTTGACATGTTTCACTCGAAATGTGATTTGGACAGTCTTCAGTGAAAAGAATAAGGTGATTGCACTTCAAGTTATCAAACGAAAGATAAATGAACTGCAAAAACTGACTACTTAGAAGCCGGTGCACGAACATCAGTTGTTCTCAGAGAGAAAATTTATTTTCCATTATGGTAATTCAATCAAACAACAAAGGAAGAGTGACATTGGTACTCAATTCATTGTTGAGATTTTCCGTGAAGAGATTTCCGTTAACCTACAATGATAGAAAGTTTAAAACTGTGTGGCTACATTCTAGTCTGTGTGCTATCAGTTGACATGTTAGACTAGTTCGATCATGAAAATTCGCCGATAATAAATAAGATTTTGGACAACGAATATTGAAGTCGAACTGAACATCAGATTATGGAATGATTCTCTCTGTTGTTGAAATATTATTTCAATAGTCTAACACATGATGAACTAAACAATGATTGTGGTTATTCACTGTACGTATTCACGAGAAAGGAAACGCCTCCGCACTGTGAAAACCCTCAGTGCTTTCGATACTGTACAAATATTTACTGACTATGATAAACTGAAATTTGAACACGTAATTTTCGAACTCATTCAGTCGGTCGGATGAGTAGGATAAAGTAGATATTTTGGAAATTAAGCTATTGTTTCCAAGTGAATTACAATTTTATGAAGTGTTTCTGCAATGAGAATTCCTCAGCGAAATTCGATATTGCATGTACCAAATGAAAATCAAATGACACTTCCCAATCAATGCACAATCAACTAACAGACTGATATAATCTCATCCATCGTCTTGCGATATTATGTTCAACTGAATTTCATCAAACTGAGGACTTCTATTGTAGTTCAAAATGTGTCTATAATCATTTTAAATATGCAACAGTGAATCGCCGTTTAGTGTAACGTCAGTTGAGACTGATGGCTTGATATCATTTAATAACTGTCTGAAATCATACATGAAATTTCCAATTTTATGAAACAGAAGTGATTCAGTCAAGTGTGAAAATAGTCAACTTTGATAAAATAAGGTTTGACATACCCCCGAGAACTTCATATTCCACTAGCGTTCGACTATTGATCCATTCATTAGCAACGATTATTCTGTGCGATTTAAAATCTAATATGATAAATTGTACAGAAGAAGACAGTTAAAACTCTGATTTTGTATATAACATGTTGTTTGTTCACTTAATAGGCGATCAAAATAAAAAACTTTTTAATTTCTGATTCCAGATACAATGACGGTCGAATAACATCCTTATGAAATATGCTGTACATCGCTTTAAGTTCTGAAAGTGATCGATGTTCAACCACTAAATGAAAAATGATATCGTTAATTTCTTGATTTGTTTTACTAAGGTGTCAGTGCAACGTCTACAGAAGAAATACGTTTATGTCGTTACAAATTGTTTCAGAAATAGTCAATTGTTAAGGGCTGCAAGTTTGACTGTCTATTAGTGTGTGAGTGAATAAATGAGTAGATATATCGTCTGATTATTATCCTCGTTCACATATTCCTGTCTGGATCGTTTGAACTATACGGAAGACTTCTCTAAATATATGTCCGCGAATTCGCGATGAAGACGTTCACACATCTTAGTTATATTACTCGGTACATCAAGTTAGGCAAGTGTTAGCTGAAGTGGATCTTGAAATTCTTTTTGATGGAGCTTAGCACAAAAAGATAAAGCAATATGATTCCAATTTAATCACAACAACAATTCAAATCTGTTTTGTGATATCAACGAGGATGACGTTTGTTGAATTGAGGATACAGATACTTTGCTATCAATTCGAAAGACAAAATATTTTCAGGATGAGTTCCGATTATGAATTTTTATTACACGTGACACATGAATCTTGCTTCAAGAGTTCCAAGCATCAAATTGACGTTGAATTTTCAATAAATAGTAACATTAGGACATTGAGTTTGCCTAAATTATTCAGGTTTTATTTCACACAATTTCCCTCAGCACTTCAACGACACTTACATCAATTTATTGTACAAACAAAAACAACTGAATACTGTAGACTGTAAGAGACACAGATTCGGTCACCATTATAAATTACAGAAAATCTCCACGTACAAACCGAAGGTAATATCATGCTATCAGATGATTATTCATGTAAGTTAGTGTAAATTAGAATGCAAATAACATTTGTTACCTTGCCCACACTTGATAGAATAATCAACGGCCGTTTCAATATGGCCGTTTTCAATTCCTCTAGGAATCTGAAAAGGAGCAATGGAAGTCTGATTCCAGATCTGTCAATACACAACAAACTATATCAAAACCAACCAAACATCGAAGTAATTTGTCGTCATTCACATTATCTTATTCAAAGACTACAAATCACACTTACGGTAAGCATACTGATCTCCTCGGTTCCCTAAGAAATATACTCCATCTAATTTACGCATATATTCTGAGTCACCTCAGTTGATAACTTCATTGAAGTTAGATGAACGATCTATTTATCATGGAATGAGGCTATACATAGTAAGATGAACATCTACGTCCGTTGGTAGAAGTGTGATTATGAATAACTGCCATTCTGTTGTGGAATTGTGTTTATGTGCTTACTTATATCAATTGCCATTTACTTCTCAACAACATTCATTCCACAATTTATTTTGACTACCTCGAAATAAACAAAATGGATTCATCTCACTAGCCATTTGTAGTCATCCAACATTTATTTTATTGCAAATCGATAAATTTCTAAATAGTGACATTCGAAAAAATATAATCTGAGAAGCGATCAAGCTTTTAACAGCATCTCTCTGAGAATATTCAATTATGAACATTTCTAACAACCGGTCTGTAGAAAGCTGAAAATGACCGTTCATGTACAGAACTCTGACATACACTCTTTGTCCTTAATTGGCTCGCAAGTATCAGAATTTGTTTACATATTACATCACATTTTATTGTTCATTATTTTAAAAAGTGCTAGAATGAAGTGTGTCATGAACGGATTATTACCAGTTTCAGAAAGTATGTATTCACAATACAAAATGTTAGTGTTCTTTTATCCCTTTCAATATATTTCGATGTATTTGACACTACTGATATGCATGAAATAATAGAATAATCCCTTCATTTGCTCAACTTACGTTCTCATAATAGAAATATATCTTCCCATTCGAGTGTATCAGGTGCATTACCTTGATTGTATCAACTGCAAAAAAGAAAACTACCGATATTTAAAATTTCAAGGATGAGTATCGAGCATGTCATTGCTAGATGTGACACTGTATGTGCCTACACAGAGAGGAATCAGATTTCAGTAAATAAATATCTGCGTTATCTCAAATGTTTTCTGTAGTTCAAATCGTAATGAAAATAATCTCGTGAATGTCGTGCAAATGAAATAAGCATGTATCCTTCATAATGAATGTCAGATGCTTAGTTTTCATATTCAAACAATTATTCATCTAGATTCTAATTAGATCTGATAGTTGAAGTGCTATTCAAATTGATGGAATATTTTCTATATTTCAGATGATATAATCGACATGAGCTGTGGTTTGTTTGTTTATCATCCGAGTTTTAGAAATTATTTAGTTATGTAACACATTGGTATATCAGTCGATCAAATGACTTTGACCACATTATTTGTTAAAGGTGAGAAGTGAATACCCTTAATACGTTCTGTTTTAACGATCTTTTAATTTGAAAGAATAAAAGTTAAGAATGATAGTATAATGAATGAATATCCAGATGAATGTGATGTATACAGAAATGATTTTCCGACGAAGACATATGTACATTTTTTTAAAAACAGACTTCTTATCATGTTCCTTTGAAACGTGTCAATGAAGATGAATCTCGATTTTCGTTTATCTACAAATGAAATGTGATTATGACCGAATGTATCCAAACGTATGTCAATTATTCTTTAAGTTTCAATCAAATATGTATCAACAATCAGTGGATTCTATGTGTATTTAGACTCTGATTTTGTAAAATGGTTACATTTTATTGCTTCCGTCAGTTTTTTAAGAAGAATTCGATTACTCAAAGTGAATAGAAAACATTTGAGTAATAACAATCCATGATGATGATGTAAAGTGTTAATAGTTCACATGTGATCAAACAATCACAAATATGGATACATACTTTTATTATCAATGTTTGTAGAACAAGACCTTCTGACAGCAAAATATTCCTCTGAAATAATGAAAGCAAAATACATTTGCGTTCATGTATCTGTATAATGAATATTTACCTCTTTCAATAAACATACATTTTTAATACCAAAATGTGTTTGAACACAATTTATGATGTTACTTTCAAGATTTAAGTGAACCAATTCAACTAAATGAGGGTCTTAATGAACTGCATTATTATTTCATCGATATGATGAACGCTTCAATCCAATCAACTGAGTAAAATATTATACTTTTGAAATGTTGGGTTTGTAAGCTTTTGGCCAACTGAAAAACCGTTAATATCTATTCTCTTAATTGAACTAATTATTGCCCGGAAACGTTATTTCAGTGACAATAATTTTTGAGTGACTAAAATGAATGCCCTTCATTTTGATATTCTAGGTGTTCTAGTTCGAATCAATCATGTTGTATTCGTGATTGTTAGTTGTTTGTGTGGTTGAGTTGGTGAATGAGTTCAAACTTCATGATCAAACGATTATGATAATTAGGAATATGTTTAATATCCAATAGTTCAACGACAGTGAATAAAAGGGATTGAACTATTAAGAACCAAGTAATTGGCAGAAACATTTGGAGGACATCAAATATAAGTTGATAGTCAATGTGCTTCAATAATCCGATATGATTTCTCACACAACATCGCTTATTGTTGCATCTTTGATCAGCTTGATTCGTTCAATCTATCAAGAAGTATCGTACTGATAAAATATTAGTTTTATGATATTTCGAACAGATTGAAGAGTACATAATTTCCACCTTAGCAAATACACTGTGTGTCTATTTTGAAGTGAATCATTGTTTTATTTAACATTTTTTACTTCACAGTAATCCATACATGTTGCGATCACATTTTAGGGCACGAAATCACACAAATAAAATAATCACTGTGTACTAGTTAGCTCTCATGAATGAATCAAGTTAATTGTCAAATCATTTATGCAAAATAAAAATGAAGAATGAGAAACATATAACAAAATCTCACTGAATAATAGAACTCACTCTCATTCAAAATCTCAGTTTCACACGAACTATGGATGAAGATATAATTGGTAATTTCTGCATGATGCTCTCCTCTTCTTAAAGTAATTCTACCTGTGTTTATCAAATGAAAACATACAATTTGATTAATAATCTACAGTGAATGAATGAAAAAACTTTGAAATGAATTAAAGACTAGAATGAATTGCATGAACTATCGTTAGTTTGCTGCAACGCATCAAACGATTTACAATTTGAACCAGAAAAGATATCAGTAGATGTTTTTGAATGTTAAAAAAAAAAATCCATAAAACTGATCTATTGAAGTCATGAAAGCGACTTTAATTCATGGAATTAAAATGTGAGTAAACATAAGTCAGTAAAAATTTTAAGTCGAAGAAAATAAGTCTCTTACCAAATTCTTCTATATTTAATTTTCTAATAGGACCACCGTTAAATGTAATGGGGAATTTTAGATCTATTTGCTAGAAATATACAAACATATGGATTAACATCTCTGTTGTAAAATGTAGTTAACTCACTTGATCAGTAAGTAATTTCTCAAAATTTCCACTAATAATTGGAGAGGTCTGATCACAGCGAATTAACTGAGAATATTTATAATAATGAGACTGAATATTTGTATTGGAACTTGACTGATGACTTACATATTTATATGTATCAGTTTTGAAAATTACTTTTTCTTTATTAAATAAATCAGGGTTTCCACAAAATTCATGACAGTCGAAAGATTCCGATGTAAAGACAATGATCGAACAAAGTGCTACTAACTGACCAAATAAAAATGTATAGCTGAAATGATTCAGATGAATAGAACATTGTTATCTCATTAGATCAAATTAAAAGTGATATAATACACTCATTTGCCTTAACTGTACAGTCAATACTCACATCATTTTCTTGTTTTAGACGTTAGTAGAACGTGTTGAGTTTATATAGAATTTTTTTTGAGTGTTTGTATGTTTCTTTCAGATTGAATGATTCAAATGGACCATTAAGATGATCAAATTTCATAAAATCATTTCACAATTATTAACCAATCATCATAGGAGATGAACTCATTGTTATGCAATATTCTTACACTTACTGAGGTAATATAGCATGATACGGATTCACATTTGGTTGAAATTCTGGAACCCCCATTGATGAAAACTATTTTCGATAGGATTAACAATAATTTAAACTAAGTAATTAGTGCTCATATTTTGATGAACAAACATTGTGTTACATGTAATCCACTGTGGATTGGTTGTCAACAATGCATAGTTTTGATTTGATTGGTTAAAATCAAAGTGGCACACATTGTTTTCATTAGATGACAAAATTCACATTTTAATACTTAAATTTTATTTCAATAAAATGAATTCTTTCACTGGTTGAGATGATGGGTCATTTGAAGGTAGATCATCGTGGAAAACCTGGAAGCACTGGACGGTGAATGATTGTGGATCGTGGATGCGCACTGCCACTGAAAATTCCCATACCAGGACGAAACTGCTGTCTAGTGCTTCTAGGTTTTCCATCGTGGTCTAGCTTCAATCAACTCATGATTTCAACCAATGAGATTTCTAAAAATCTCCACAAAATCCCTTCTGATAAAAATGAATTCAGTTAAACGATTCTGTAGTGACCTACTTTTATCAAGCGAACGCTATTGGTGTAATGGAAACAATTATTATTACTATAACCAACTGTGCCAGTGATTGTTTTACTGTACTTGTTTGTTTAACTGTACCAAAACACATACGTTCATCTGTTGGTTGTGAGGTTGCACGAATTCGGTTACACTCAGTAAACACACTTGTACTCCTTTGGAGTATGAAATAATAATAAAAATATGATTGCGATCTTCAATATCCCAGAGTGGACGTATGATTTACCCTTATACTGTATAACAGTTTTATCATTAAAAATAATCGTGTGATCATAACTGAACAACATGAACTTTCATAAGACTATCTACATAGTATTAATTTAAGTTTTGTCATCAAACCTGATGTAATCTATGATCATTCGATTATTTTCATAGACCATCTATTGTAATAATGAATAAACAATGAAGTGTATAAATATATTGAATACCTTTATTGATTAGTTTCAGACAAAAAGATATCTCTCTTTACATAATTAACAATCTTCAATGAAAATTTCATTGTTTATTATCAGAAGTACATTTATTTCTAATGAAATTTGAATTACATTTCTTCTTATTCAATATTCATAAGAATTGATCAACTGTTTGTTTAATTCATAAACTAAACATCATTCTTTGTTCATGAAACATCCTTGATATTGTACATATTTTATTGTATTGTACACACTGTACTTACTTCTTAAAGTTTCCGAGTGTTTACTGTCGAAAATATTTAGTTTTATTGTGAATTCATCAGCCTATAATTAGTTATTATTTGGTGAATATTGTGAATTAGATTCTTTTTATTATGAAAACCCGTGATGTCGATGATATAAATTTCCTGTTTGATATTCAATCACTTACTCACAATCCGTAGTTACACATATAAGATGACACATTTTTTTACATTAATTAATTAATTAATACTTGACATAACAGTTACTTACTTACTTACTTACGCCTGTTACTCCTCGTGAAGGAGCATAGGCCGCTCACCAGCGTTCTCCATCCAACCCTGTCCTGGGCAATCCTTTCTAGCTCCGTCCAGTTGTAATTCATCGTTTTCATATCTGCTTCTATTATCCGACGCAATGTGTTCTTCGGCCTTCCTCTTTTTCGCTTCCCTTCAGGATTCCAAGTTAGGGCTTGCCTCGTGATACAGTTTGACGATTTGCGTAGTGTATGTCCTATCCATTTCCATCGTCTTTTCCTAATTTCTTCTTCAGCTGGAAGTTGGTTTGTTCTCTCCCACAGAAGGCTGTTGCTGATGGTAACCGGCCAATGGATGTTGAGTATCTTGCGAAGACAGCTATTTATAAATACATAACAGTTACTTCAACTATTTTTTCATACATTTTATTACTACCGTTTTATTGTATTGGAATGATATATGGATAATCTAAAGGCTGATACTAATTGGTTTCAAATAATCGAACATTGTTTTACTGACTGACTTAATCAATCTGAGAGAAAATAACACCCGAGACTAAGGTAGATACAAGCGAAAGTAAGACCACTGCCGCACGGGCCAGTCCATGGCGTATGATTAACTAATGCGCGTTTTTTGTACATGACTTTGGCAGGGAGCGACGATCTGTTCGACATTCAGTGATCCAACTGCCGGATGATTTGGCTAGGGCACAGTGACATTTCACTGGCCCTACAATTTAAAAGGTGCTCAACATTCATTATTATTCAATTTCAATGATTATTCTTGAATATAAAATAATCTCACTGAGAAACTAAAGGAAAGAATAATTCATTTTTGTATTAACTGTTTGAATGTTCACATTGATGCCTAGGACTAAAATTAATCAGTCTATTATTGACATAGGTGCATTGCTTTCCAATTCCCTAGATATTGCCTCTAGTCATAACCATGATGTGGAAAAATGTTGGTGGCGCGTCTCGTCCTATTTAGGATTCCTCAGCTAGATAGTCTTCAATCTCAAAGTTAATGTTCACTCGAAGAAATCCTCACAAAACGCGCATATGTCAATAAGAGACTGATCAATTGCAGTTCTAAATGTCAATTGGAAAATTCAAGCAACCAATAAAAAAATTAATTGAAATTTTACTCAATGGAACAACCATTCGCTACCTGGACTAAGTAGCTACGTGGATAACGCGGTGACTTTCGGAACCGTGACTAATTTTTTACAGGACTAAAATGTATTTAAAATTGATTGATTATTGATGGTTGGCCGATTGGTTTAGGGAAAAACACAGCTGCTTTGAGCCCCTGGATCAAAATTAAATAATTTTAAATCCCATCAGCACATTCCAGGTGCAATACCATCAGATAGGTTTGTTTTCATTTGATTTGTGCCTTCCATACCACGTGGTTTAATAGAAAAGCTTTCATGTCGATCATCACCTACAATTCAAATTGCTCCAAATGTGAAAAACATAATATCGGAAAAGTATCCGTTATCTATATTATCCAAATTGACACGATAAATAATGGAATATTATACTTTTGTTCATAATGTTGAAGTCTTATTTATTAGGGTAACCGCAAATGTGTGGTTTCCCTAAATCAGTTTTTTACATGACCTTGTCGATGAATTTCTATACAGCTAGAAGTCAATTGGTTCGCAATAAATCAAGAAAATGGATAGCTGAAACTGTCTACTGTTTTTCATCCTTTTGAAGTTAGTTTTTAGAAGGATCTAATTATGAAGACAAACAAACAAACAGACTTCAATATGTGACTAACCGCTTTCTTTTCAGCTAGAATTGTGCATAATAATAATAATATATACAATTTTAGAATTATGATAGCGGTTCAAACAGTGAACTGAAGTTAGTTAAACAACTAATAATAACTAAGACAATTGTTTCGTCCTCGAATAGGATTACTCGATAATGTACACCCATAACTTTGAAAAGAGTTAAATCAATGGATTTCTATACATTACAGTGGTTAGGTTATCAACCATGTTTGGTGTAAGACAGGTAATAACAGTTTATGGTCATACAATACAATGAATTGGCTGATAACATAAATATAAACCATAAAATATCAATTCAATAATCAAATTGTTATGTGGTTACCTCAATGATCATGGGTTCGATATGTTCATTACTAGAACGTTTCATGATGATGGGAGAAACGACTACTTAGCTCTGTTATATCCTAGTGAAGATAAAATTAAGGGTATATTCTGCGAACGGTTAATGGACTAATATCATATATACATATTCTTATTTTATAGTTATTCGGTAACTAAATTGTACATATATCTATATTAGTCTTATTATAAGCTTCATTTTGACACAGACTATTATGATACCATCTATTATTCTCAAGTTATACTCAGTTTATTACCCGGTGTCTCACACATTCAGATATTCAAAGCTGTATAACCGTAAATATTTACTTAGTTGGAAAGGATATGTTTAATATGATGATAAGATAAAATTGAAAAGTTGAGATGAATTCTTTGCGAATTCTAAGAAAACAGAAACTAACCGTTTTAAAGATCTCTCTATTCACTATGTAAATGAATCTTAATGCAGAGTTTTTCTTGATGGAACGACTTATATTCACAAGGTGTTCGATTATTAAGTTTTGTATAGATCCATTTCTATTTGTTTCCAATCCAGATAGGTAATGTTCTTGAATGTATTTTGGATAAGACACACATTGAACAATTTAAATACCTGACTTCAAATGAAGTCCATATCAATATTATCAATGTAAGTTTAGATGAATAACAAATACTTTTTGAATAGGTTAAAGGTGTGTGAATTCTAGTTTGTTGACATTGCTAAGAATACATCTTAGGTAATTTCTATACAACGCTATGTGAGTATGATCTTAAGATTAAATCACTAGTCTGCTACAGCTAATCGCTTATCAATAAAACTTTCATCTTAACTATAGGCTTCATGTTGAAGCATGAACTTGTAAAATGCAACTATTTTGCATTCATTTCATCATTATGATCGTCTGTACAAATATAATTCATTCTAATGATGAATAACCTGTCCGTCAAATTTAGTTCGTACTAAATTACTCGTTGTCTATGTGAACTGAGATTCGTCCTGTTTTATATCTGTCACCCATCATATCGAGGAATTGACTGTACTATTTCTTAAATGAATGATCAATTATATGAAAATAGTTAACAAAAATTCAAATTCCTTTATTCGTAATCACTTCGTTGAAAAAGTCAACCTTCAGGAAGTGTTGCATGGAAGTAGTATAAAGTGAATTTATTGGCTTCTTGAAGCTGTAGACACAACAATTCAAACCTACCGTGTGTGTGTGTGTACCAAAAATAAGTTTTTCTTCAATCAAATCTGCTTTGATCATACTAAATCAATTACGATAACCACTATGATATGATGAATGTTGGTTTTCCATATTTTCTTTAATACTTTTGTTGCTAGATAAGGCAGCAATGGGAAAAGCAAAATTTGAACTTATTTCAGTCACTAACTGTCATCTATCGTAGGTCATAAAGTGTGCATGCAACTAGAAGGCAATCTTTCATGAATAATAATATTATAATAAATTATTATAATATAAAAGCTGTGCGCGCTACGGACTAGACGTTACTTGCAGGCCGAGGCCTTCAGTTTTCTTTTTCTAGGACTCTCGCAGAGATGGATGGATTATTTTTTCTTGGAATCGTGGAAGATAACCCAATTCTGAACTATTAACATACAAACTGTGAATTTCATGCTATATGATAAGATCTGAGTTCAATTTATTCTTGATATTTATGATCATATTCATACAACAATTCATAATCATATAATTACATATATTCATTTTGGCTATACGATCAAACTATGCTCCGTCATTTTTTAAAACCATATATAATCATATGTGACGAAGAATTTCATTTCATATCTGTATTCTATTCCTTAAGGAATATATGGTTATATCGTGTTTGGATTCTTTAACCCACGTACTTTATGTAGCTACAGGATCTATTCAAACATCTACCCAATATCAAGTAATATATATATAATCGTATCGTATTTGGATACTATAACTCATTTAATTTCCGAAATTACCTGTCCGATTCGGTGAGTCTGTCATAGTTTTTTGACAGTATGTTTATCCCACAGGCTATTTCATATGCTTGTTCATAAAGCAACATAATAATCTTAGACGGTAATAATCTTTTAAACTACTTATCTCTGCTCCTCCCAATTTTTATCAATGCGGACTCTCAGTTTATATATGTATCACGTACTGTACTTGCTTTTAATTGTTTAATACTATTTATCGACATTTCTAAATTACTTTATTATATAAGGCTATCTTTCGTGTCATATATATGTTAAAATTTACACAACGTGCTCCTTCACACAGATACTGACATAAATACTACTATCTTCCCTCCATTCTCATCTCTTGTTTTTGACACCACTAATCCTCACGATACATTCACTCTTGGTTAAAATATAGGTCTTGATTTCCACACTAACTTGAGCCTTCAGATTTGATTTTTTCAACCATTTCTATTTCCAACATTCTGTTCAATCCATCTGCTATAGATCACTCTCTTATCATGCCACAAAAGAAAATGAAGACCCCGACTTCAAGGTGTCCAGCCAAACGTAGGTAAACGACACAAATTGACGCCATTACTGACACGATTTCCGACGGTTTCAACGAGACGAGCCACTCCGTTCATCCGGAAGCAGACAAGCTTTTACCGGTTGTTTCCATTCCGGAGATGTTGAAAACTGCTGGTAAACAGTGATGATAGTCGCAACTGCAATCATATATATGCTATCAAAAAGTTGCAAGAAGACATAAACATTCTCAATCCGCTTAAATATCTCATCAACCCCAAAATCAAAGAGACTCTAGATCAAATGAATGACATAAATAGTTTCCTAGATGGTGTTGCATCAGACGTATTTGATAGAATAAGACGATCTAGCAATCCATTTGTGTTTAATATACCGGATACATATGCCCTTAAAAATATCAAATCTCGTCTGCTTAGGGCCAACAATTTAACACACGTACCATGTGTATGCACAAAATTAAAAAGAAGTCATCCAGGTATGCACTCACCGATCTTGTTCAAATTCAACTCATCTGTAGACCGCAGTGAATTTTTAACTTCCTCCAATTCATTCAGACAAAAACAGATTTTCAAGGATATTAAGACTTTTCCAAATAAAACACCATGCCAACAAAAAGCAGGAAGAGATAGCTACAGACCAATACCGTCAAACTCCCAAACGCATCACAATCCTAATGGTCGCAAAATTAAGTCCTATTCCAAGAGGACGTCTAGCTTTACAAGTATGCCGCCACCGAAAAACTCTTCTGAATCTCCTAAAGTTCAAAACCCAGAAGAAAGTAATCCTGATGTAGCTGGTGTCCATCCTCTTAAAAATGTTGACTTAGATTCAACTTGAAGTAGTTGTGCTGATGACGAATGGGATAACACAGTCCAAACCCCTGTTAGTACAACACTCAGGTACAGTAACTGTGCAACGAATAACAGGAAAATTAATCATGACATTCGTATAACTGACCACACACTTAACGTTGATATATTCGAACCTCGCAAACCATCGCAAGTATGTGTAACAGCACACAATCCTCTCCAAATTAAGAAGAAGCCGAAATTAACCTTAAACCTTGGAAATAAACGTCTGGAACATGTTGCTCATACGTCAGGTTTAAATAGTAATCTGGATTGTAATTGACTACTTGTTTGCACACAAAGACCTGATAGCCTTCTTGGTTCGGCTCCCATTATGTACACTATGCCTTTATCAGATGTTATGTCCAATAGCAAGAGAAGACTTTTTATGTAATTCCGCCGGCCTTCCTGCAGGCAACGGTAAACATATTTCACATGATGAAAAAGTAGTTGAATCTATTTCCCCCCGCAAAACAACTCTTACCTTAGCTAATCCTACGAGTATTCATGGAACTACCAATTGCGATTTATACTCTAACCTGCTTCACTATGATAACTCTGAGTTCCATATTCTTTCGTTCAATGCCCGCTCTCTGTCCAATAAAATTATTCATCTTAAAACTCTTTTATTCCTTATAAATCCAACCATTGTACTTATTATGGAAACGTGGTGTAATTCATCTATATCCGATCAATCATTGAGTGTAGATAACTACGTTTTCTTTAGAACCGATAGATGTTATGGAATAGAAGGCGGTACAATTATCTATGTCCGTTCAGACATTCAAGCGTGCAAATTTGAGGATAAATCCCTTGATGCTATAGACGACTCCACTTGGGTTACTGTAAACTGTGGATCCCAAAATTATTTACTGGTGGGATGCATATATAGACCACCTCATGCGGATACTAAGTTTGACAGATTACTAACAAACATATTTTCCATTGCTTCGCACCAACCGTAAAATTTAAAATCATCGACCAGGGGAAATAATACACTTGATTTATTGTTCACAATCAACATAGACTCTATCTCAGTGCATACCAGTCATGAGTTTTTTTATGAGTAACCATAGAGTTGTATTGAGTATTATTCACTCTTTAAACGCCATACAATTGAACTCTAAAGCTTCAATGATGTATCAGAGCAGACATTTTGATCAACAAACCTGGAAACGGACTGAAACTCTCATTCAGTGTTTACTATGGGACACTTATTTTTGCACAAATAATGTTGACATTGCGCTTTCCAATCTATACGACAACCTGATATATTGCCTTGACTGAACTGCTCCAGTTATTGGCCGTGTGGCTAATAGTGGTAATAGGGGCCAGAATACTTTAAAAACTTTTTAAAAAAAGCTGAGGAAATTAAAATGCCGCTACTACGAGCAGAATGATGTGTATGCACTTCAGAGAATACTTAACTGACATAAATGCCTCATCTAAACGTAAGTTATTTATGAATATAGAAAATAAAGCCCTACGTAGTAAAAGCCCAGAATTATCAGTACTTCGGCTTTTTAAATCCCGGGTGAAGTCGAATTCTTTTGGCACGACTAAATTTTTCATAGTTAACAAAAGCATTGTTGACGACTTTGACATTATTTGCGAACAATTCGGCCAGCATTTCTCGCAATGCTACAACACTGAAACTGAAAGCTCTATCATTACATTTCCCATGCTGACATCCAGACATCTACCGAAAATTGATTTTATACCCTCTTACATCAAGCAAGCCATATCTGCCCTGAAAAAGTCTTATGATGGTGGACCTAACGGGATACCTTCATCATCTGTGAAATATAGGAGTAGAAAATTTCCACTATTTTGTTTGAAACTTTTCAGTGTTAATTCTTTACTTCGATTTTAGGAGGGCTTTCGACAGTGTCTCACACAAACTTATTTTAAAACTCTCTTCATTTAGCATACAAAATCCCCGTTTTATCTTAGCTCAAATGTTTTTTAGAAGAACGTAGTCAAATCGTTCGCTTTGGATATTGCTACTCTAAACCTGTGAATGTAACCAGTGGGGTTATACAAGGAAGTGTGGTTGGTCCATTACTCTTTCTCCTTTTTATCAATGACGTGTGTTCCCTCCTTTTTGCCGATGACCTGAAAGTAGTTTATTCATTCTCTTCTCCCACGAAAGAAAGCTATATTTCAGCGGTAATCCAAGAAGTAATAAACAAGTTATACGAATGGACTGTTTCGTGGAATTTGCCACTTAGTGTTGACAAAAGTGGATTTATTCACATAGGCCGCTGCCCTAACTTAAATCTGACTATTTGCTAGCAAACACTCAAACCTCTCAACACTGTTCGTGACTTCGGTTTTGGCAACAGTCTGAACGTTTTTGAGCACATATCTCAAGTATCCAAAGCTAGAAAGCTGATCGGATTGACAATGTTATTATACAGAAAATGTGTCTTACGCATTCTTGAACATGGTATTTTAGTTTACAGTAATTGCAGACATAATGACCAGATTAAAATTGAAGGTGTTCAAAGAGAGTTCACCAAAGCTGTTCTGAGGTATTCTGATAACAAAGACTATCACCAAAGATGTCAACAACTCAACTTAGAACCTCTTTGAATCAGACGTATCAAATTAAATGTTGCCTTTATCTACCGGCTTATTAACGGTATTTCCTACTCCTCCGTATCCACCCCTTCATACCTTATGATTTCATCCCACAATTTACGCAATAAGGAGAATATTCTAGCGATTTCAAGAGCCCACAGAAACTTACGTCACAGTTTTTTTCGTTATTCGCTACTCAACCATGTGGAACAGACTGCCAGTGAACCTCCGTTGCAGTGAAACTACAACCCGGTTTAGAAGTCTCGTTGATGATTTTCTTTCTGAAAGTGGATTATGTCACCTATTGAATATCAATGTATTCAACAATGATTTATACAAACAAGGACCATCATCCATCTAATTGAGCGAAAAGCAAAATGAAACTTTTGAAACTTTTCACGTCTATTTTATTTTATTTCTATTCATCTTAATATATGAAGTCTGCTTATGTTCGTATTTATCATTATTACCGTTATTAATATCATTATTAGTTCCCCGTCACATTAGATATTCTTTTTATCACTTCTTATCCTTCTAAACCTGTATAATTTTTAATTATCCTTTGCAATTAATCGTGACTTTCATAGCATCATTATTAATTATTATTGCACAATAATAATAATTTCCGGTATCACTCTGTATAGTAATACATAAAGCTAAATGTATTCATCTGAGTGAACTAACGGATATTCATTTCATTTTTCTCAATTGTTGATTTACTTCTGAAGTCGATATTCATTACACAATTATTATCATTATCATGGATAAACCCCTCCATTAGGTGTCCACTTCTTTTCTTTCTTCTTTTCCTCTAAATGAATACTATTCTTAGGATTACGAAGTTTGTAATTAAGACAATAACTTGTGTTACGCTTAAAGGAACTTCTCAGACCCGTTTTATCTTCACTATGCATAAATAACTTATACATATTGATATTTCATTATCGTTTTCACTCAGTTGAGACTTTCATCACATCACTCCAAACTATGTGACTGCACAAACATTCATTCTAGCGTCATATCTTACTGCAATTATAAGTTATTTCTTCTTAATTACTTTTATTACTAATTTAACGATACACATATAGTCGTTTATTCTTGTTCTGTGTTCGAGAACATGTCTATTAGGCTATTTGTATATTTCATGTCACCTTTATTTCTATTGCCGTATGCTCTTCCTTTCCTTCTTTAAACTCAATTCAATATTCTTCTCAATTGCACAGACCCAATTTCTTATTATTATTTTATTATTATTACCTTTTTTTCTTTTCTTTATTCTTTCTTTCTTTTTTTTTATTTAAAAATGTGGGAAATATAATGCTAACATTATTGAAATTTGTGTATTATTGCATTTTTTGAAGAAACCCGAAATGATTTCTTCATAACACTTATGTACTCATAAGATATTTGTGAATAGTAATAATAATACTCACTGAATAATTACGAAAGATGGTTAATGGCTAACAGTGGAATCCAGGACGCGCGTTTTGTCTTTTTGGGATTCGTCATCTGAATGTACCTGCATCCCAGAATTGTTGTACACTCTGAGTCTCCAAACCAGTAACGTTCGTTCCAAACTCCAACGTGTTATTCACTTAGGTACTGATTCCTCATAGCCAACATCAAGGCGATGCCCACAGTATGCACATTTGCCAATAAGAAACTAAATAATTGCAGCTCTAAACATCAATGAAAAGATTCAAGTGAACAATATCAAGTGAATTTCACTCATTGAATAAATTGTTAGTTATTATGAATCAGTGGTTTAATGGATCGTGCAGTTAACTGCTAAAAGTTATAGATGATGAGTTCAAGGACAAAATGTGAACATTAACATGGACAAATCACTCAAAAGATAAAACAAATCCACACTAGACTGTTACGTTAGACATTATTCCGAAATCTGCAACCACAATAATACAATGGAATAACTCAAGATAGAGGTGTGTGTGCTAATTATGTCAACATAAGTAGTACATAACGCCAATCAATAAAAGAATGCCTGTGTGGTGTCTGAATGAACTAATGATTCCTTTGTACTTGTTGAATGCTTGATTTTGAATTCCAAATACAGTGAATCCGTTTGTACTCATCTAGTACTTCTTGACGAGATGAGAGTTCTATATTGTACCAAAACTATAATATGGAATAAAGCCATTAATAATTATAATAATTAATAATAATGATCCAATTACGTAATTCCTGAGATTCTTGGTTCATACTATAATTTAAATACTTCTTATTATCACACTGTGGTAATTCATCGAAAAATTATTTTCCAAATTATATTTCAGTAATTTCGATTTATCAGTATTTGAATGTGTAGAAATTGTAGTGTTTCAACAGTTGAATTCACGAGTCGATTAAAGGTATGTCACTATTGAAAACCTGGGTCACTGGACGGCCTTCCGGTTCTATTACTGGACTCCTTAGGACTGTACATCCCTTGAGTGCCTGCATACTGTGTAATATAATCACAATGTGCAAATGTCCTCATCGGAAGTGTGCGGATGGATATTCGGATAAGTCTATCGCAAATGTTTAACAATTGACTGATCTAGACAACGATATATGAACGAGGTTATTAATCAGACGATAAAACCACTCATTTGTTCACTCAACATTCGTTCAGTCAAAATTCCAATCCTTACGCGTATCACTATTCAATGTATATGGAAGTGTATTTTGTCAAACTGAAATGATAAATGATTCATAAAATGCTTAATCATCACATTACACTGACGTGATCGCATGTTGTTGAAAAATGAAACTCAGTTTGGATACAAGCATTTCATGTAAGTGATTAGGTTGGATGCAGTATTTTATGATTGAATACATGATGATCGGATGAAGTTAATCATTTGATCTTTTCACAGTATATTTCAATGTTGACTATTTGTGAAATAATTTATAACGAATTAAACTGACATCTTTGTAAAATAATTCAGAAATTTAACGATATCATATTTCATTCTAACCGGTTTTATATTGATCACATTTGAAACCAAATGTGATGCAAAGCATATTTCGTGAGGATTTTGTTTGAACGCCAGTGTATCCGTAATCAGAAATGAAACAATTTCTTATTTTGATCACCTATTAAGTGAACAAACAACATGTTATATACAAAATGGAAATCAGAGTTTTAACTGTCTTCTTCTGTACAATTTATCATATTAGATTTTAAATTGCATAGAATAATCGTTGCTAATGAATGGATCAATAGTCGAACGCTAGTGGAATATGAAGTTCTCGGGGGTATGTCAAACCTTATTTTAGCAAAGTTGACTATTTTCACACTTGAATGAATCACTTCTGTTTCATAAAATTGGAAATTTCATGTATGATTTCAGACAGTTATTAAATGATATCAAGCCATCAGTCTGAACTGACGTTACACTAAACGGCGATTCACTGTTGCATATTTAAAATGATTATAGACACATTTTGAGTGAAAGTTCGTAGTCTCATTGTTGAAGTACAGAACAAGTATTTCTGATTCCTTGTTGAAAAATGTGTATCCTGAATGAATTGCTTCAAAAAAGCTGTCAGTCATAAGTTTGTTGAATAATGTATAGATTGTGATAAGATGTGACATCCAGCATGCAACAAATATCATCACTCAAACAAAAGTCGTCAGTTAGATGTTGAGAAGTGTGCACATATCACATTGATTGTTAAATCGATAGCAGATATTCTAAATTATTATTCATTGATCATATTGTGCAAATGTAAATTATGTAACTAATTGTTGAATTCACTTGTGAGTTAAAGAAGACTAATCCAAGCACTGAATCACATTCGGTAAATATTTGATATTTTGTAATCTTTATACTATTTTGTTATTTTCAGAACATCACTACAAATACAACTGTAGACATTGAGAAAAGAAAATCACTGCAATACGTGTACATCGTTGTACCATTAGTTATATCATTCCTTATTGTATGCATTGGCTGTGGCATTTGGCTATGGTTCTACAGAAGGAGGAGGGTTTATCAATAGTTCTCACAAACAGCTCATCACTCGTTTTCATCAAGTTGACTTTGATATATTTTCATTTTCATATTTTATGAAACACACTTTCTATTTTGTTAATCATTTCAATACATTGAAGATGCTTTCATGGAACTGCATATCACATTGATGACTGTTTACGTAATAATTGATGTCACTTTGTTGGTAGAATATAAAAATATAACATTTTTGTATTTCTGTCATTGTTTTCATTCAATAAAAACATGGATAATTTCACAAGAGTTTACAATATTGCACTTGTCAATTAACAGTATCGTGTATACGTGATTATGTGACCATTGAAATCAAAAATGAATCCGTAGTAAATGTCCATTTTGTTAAAGACTCAATACTGAGAAATGTCAATGGAAATTGATGTCGTTCATTGTTTTAAACTAAACTGTCGGAATGCGTCATCAATATTTGTCAAGGTACATCAATCCTTCGTTATGCGACTATTCACTGTTGAGTGGAAGCTGGTTGACAGACTGTTGTTAATTAGGTGTTAGGAATTTCTTGAATATGAAATAATCTTAGAGGGTCTAGCTGGTACTCAAGTAGGAATGAAAAAACATGTGGAGTGAATGATGAACTTGTAACGGTTCTGCCGTAGCGTTGATAGGAACACGAGAGATTTGAAAAATAGAAAACACTGAAGTGTTTGCGTCAATGATAGATCACCTTATTAAACATAAATTGGCTAATAATCGATCCTATTCTCATGGATTTATGAGAAACTAGTCGACAAAAAATCATTTGCATTAGGTGTTCGAATGTTCCTGTTAATGTTTGGGACTGAAAATAGTTCAGCTTTTTCATATTATATGTGAATCATATGCGAGCTGCTACGATATTGACATGAGGTCACAAAAAATAAAAGCAGAGTTTGTTAGCAGCCAGCAATGAAATCCATGACATGCGTCACTTCGTCACATTTGAGACTCGTTACTTAGCTGGATCTGCATCACAGTATTGATATGTCACTGCTATATTCATACTCGATATCGTTTATTTCCAACATCGTGGCGTCATCCTCTAAGCTACTCAGTATGGATACCCACTGGCTCCTACAAACAACTTCAATGCAGTATATATTAAGGTGAACACAGACATGATAAATGTTTGTCCTGTGGCAGTCTGCATTCCCAAAATTCATTTTTTCTCCGTGATGCTGAATGCTTGAAACGTGACAAAAGTTGACAGATTATGATGGTTTGTTAAACTACTGTTGATTTCGTTACTAATGATTCCAAACCTCGTTATTAAATTTAAAAAAGATTGGAGTTCTTGGTGATAATAATCCACATCTAATCATGATGTTCAATGTGTTTTTCCATATAAAGGGGCGATTATATACCTCTTTTGGTTCGTTCTATAGTTCGATTGTTGGCAAACGCAGTATACACTTTCTTTATTTTATACAAAGATTTGACTTTACAAAGTCACAAATTGAACCTGCCTTCAATAGCTTTCAAAGAAGATTCCGATGCTTTGATTGAACATTTTATGGCTGATTGCGCCAAGTGCTGTGAATGGATAAGAATTCATTCCTCAACGCTGAATTCACATTTGTTGAAGCTAACGCACACCACAGGTGATGCTGGGGATATTTCAGCCAAACTCATGGTTCTAAAGTGTGCAGTGAAGTCGATTTGAAGTTGCTTTTTCCGGATTCTTCTGGATAGACGTTGATCAAATTCGGCAACAAATACCACTCTTTTTGGTGAGTGAGTGAGAACTCAGGTGTAGATAACCAGTTTATTGTTAGTTGCAGAATTACAGAGTGTTTTCATATAATATAAAAACCACACATTCCACACTTCGCTTGCATGTCTTCCATCGGTTGGCTCTAACTAACTTCATTGTTCTTTCATTCCAGATGAATTCAACTGTGGAACACCGTGGGATGCTATTCAGTGGCAAGAGAATAAACGTTCGCGAAAGACTGAATGTCTTAGATCCGATTTCTGCTTTCATGATTGTCGATAGGTAATTTTATGGGGTCTCGTAATACAATAAACAGTCTGCTGATTGATTCCGTGTTTTTAATACAGTTCCAACATTTGTCGGTTCATGATTTCAATCAAAAATCATATATCCTGGAATGCATCTAGTTTTGTTAACAAAGCGTCACACATTGTGATTATTGTGGTCATTTTTACAGACTATGTGAAGAATTAAAAATTTCGTTTCATGATGACTCTTACGGTAATATTTCGGTTTGAGTTTTCATCCATACCACTGAGTGTGAAAAATTTCATCTATAAATACCGTGGAAATATTTCCACAGTATGTTACTCCTGAAGTTCACATTGTGTTCTGTAGAACAACTCTGATTCGTTAATAAACTGATTACTTTTGCTTTTAACTCTTCTCTTTAACTAATGTTGATTTTAAAAAGATCAATTCGTTTACACATCATCTGTCACTGACGTTTTGAATCGAATGATACCTCCTGTAAGATCCATTTCGAAGGTTTCGTGTGTGTGTGTGTGTGTGTGTGAAAATCCCTCCATGTATACAATTGTAGTTTGTTCCTATTGTTGCTCCTTTAGTTGTACATTTTGTTATTCTTTTTGAATCCATTTGAGTTGGTCGTATTTGTATTTTATTAGAGTCTTTATTTTTCTTACGCCTTCAAAGTATAATCATAACTGATTCTGTAAACGCTGTTGTTTTATTCTAACCAAAATTCATATGACACTCACGAGACAGAATAGAGAATATCATATTAGTTTTTGATTAATGAGATATAATGAGGTGATAAATGAACAACAAAGTATAATCATAACTGATTCTGTAAACAAAAAAGAGGTCAACAGAAATATGTTCTTGTTCATTAAACAAACACGTTGATTACACTGAGATTGAACAAGTAATCAATATACTACTTAGAATATTTTATTGTATATTACAGAAATGATAAAACGTGGTGTTATGTTATATTCAATGCGATGAATCAGACAGAATTCACAATTATTTTGCAAATCATATTCTTCAATGCATACGATTTTCAGGTCTATGGCGTTTGGATACATTAATGATAACTTTGTACTTGAAGACTGTCCGATTTCTAATTTCGAATACAATACGTTCGTCTGTCCTCATCTAGTTGGCACGCAACATAACTCAATCTTCATCAGGAAGGATGGCTGGTTACTAGCAATGGAATCAATGATGCGCTTTCCTCCAGATTTGTGACTCGTCAGCTGGATATAACTGCATCCGAGAATCGATGTTCCCTCCGTGACTCGAACCCAGTATCGTTCGTTTCAAGCGGCATCGTGTTATTCACTTAGTTTGATTGCTGTCTTTAATAATCGAAATCTACACAGATTGAATAATGTGGTATTCTGCCATTCACTCATCATTTAAACGTCTGGTTCATTCAACAATATGTTGAATGATACTTCGATTCCTGGAAAGTTGTATCATTCAAAGAGTATTGGTGTTATGCAGCTAATGTGATTTAGAAGAGTAATTTTTCACCAAAGTCACATTATTCTATAAGTTTCCTCATTCTATTAATTCTAAACTGAACTTAATCTGGTTCTAATTGCCTGCAGACTTCAATATTGTGGAGGTTCACGAATTGATCTGGAACATTCCTTAATAGACTCATGGTGTTACGGGAGAAATGAAGACATTTGGCGGATTAAAACCTTTTATTGTACATTAATAATTTACTGTGTTTTTGGATGTTATTGTTTTACTTAACCTTTGAACTTGTTTGTTTATATTATTATTTCGGACATTTTGGTTTGGTAATTTGATGTTCTCTTTGTCTTTGGTTTGGTATTTGGGAGTTTTGCTTCGGGAACCTACAAAATTGAAGATTTGTTTTGTAGTTGTTATAATTATTGTTGTTAGAACGACATTTGGTCGATTATTTGTGATTTAAGAATAAATTTGTTATCTAAATTGGAACTTGGTTCCGTTGTTAATTTGTGTTCGTAATTTGCAGGTAGATCGATAGTCCGTACTTCAATAACTGGAACGAGCGAAACTTGGACGTAACACATAGTGACATTTATGATCAAGGTGCTATGGAAAAGAGCAATTCGATCTTTCACAAAGTAACATATACTTAATTTTAAAGTGAAGATAAAGATGAAGTCCAGCTTCAGTCACTTCTGTTGAACATCTACTACAATCAATCTTCTGTTTGCTAAGTTATGAATGAACAAGATGTAAGATGGTTGAATGAAATGAACAGGTAGCTTGAAACAAAATTTTTGCTCTAGCTCACGCTCGCCAATTGGAATGAAATGCAGTATAGAAACTGCAGATAATTCATATATCACTGGAACAATTGTCGCCTAATGTCATGGTCGAAAAACGTTGTAATTTGAGGATAAATTCCACGACTAACAACTTTTAAGACTGGAACCTATATGTCTCACAGACCGAATCGCCACGCTACGGATCATCGTCGAACATTCAGTTGAGTGGAACTCGTCACTGTGCATCAACGTCATTGACTGTAAGAATGCATTTGACTGTATGGGTAGGAGAATTTTATGAAACCTTCTTCGACACTATGATGTACCTGAGAAAATCGGAAATATCATACGGAATTAATACGACGGACTACAGTGCATGTTCGTGCAGGGAGGACAGCTAACAGATGCATTTCGAGTTAGGACCGGAGTCAGACGAGGCTGTCTACTCTCGCGCTTCCTCTTTCTGCTAGTGATCGACCGGATTATGAAGACCTCGACATGTGAGGAAAAACACGGGATGCAACGGACAGCTCAGAACCAGTTAGACGATTTGGACTTTGCAGATGACATGGCCCTCTTATCCCGTACATACGAACAAATGCAGATGATAACAACTCGTCTAGCGGCATCCTCTGCATCAGTGGGTCTCATCATACACAAAAGGAAAGCCAAGATCTTCAAATATAACATGTAGGACATCAATCCAATCACATTTATTAGTGAAACTTTGTAAGATCTTGAATCTTTCACGTACCTGGCAAGCATCATCGATGAACAAGGGGGATCAGATGCAGACGACGATTGACAAAGCAAGGGTCACATTCCTTCAATTGAAGAACATATGGAACTCGAAACAACTTTCCACCAATATCAAAGTTACAATTTCCAATACGAACGTCAAGACAGTTCTATTGTACAGAGCTGAAACTTCAAGAACTACTACAACCATCATCAAGAAGGCTCAAGCATTCACAAATAGCTGTCTACGCAAGATACTCAACATCTATTGGCCGGATGACATCAGTAAGAACCTACTGTGGGAGAGAACAAGCCAGCTTCCAGCTGAAGAGGAAATTAGGAAAAGTCAACATAAATGGATAGGACATACATTAGGTAAATAATCGAAATGCAACGCGACGCAAGCCCTAACATGGAATCCTTGAAGGGAAGCGGAAAAGAGGAAGGTCAAAGAACATATTACGTCAGGAATCGGAAGCAGATATGAAAGGGATCATTAGAAAATGGAAAGAGATGGGAAGGATTGCTCAGGACAGGTTTTGGTGCAGAATGCTTGTGGTTGGCCTATGCTCCTCCACGAGGAGTAACAGGCGTAAGGAAGCACATGAGTATGTAAGCCTAGAAGTCGTTAAAATCGAATTTCCGCCTTAGAAAATAACATGATCTAATTTAGAGCTTTTTTGAATCATTTGTGAGCATTTACACTGTTACGATTCTTGGGTTTTATTGCTTGGTGTATGCATCAAAGCTAGACTTGTGACATACTCAGTTTTCATCATTAAAAATGTTGATTTGATCATTTTCATTTGGGCGTTATTTTTTGTGAATGTAATTTTATTCAGACACCGTTTGAAATAAATCATCGGGAATCGACTGTTTTATAGCGTAAGAAACCATAGGGTTACGTTGAAGCTTTATGAAGACGTTTTAACGAACGAGGTACTAATTTTAACGACGTAATTTTGATTATCTACTGGGATTTTCGGTGCTCAAGTTTAGTTTATCTAAAGTTAGTCAATCAAACCATTTTAACGAAGCTGAAATGAAGCTGACTTTTAGTTGATAATAGAAAATAATTGGAAACCATAACCCTTTCAACCCCGTTTACGTTACGTGAAATCGTCATAGTTGTCGCTTTCTCCAAAAATCATACAACATTGTTATATGACTTGGTCTGGAAAAATAAAACATTCGGAAAAACGTTTAACTAAAATGTTTAGGCTACTTATGATTCAGTAGGACATTCAATGATATTGAAGGAACGAATAACTTACATCATTATCTTGTGTTGATGAAGTGTTCAGTGAATTAATTTTCCTCGACGTCCTTCCCGTTGTCGATTGAATTGATCTAGTTTGGTTTGCTTCAGTCAAACTTTATTGTGAAAGCAAAGAATTGAAAAAACTACTTAATACAGCACCTTTGTTTGATGTTGAAAGAAGTTTAGAATAATTATTCTGATTGGATGAGAGGGTTAAAGTAAATAACTTAAATAAGAATATTTATGAGTATATCCTTGAGTGATACTGAAATCATGAATCGATCAATACTAGACCATCATCTAGAAAGGTGGAAGCAATGAATAGTTGTTTTGTCTAAGTTTCGGAATACCCAAGAATGTGCATCCATGATATCGCACATAGGAATCGAACTCAGTATCGTTCTCGCTCTCAAGTGCATAATCTCTAGACCACTGTGTTGACATTCAACGTCATTTATTGCCGAACCATTCGATGTCTTTATACCGCTTAGACTACCAGGCAATGTACTTGTGACAGTTTACATAGGCATATTGTTTGCATTCGTTTTCAAGTGTTGATTATATCAACAGTTTGTAAAACATTCACTTCTTCTAAAGGATTGGTATCTAGCCCACCAGTTTTTGTAACTGTATCAAAAAATCAAAGTCATCTCTTCACTAATATTGTTAGTATGAGTCTCCAGATTGAGAATTCGTATTAATTGGTACTCATCAGCAAGATATATCTCGACGAAATGAAATTCCTATTGGGATTCGAATGTGCGTTACTCACAAGTGGTTCCCTTTACACACTGAAATATACACCTGAGTAAACACAATTCAATCATAAAAAACTTAGTGGTTGTTAGATCGATCGAAACGTCCAAGTCACCCGATTGAGATACGCGCAAAACCGAAGTTTCCAAACCAACCATTTGTCTACAATAGCGATCCTTTATTGAATAATACACATTATTTGGTTACAAACCTCAAATTTTAAGGTGTCTGGGGCGTTTCAACGCGTCCTTCAAGTATGAAATAAAAAAGGCTTCCTGTAACAGTAACATAAAGAATAATTATAACATACGATAGTACAGAGGACAGCTGATAGCTGTGTCTTAATTTGATAACAGTTTACGAACAACCGAAACCCGAACCAAGAGCGAACAACATGGAAACTATTGCATTTAAACAAATGCACAAAACTGTGGATAACGGCTACAGTGATTAAGATACAGTGATTATAATGATAAATACAATGATGAGTACAATAAACGTTATAAGTATATGTGGATGTTTCAGAATTTTACGCTACAACTTACGTTACAACATAAGTTTAAAAATTGTTGGGAATACTGAATGTAAATAAGTAGTATAAAACAATATACAAAGAAGTGAAAAGGGAGCGAATATGAACAATGTAAGACAAACTTAACACTGGTCAACATTCAACTACCTTCAATCACTAAACTGCTGTCAAAGTGTTTTGACTATTTCTTTTCATGGAGATAAGTATGAAGTCATTGGAAGGCATCTTAAATAATTTAGAATCCAGTAGTTACGAAAACTGCACACTTTTCACTAGAGAGGGTAAAATCATCTTACAGATGGATTCCGCCACCGAAAACCCCATAACACTTCAACTCAGTAAGACGTAATAGAAGTATTTCATTGAAGTATTTAGTAATTGTCTTTCGATGCCTTAACTTCGACAGACATCAATAATATTTTCCAGAGAATTACGATTTGTAAAAAAAATAGATAACATCATCATTGATGAAGAAGAACTCGTTATCCTCTGAAATTACTAACCTTCTCTTCTATCTTCATTAAAATTTCGAAATCGATAATCTAATCTTATCTACTCACACAATGAATATCTGTATTCCAATTTATACATTCAATAATTCGTGTTTTGCCGGTGGATTCATTACCAGAAATGACTAATTGTAGTTTATCCGGTGATTCAATTGTTCCATAAGCATTTCTTCTATTTGAATGGACTTCAGCAAGTAAAGGTATCCTAAAAGTTATAGAAAAATGCTGAAAATTAATTCATATCTATATGCATTACATTGTCTAAATTCAGGGAATGAAATGAAAATTTGGTACTGCAGTTAACGCCTTTGGTCCACAATTCTTGATCGGGTTGTAAAGATTGTTGAATTTTAATATTGGTACAATAGTGTAGTGGACCGGCCAGTTGCTTCATGTGGCGGAGAAGTTGAGAGTGTCTTTTATCTCCCAAGTCACAAGACGTTAGCAACTGTTGTAGCCTTTTCTCATCTCAGACCGTTGTACGTTGAATTACTGCTGCTTTTATCTTATCATATGGTTCAATTTCTGGTACATGGTCAATTAAGTCTCCTACTTCAGCAGCAATCTCTATGAGGAGTGTGCCAACTGCATATGCATACTTTGTTGCCTGTGATCATGTGCCTCGTGCCATAAAAAATGCGTCGACTTGTGCAAACCAGATTCTGGGATTATTTACACCGTCACGGTTTTACTCTTGTGATTTGTTGCATGACTGTGAGAGCGAATACACCATACCTTACTTTGGATCACACCACTGGGGATTTCATCGATACGTTTGGAATTACCAAGCATCTATAATTGTGGAGTTATCGTACCAGATTAAAGCTGAACAAGCATCATTTTGAGTGAACTTAAGTAAAGTCCCATTTTTTTATTGTATTTGTAACATTTAACTTGTATATATTAATATAACTATTGATTTTCATTAACTTTGTTGATACTTTTTGCGTTTATATATCGTCTGGTCCACCACAATAGAACAAATTGCGTAAGAGAACTGTATAAAGCTAGAGAAGATTGAAAACTGTTTTATCCTTGTATTTGGTTTGCCAACAAAGTGCAGGATCCTCAAGTCTTGGACTGGTCATTTAACTTTGAAACTGTTTATCTGATGTTCGCCGGTCTATATCAACAACTGTCAATATGTGGAATTGATCCAACCTCACTTTTTGCTAATAGTGAATGTTTGCTCACATCCGAAATAGTTAAACTTCAGTGATCAACATTGCTTACTTTGACTGCAAAAATTACAGGTAAAAGTCATTCATTGTTTTTATATACTAAGAAATCATATACGAAGAGACAAATCCTATGCAAATATCCCTGGTTTTCTTAGGACACCTAAATTAATCGCTTTGTAAAGTAAATCTACAAACAGTCAAGTCATCAAGATGTTCTCTTCCACCAACCTTATACTCCTCTTCATTGCTAAATACTTTTAGCTTGATAAGTAGTACATTTCTTGACAAAAAGGATAACTACCTCTGACAATAATTCGGTTGAAACAGAAACGTTGAGTAATCGAATTTGTTTTTGGACTCCATTTTGAGCCCACCCTTGAATTCATATGAGATCAAGTTCATAACCCTCGATTATTGTCACGAGCATGATACTGTTCAGTCATTTGTCCAGATTTCAATGGAAGCATCAACCTCACCAAATATCATCGATGAATAGTTGTGTCAGTTCCTTCTTGGTCGGATTCAATGAGCCAATAGTTCTAACAACTTTGTCAATTAACATTCTAACTATTCAATTTATTCTTACTGTGCTGTTCTGTTTATCGATTAGTCATTGAAAAACAGCTAACACTATCTTAATGAAAATCAGGTCATACTATTCTTCATATATAAAGAGTGAAATAATGTATCATTATTCAGTAATCACTAGCCGAGGAATTTCTCATTTTTCTACTTTTGAATTCTTCACTGCTTATCTGCTGAAATGCCAAAAGACTGCTGGCGTTTTATTTTGCACAACAGATAGGTTGAAACTATGATTAAGTGTACAACATTTGATCTTAAATGGAAGAGCTAGTATTTTAAGGCTTATATTGAGTCTCCTTTGATATTAGCAGAATTGACACTACTACTACTACTACTACTACTACCATACATCGATTTTTGTTGTATAATGAATGAATAAATCAATTTCTGTAATCCCTCTTCATTATGAGCTTTTGTTGGATCTATCAATTAGAAGTCTGATTGTTTCAAAGTTGTTGTTACTTGATGAGAATCTTTCAAAGACGAGTCAGTTAAATACTCGTGGAACTAATCAATTGATCAAGCTACAGTGTGGCTAATAGCCTAGGTGATAAAACATAGCATGTATTATTTTGAGATGAGAGGTGGTGGTTGAAGGAAGTCTATAGAAAATCCTGGACAAGTGTATCGTGCTATTTGGCACTCATCATTAAGGCGTACCAATAATCTTGAGGGAACTGTGGTCCTTGGAGGACTCGAACCGTGTCATCCAGCTCCACTTTTAGAGACGTTATTACTGAGCTACCAGAGATGCAACCAATCTCCTGTAAACATTCAGTTCCGTTGTGATCTTCCTCTGCTTTGATCGTACGATCAAGCGTCATGGGTCCGAGTCTAGAATGCGGGGATCGTGGATGCGCACTGCTGACGAGTCCCGTACTATGATGAAATGGCCATCCAGTGCTACTACGTTCTCAATGGTGGCTTAACATTGATCGATTCATGATACCGATCAAAACTCATACAATCGATTAATTTGTTTTCATGCATGCCTTGTAAACTACTCACGAGTAGGATGACTGTGTTCAAAGATCATTGTCGTTTATATTGTAGTCAAGTTTCATTATTTAGAATGTCAATATGACCGCAATCGCACATCAATCTTACACTTCTTATGAATTGTCAACCTATGCTTTGATGACTCTGGAATTAATTTAGTGTGAAAAAGCAAATGGTGCCTTTGTATTGCTATATTTACTTAGAACGACGGTAAGAAAAGTCACTTAATTACAGCAGAATGTACTTCGATAGGATATGATGATTAAAAGTAATTGAATTATAGAATGAACTAAGAATTTTAGAAATAACGTGATTGGATCAAGAACTACTAGATAACCACAAACGAATTTACTGTATTTAGAATTCAAAATCAAGCATTCAGCAAGTACAAAGGAATCATTATTTCATTCGAACAACACATCCACTACAGCTTGAATTGGAGTCTAGGTATCTGTGATCGCTTGTACGTATTCTTCTTATGTTCATCCTTTGCCTGTTTGACATTTTATTGGATAGAACCTCTGTATTACCTAGAATGCACTCATTAGTATTAGAATCAACAACCGAAATCGGAAAGGACTCAATTGTTTCCTGGAAATGTATTTGAACAACGCGTCGGTTGTGTGTACTTAAGTCACTAATATATAGAATTCGCATCGTGGATTTCCCAACATTCTTCAGTGCAATCCCCGTGGATGGTCGAAGATCATTTCCACGATAATATGTAACTTCTGCGGACTTCAGCCAGCTCATATTCTTCCTTTTAATGGCGTTAATGGGGTCTCTTTCGTCACCAAATGTCTGGCATTTCTATATTGCGGTAGAATGGTATCTACTCTCCCCTTCATCTCATTAAACGTTAAGGCGGCAATAGAATCACTGGCAGTTTTCAATGTCCTGAGAAAACGTTCTGCCTGACCATTAGAACAAGGATGTCTTGGAGCAGTAAACAAATGTTTACATACTATAACATTCAACCAGGCTGTGACTGCATCTGCCGCAAAATGAGATCCATTGTCGGTCACTAACACCATGGGTGCACTTTCTCGACTAAACACCTTTCCTAATGCTTGGATTGTGAAATCAGAATTTGGCGAAGTTTTGAATAAATCTTCAGACCACTTTGAAAAAGAATCAATGACTACAAGTGCATTGTATTTGCCAAGAAATGGATCACAATAGTCTGTATGAATTCTCTGCAACGCTTCAGACGATACTGGCCATGGAATTCACTACGAAGGATGGTTTTTCAACTGAAGACATTTTTCGCAACTGTTTGCTGTACGACATATAACCTTGTTCAGTAACAGTAAGTTTCCGTGAAACACAAATAACTGGTTTACATTTCTGCTCAAAAACTGCACCAATACTTACAGGTGATGCATCAGTAATAAGAACAGAATTTACACTAGGGGAGTATGTTCGAAGAACACCATCACTTTGGGAAAACTTTAGTAGACTTCATAAGCATGACTCTTGTCCCTTACAATGTTTGAATGAATTGGATGTGAAAATATTAAACAAACAATTTGCACGACAAGACAAATTAGGAATAGAACGGGAATAGTATTGAAGAGCACTCACTAGTGAAAGTAGTTCTGTGAGATTTTTTGGAGACAGTGCATTTATCAGTGACGCTAGTCGTTTCATATATCGTCTAAAACCACTGCTATCAACTTGGTATCCAAGACATTCAAAACTAGATACACAAAATGAGCAATTATTTGGATTCACAGTAATATTTTTCTCAACTAAACGAAGTAATAAAACAATAAGTCTCTGGTCATGAACTACCTTATCAGAACCATGAGCAATGAGATTAGTGTGGCTTCGAGACGTGGTTGACTATGATCACAAATACACTTTAAAACCATAAGTATCTTCAGCCTCTACCGTTGTGCACGTTTGCTTCAACAAACGGGAGTTCAATGTTAATGTATTGTCACCAAATATTCGAAGGGCCTTGCCGTCCGACTTCAATGGAGTAACAATAGGAGTACCCCATGCTGAAGACTGAATCGGGTCAATTATGCTTTACGCACACAAATCGTTTAGTGTCATAAGTACTGCTTCTCGAAGACCATAAGGAATTATTCATCGATTAGGAAAGACTGGAGCATCCTGTACTTGAAGTTTTATAGGCTGAATTTTCATACCTCCACTGCCCTTAGCATACGTAGCTGTCAATCTTTAAGTAAAGTATCAGAAATTTCTTTAGAAACTAGAAAAGACAACTCTACTTTGAGCCTTTTCATATACCTTAAACCCATTATTGACAGTCCGGTCTCGCTAACTAAAAATTCACAAGGTATGTATGAAGAATTATCATCTCTTATTAGCAATTCACAACATCCTCGCATGGGCAGTCTGTATCTAGTAATCCCTAATGTTGATACTTCAGTGGGACGTACCTTAACATTATGATCTAAAGAACTAAAGTTCTTGAATGAATAATAGTCTCTATACTGCCTGTGTCAATAATAAAGTCATGACATGAACCGCGCAATGTATATTATCGCTTTTGAATATGAGCATTAACTTTCGAAATCCTGGACAAAAAAAATTATCATTAGAAACAGCCGAATTATTGGGATCTAAGTCATAAGATCCAGAACTACTTGAAGCAAAAGGAACACTAGCTTTGCATACTGACGGAATGTTTCCTATCTTACCACATTTAAAACATTCAGCATTACGAAATGCACATGAATTACGAGAATGAATATTTTCACATGATTAACATTTATCAAACTTGTTCTCACCTTTGTGATTCGCTTTGTAATTCCTTGTTGAAACAGCTTTCATATTTACACTAGAATAAGAATCACTGTTAAACGAACGCGTTTCATTGACCCTGAGATTGTATTTCATCAGGATGACTAAACAAAGTATTAGAAATCTTCATTGACAGGATAACAAGTCCATTCACTGCCTCGTAGTTATTACACGCAGTTCTAGCACCTTGAAAGGAACAGTTTGGCATTCCTAACAGCTCTTTCCAAACCAGGTACGGTAAATCCTGCAATTAATCGATCTCTCAGTTGTACGTCAAGTTAATCACCGAAATCACATTTGGCAGCTTATTTCTGCAATTTAAGGATGAATTCCCTAACATTTTGGTCATTTCGACGAATCATCTTATGAAATGTTGCCCTTTCACGGCATTCAGAACTAGTGCACTTTACATGATTTAATAATAGCTCCTTAAGAGTTGCATAAGTAAGATAGGTTTTTCTGAATACGCCAAATTTATTATTAAGCCGTTCGCTTCTTTCCAAATGAATATCAAAAAATATGTAACCATTTTATCATCCTTAACATCTTTCTGGATCATACTCCAAAATTCGAACCTTTCCAATTAATTCTCATAAGCATCAAAATCTGAATGCATGCCAAACATTCCATCACAGGCTTAGTCGCGACTAGAAGTATTTGAATTATAGAATGAACTAAGAATTTCAAAAATAACGTAATTGGGTCAAGAAGTACTAGATAAGTACAAACGAACTCACTGTATGTGGAATTCGAAATCAAGCATTCAACAAGTACAAAGGAATCATTATTTCATTTAAACAACACATAGGAGTTGACTATTTGCATGAGTCTTTAAAATATGGGCTGTCGGTGAAGTTCATTAATTTGAAAAACAGTCTCATTTAGAGCTGATATCAAAATAAACACAGAGATTTCTGAACATAAACATCGTTATAGTTTATGATGAAATCTCTTCTGTTCAACCGTGTCAAACCTCAACAGTGCTCACCAGCTATTCTACCAAAGCGAAAACCAGGATCTGCATGCATTTTGTACGTTGCATTCGTTGATTTACTACTCTAACTTCAGTTAATTAATGACACTGTTACTTCTCCACTCATAAATACCGTCCTGCTTGTTTGATGAATTTAGGCAAACTATTTTTGTTTGCTAACAGTTGTATTGTGAACATGTCAGTTTCATAAGTAACTTCACTCTATCCGTTTCCTGTTACGATGAAGTAGGTAGGATTTTGTTTGGTAATGTGATGGACTTAGCAAATGTTCAATTACTCGTAATCCCATACTTTTGTACACATATAATTTATACCTAACAGACATCAAGTACAACTACGCACTAGAACATACGTTCCATCAGTAGGAGGATCTATTTAACATCTTTGTTTAACAACTTTCGTTGTCAAACGTTTTGCTTTTCTTCTGACGATTTTCACTTCTAAATTCTCTCATACATGATTTTATTCATACTCCTTCAACAATAATATACCGTTAAATCAGCCACGAACCTGCATAATTCATATTTTACGTTAATCTGATACCAGCTTAGACACTGTCATTTCGTAAATACAAGACAGTGACAGGTCTAGGACAACGATATACCATTGTGGGAAATACAACGATTAAACAGAAGTTTCACTGAACAGAGTAGGTCAGTTCGGATATATTGAAACTTATTTGATTGCTGACTAGTTTCGTGTTTTCCTCTCGGTAAGTAAGTACAATTATTCCACATTTCAGCAGCAGCATGACTTTTCAACCAACACAGTTCAAAGGAGGATCTGATATCATGTTTGATATTTCTCTAGTCTGGCCCACTCCATGTATTAGTTACAGCCTTGTTTGATGTTAAATGGTTGCCGAGTTTCTTCACATGAACTAATTTGATTAACTAACATTTGATAATCAAGCTGTGGTGTTTGAATAAAATAATGATTCCTTTGTACTTGTTGAATGCTTGATTTCGAATTCCACATACAGTGAGTTCGTTTGTACTTATCTAGTACTTCTTGACCCAATTACGTTATTTTTGAAATTCTTAGTTCATTCTATAATTCAAATACTTCTAGTCGCGACTAAGCCTGTGATGGAACGTTTGGCATGCATTCAGATTTTGATGCTTATGAGAATTAATTGGAAAGGTTCGAAATTTGGGCTATGACAAAGGAAAATGATGAGGATGTTAATATTGTAGCACATTTTTTCACACTCATCGGAAAAGAAGCATATAGCTTATTAAAAACTCTAGCTTCACGCGAAAAGCTCATTTTGCTTCTTTATACAGCTCTCAAGGAACTACTGCTAGACTATGTTAAGTATAGAAACTTCGAATGCGGTAGAGGAGGAAGATTTCGTAAAATATTCCACAAGGATATGAAAAATTCCACTACATTACGTCACCGCAACCCAGTGCATACTCAAGTTTATGCAGGTAATTCATTGAAGAGTTACGATGAAGTTCACGAAGATGGGCATAAGTTTGGTCAATGTTTATCCTGTTTCAGGTTTCACTCTTTTAATTCATGTAAATTTCCTAATTTTAAGTGCTTTAAATGTGGTGATATTGGACATATTCAATCAGTTTGTAATACTACTGTTCATCTTGCTGCAACGAATATTATGTCTTGTAATTCTGGTTCTATAAGTTTAATATTGTCTTTGTTTTGTACTTGTAGTCACATAAATATAAGTTACAGACATGTGATGAGTAATGGGATAAGAAGTGTGCACACACCTACGCGCTCATATAAAAAAGTCAGGGTTGGAAAGCAAATAATTGAAAAGGTCAAAATGTGACTCAAATAGAATGAATGGATTGAACTGTCCAAAAGCTAGAATAAGGTATATGACGTTAACATAATAACAGACACTACAAACCCATTGAAGACCTTTGAAAACCGAATGTTTAGTCAACATGTAAGACAAATTTCTCGGGTTTGATTTTACTCAAAGTTGGAGTGTGATTTAATAGCTGTGATGGAATAGGCAATCTAAAAATCATTTCAAAGGGATTCAATCGACAATAATGTAACTCTCCTCCCATTCTGTGTGTTGACGTTTATGCAGGATCTGTCTAACCATATTTTCGAATTTCTTAACATTCATTGATAAGAAGTTTATTTTTATTGTCTGTTTCGATGTTGAGTGATACCGTATCTTTGACAATGAGATCTTAGTCTACTGAACTCAGGGTTACGGTGTGGAGAAGCGGATCCGTGCAGTTTTTAAACTGTCTAACAAAAAACATTTATCCATTTCTCGAATTCCTTCGGATAGAAGTTTAATCACAATTCACTGGAAAAAAAGCCGCATACATTCGGAGTTTGAAAACACCTTTACATGCAGCAATTTTTAATCGAAGCATACAAACGCAGTCAAGACGTGAGTCAACAATAAAGGAGTTCAAAAATATATCTGGAAAGTTATCGATATGTCTAGAAATGTTTGACCTAAGCTGAGCAACAGCTGTAGGCGCACCTACTTGTGATCTTGTGCAGATGCGTAACCGAGAGCATTAAGCCGGGTGTGTCCATTAAAACTAATGAGGTCAGCATCAATGCCGAAGACTTACAGAACTGTTTATTTTGGGGACTTCATTACTGCTACAGCTCACTCTACCTAGTGGGGTAGTGATGACTGTGAAACATAGTCAGACTAGTGTTTAAGTCCGACGAGCTTACTACTGATAAACACTCTCCTGATACCCCACTATTTTCAACAGTATGTGATCGCCCTTTCCGAACATGAGAGTCCACGTGACAAATAACAATAAGAAAATATAAAATGAAAGTTTCGATTTGCCTTATTCTCGCCCTACTTTTTACTTTTTTCACTCGTTCTAAAAAGAACGCAAGTACACGTGTACAATGAAATACACTCTTACGTCGTAAAGGAACGCAAAATATGTGTGAAAAGAGAAAGAAACTTTCTACATATGCATATAGTTAAAATGCAATAGCATGGAAAATTTTCCACGCTAATGTTTACGGACTTTTTTATGGCATAATATGTGCTCATATATGTAAACATATCGCAAAAACTAATGATATTTGATACGAAAATACAGACAAACAAGAAAAAACGAACAATTCGTCGTCTGGCTTCCACAGCATGTTGTTATGTTCCGGTTGTCAAATACGAGCAAACTTTTCGTCGTGATTATTGATAATCAGGAAGGACGACGTAATTACGTGGCTCGCGTCGTTTCAGTGTACAACGGGAAAGTCAACATTAATAGTGTTTATTCGAAACATGTGAATTTGAGCCGGTCAGTGTTGATGTCAGTATAATATTTAGGTTTGCGATGTAAGACTCTGTGATATACTTTGCATATCATTTTCAGAAGTCGACTTGATGAGTCGCGATGTATGAAAACGTGTGTGCTTTGTCGTTAGGCAGGTTGAACGAAAACGTAATTTGACTACGATCGAGTGGAAACATGGTTAAACTGAAAACATAGCGTTTGTAAGTCTTCTTGTGTAAAAGTGTAGGTTCATAGTCATTGAAAAGATGAAGGATACACGAATTTTCCTGAAGGTTCTTGTGTCGTTTCATAAACGGGTTGAGCTGCAGTGTACGCAATGTGAGCTCACACTCCTTCGCGAATACTGCGTAATACGAGCGAAAGAGCAACAATCTACTGTGAAAAGTTTGCACCTGATAGTAAAATCTTTCCATCGAATCGTTTGCTTATGATTGGTAGGCTGTCGTCCGGAATTGTGAGTTTCTTAAAAGTGTATGAAAACGACGAAAAATTCCAAATTTGAACTGGCCTCCACGGTCTGTAGTGATAGTAAAAAGGCCTACAAGATTTGTTACCCATCGTTAGACGTGGGCACGATCCTCTGTTTTAGCAGTAATGTCTTTAATGGGCACTGCTTCTGACCAATGTGTGAAACGGTCTACACAGTGTTAATTTGAACTTGGTAAGGGTCCTACAAAACAAGAATGTACGTGTTTGAACCGAATGTCAAGAGATGCAATTTTAATGTCTACACACTTCAAATTTCTGGCAGCTTATACATATGTGTATTCACCCCCTCAGATCATTATTTATATCAAGCCAATAAAATCGTTATCCCATGAGCTTGACGGTTGAACAAACATCTGGTTGAGAACTTCAAAGCAACGTATTGAGGACGTTAAGGTTCCGGCACGATTGAACGACTCATATTTGTCAAAGGTAACTCGTGCTGAAGGTCAGTGTCATCTTTATGAAGCTAGCCGAGTTTAAGAATGTAGATTCATGGAAAACAGTCCAAGGAAGTTATACGAAGCAGGGCGTCTTCAAATGCATTTTTCACCCCAGAAATATGATGTATATTTGAGATCAACTGAGTGACGTAGTGCAGTCACCAAGACTCTTTAGGGAAAACTTGTCTGAGAAAAGGCTTAAAAAGATTGTGAGAGGTTTGTTTGTCAGTGAAAGGTGAATTCTCAACCTTTCATATTGTTGAAAGTGCAGTACAACATAAAGCATAGCTAGGAGTTCTCTACCGAACGTGCTATATTTCGATTTTCCAAGAACAGTCGTACCTTTAATGTGGTTGTCAAATCATGAATGTGCCTCAACGACTAACGATCAGTAATCGTCCTCGTAGTCAGTGGCTGCTGATAACCTACAACCAGAAAATGAAGTTCCACAAACAGATAATTATGTTTTGTCATCTACTATGGCGTTGTAGAAGGTCTGTACTAAAGAGTGGCATATAAACATCTGCAGTGAGCAAAATGCAGTGAATGGGTATGTAGAATTATGGTCTACTATGATATAAGTACTGCTCTAATAATAGACCTAATCCTAAAATACCATACTTTTCATGATATAACTGTCTAATCTATAAGATCATACGTAGAAGTCATACCATCGTCTACACCAACTCATCGTATCGTAACAACCACCAATAAATGATGTAGAACAAGCTTAGGCTCGAGATAGAACGGTATATTTAGTATGAATAAAAGATATAAGATAACATTTAACAAATTCGACGCCTGTAAGGCCGAGACATGCCATTCGATCAACCGTTATTAATTCAATTCCTTGTTCCCGCCTTTTCCGTCGCTGGGTATTTCTCTGCGTTAAATATGGAATATCTATTTTCCGAGTTGTCTCGTGTTCAGCTTTGAGATTTTGTGGTTATGGTTCAATGCAACTACAGGTATGCGTAAACTAATATTTGGACAAAAACATCTCTTATCATATGTGTTTATTGTTTTTCTATTTCCCTCCTTTGAAATGAAGACCGATTATTTTCGTGAACGCTAGCGTCTGCCTCATCTCGAAGGATCACTGAACACTCGTCATCACAAAATTGACGTACAATAGACGCTTATCAGCGAGGGAGTTTCCCGAAAGGTTTTTCTTATAGGACTGTGTGGATGTCGGGCAGCCGCATGGTTTTCTAAAATTTCGTCAGGAATCATCAAATGTATTGTAGTACCAACACCATTCTGGATTGTCGGTCCCTCGCGATCTAGAGACGGGTCATTTTCGTGTCGGGCTTTCTCGAGAATTTTCGGAGCGTCTGTGATTATGATGAACATTAGGATAGCGAACGAGAGCATGAAATAAGTCTGAAACGTCATCTCGTGTCGCTTTACGATTTTTTCACATAGTAAACCTTGAAGAAGAAATGTTAAGATGTTGCCATCCGCCTTGGCACGGCAGGTACGATGGAACGCTACAAATGTGTAAGAAACAAGTGTACTACAAAAATTCGGTAAGCTCAAAGAAAATATGAAGTGAAGTTGGCACAATATGTACTCAAGTAGCCCAAGAAAGTATTCTCGTACATAAACTACAGAACAAGGATGCATCATCGGATATCCAACATAATTAAAGAAGGGAATGAATCTTAAATGATAGAGGAAGATCAGGAAAAAGCAGAGGTTATGGGTGACTATTTTGGGGCAGTTTTCACTCAGGAACTTCCTCTAGACAACAAACCACACCGAAATATGGAGTCAACAATCCACCTGCTCACTGTGGACTTCGATCAAGACGATGTGCATATTAAGTATGCAGAGGAATATACCAATAATTAACGTGTTAAGCCGAATGGTGTCCTTGCACGTTCAATGTACATTCCCTATTGGTCGATATTTACTTCACTTGTTTAGTATTGTGTAAATGTTGTTTTCTATTTTTATGGTACGATGTGGTCTGCTTGATTAGTATATAAACAGAGTGTTTGAAATATAATGATTCATATCTCAGAGGCTGTGACTCAACTGGCTGGGATAGACAGCGAAGCAGGGCCAATCGGGACTCTGGGTCGTTCATTACGTGTTTACCTGTCACCGAATCGATCGATATGTACACTGCTTATCAAAACCTGCAGCCATCCGTTACAACAGTGCTTAAGGCTCTTAGCACCTTAAACATGGAGAAGTCAACAGGACCAGATGAATTACACCCCAAAATCTTGAGGCGTTTTGCTCAATATATCGCGGCCCTACTGACTGTGATATTCAATATGTCACTTGACCAAGGTGTATTACCTATAGACTGGAAGGACGCAATCGTCACTCGCATACATAAAATAGGACCAAGACAAAATCATCCACCTGAGCTACAAATCTTCTCCACCATCTCAAGACAACTTCCATCGAACTACATACCTGTAAGCCTCAACAGTGTTGTAGTTAAAATATTGGAAAGAACAGTCGAACGGACCACAATGGCAATCATGGAAACCAATTACTTGCTAAATATAGAACAATATGGTTTTGGAATAGTCTGTCGTGTGCAACGGACCTCCTCATAGTAAGGAAAGCTTGGATAAAGGCGCTAGACAATGGAAACTCAGTGGACATTGTCTAAATAGACTTCAGTAAGGCTTTTGACAAGGTGCCAACAAATAGACTGACATTGAAGTTGGAAAACCTTGGTATTGCCGGACCTCTTTTAAAATGGATTAAGGATTTCCTAGTAGATCGTAGACAGAAAGTAAGAATAAATTCCAAGTGCTCCATCTAGAGACCAGTACTTAGTGGAGTACCTCAATGTTCCGTCCTAGGTCATTTACTTTTTAAAATGTATATTAATGATCTTCCAAGTATAGCACAGTCTCCAATGCTATTATACGCTGACGATGTAAAGATTTGGCGAGTAATAACTGGAGACGTAGCCGCATGTGCTCTTCAGGCAGACTTGACTAATATGAGTGGCTGATGCCTATCAACGTGGCTAAGTGTGACTACATGAGTTTTGGGGAGTCAAAGGTCATACGATGCAACATAGGGGAAGTGTTTTTACCCGTGGTTCGGTCTCATAGGGATCTAAGAGTGACAGTGAGTTATGGTCTTAAGACGATGGCCCATCGCCGGGAGGTCGCTGCTATAGAGTTTCGAACCCTTTGTGCCTTAAAACGGACACTCACTAAGTTAGATACTACAATGGTCGCCCCAGTATGCACATCCTTGGTGAGAACTAAGCTTGAGAACTGAGTTCAGGCTGCAAGCCTCTTGTTTAAAAGGTGACTCGGATATCTTAGAAAAATTACAGAAGGCAGCTACCCGTGCAATTCCAGAACTCCGAGGTTTACAATACAAAGACCGGCTTGTAAAGCTGGACCTCTTTACTCTGTCCTAATGCAGAATAAGGGGAGATCTAATTTTGATGTACAGAATACCGAGAAGCTATTTTGGACCTAACTTATTCTCTCTTTTTCCTCCCACTCGATCGGAACATTTCAGGGGACATAGCAGTCGAGTAGAAAAGCCAAGAACGAACAAAATACCCGTGGCATATAGGTTTTCACATTGAGTCATCAGTACTTAGAACCTGCTGCCCAAAGCAACGGTGTCCGCACCTTCAATTGACTCTTTCAAGAGAAGACTGGACACTCACAGAAGCATGCTAGAAAAGGAATAACATAGGCCATAGGCTTTCTGTCCTTACTACACAAATCTGAATCTCGATGCTGATGGATATAATGATGTATAGAACCTGGCCGGCAAATGAAGCCAGTTTGTTTACGGCGTTATTTGGAATTTAGACAAGAACTGCCTGCATCTCTAGAAGAAGCTCACAAAAGATAAGTTACATACACGGGCCCTCACCATAGGTCTGCTGGACAGTGGTCTTCCGAATAGGTAGCAATATATCTGATGCTGCGTCGTGTTGCAACTCGCCGTTATGGAAAAGCTCGGTAAAATAGACATGAATTTTGTTCAATAAATCACTGTGACATCACCTTGGTGCTAACTTCACAATTAATCTGAAAATCAGTTTTCCAAACAAACATAAACGATGGTTACATTCACCACGCGAAACGAAAATATGAAAACCACAATGTCCGATTCCTTTTGTCACGACGTAAAGAACCTAAAAAAAATTTAGTTCACGATTTTTTGTATTTGAAAACTCCCTTTGTGTGAGATTTCTTAAAGTCTTATATTTTTCAATACATGAAGATCAAGCGCACTTATTAAACAATTTTTCTGTAAGTCGCGCATATTTTGCTTTGTTCTGGTTTCGTTTTAGTTTCGACATACGTTTCATTCATTTATGAACTGTAACCAGGTATTACGCTTGCTTGAATAACGTCACATTATTGAGTTGAAAAGAACAAATCCTATCTTCAATAATCGATGGATTATTTCTTTTCGTTTTGTTATCGGTCTTGCGAATGCTTTGTTATGTACTCAAATCTTTTTTTCTAAAGTCTTTTATTTTCACCCACTAAATATTTGTTGATGCACACTAAATATTCTCAGAACTTATCAGTTTTTGTCTCATAACGCCTCCGTTAGCACACCGCCGTCATGAAGGTTGTCACGGAAAATAGATCATAAAATTTGCACGATGAAGCAGCCACACCATTTTTGCCAGACCTAAAAGGTTTGATATTGCAAATTAATAAGATATTGAAATGAGAAATGTGGTGTTGACCGAAATAGTAATGGGACAGCTATGAATTGATTTTGGTGAGGAGCTGGAAGTAAATGAACTCTCTGGTTATGCGTTTTTAGTTGCCCGTCTAAACTCTAGAGTTTTTAAAGCCTTCCTTCATCTTTTCAGTGATCTAACAACCCATTTAATATCTAGCCTTAGTGTAAATATAACCAATTCTTCTTGTAACACATTCATATTTATCCCTATTACTGACATTAAGCCATACTAATGTTATCCGTGTGTTTGTTGGTCAGTCTCGCTTTATTTACTGAGGGTATTTTGTCTACTAGTAACATCAATTCTGAAATCTTCGAAGGCAAACACTTTCATGAATGACTTAATTTTCCAAGCCTCTGTAAAGCATGCTAATTTATTGTTCGATTGTTCTCATGGCTGGGAATTTGAGAACTTGGCCTGTACACCACACTTTGCGTTAACAGAAATTCGATCCGCTAACTAGATCATTAAGTCAGTATCTACAAGGTATTTATGACTCTTCGCAAACAATAGGAGTTCCATTTAATTTTATGAAATTCACCTAAAATACCTGAGCACCAGTGTATTACGAATACCACTGCAACTGTGTGGTATCTTATTGTGGATGAACAGTATTTCGGACTCTTACGTTCACGATAATAGTCAGAAATCTCAATCAAAGCCAAATAAACCACTTTTTGTTGGAGTTTGTGTTTTACCACTGTTCATCTTCAGAACTAGAATGATAATCATTCATCTATATATGGAAACTTTTAATTAGTAAACCTTTATTGTTGTGGGTCAAAAGCCGATAATAACTATACAGTCGTTGACTATAGAATTCTTAACATATCTTCAGCCGTATTTAGAACTTATTAACTGCATATATTTAAACCTGTGCTAATATCCACATTTAAATTCTGACCGATAATATTGCTCAATTAGCATAATATTCACGGACTCTTTAAAGCGCTTTCATTGTCTTATCTTGTGCCAATTATGTTTTTGCCTAGATAAGCATTGTGTTTTGTAAACTTAAGATTGATTTTGTGTCATACCTCTTTGTGCTTCATTTTATCTAAGTACATAGGAAATATTGTCCATTTGTATTGACACTTGAATGTTGCTTGGATAATGTTCCTTTATTCTAAATGCATTTCTCACTTTCGATCAATGTTAGGAGACCTGTTGTAAGATTATTACAGTTAGCTGTTTGTTCATTGAATTAAACGTGATCCCATTGACATTTATAAGAAACGCTACCTAAAGTGAAAAAAGTGGACTAAAGGTAGTTAGAAAAGTAACGAGAGAGTATATCGTTTTGTTGGTCACAAACTGAAAGCCAAGATACTAACTAAATTGTCAATTTTTGAAAACACAGGTAACGTTTACTCATTGTATAATGCTGTTCACCAACTCGTGAAAGTTATGATATGTTAATTGATGTCTATCTAGAATAAACAGAACTAGGGTTAGAATGGTGTTTAATACTTTAAACAGTGCGTTGTCTAAATTTTCAAATGTCACAAAGCTAGTAAAACACTTAAGTAAAATGTCGGAATGCAGAGATAAAGAACAAAAAACAAATAAAAGGGAAGCAAATTCATAGCAAATAAGTTGTTTATACTTCGAAACCATGGAAAACTAATATATATTGGATGATCAGTCACACAGTAAATTGATCTTCGTCTTAAAAATATTTACTCATTGATATTTATCATGGGCAATACATTTTACATGATGTAGGTATAGTTTGTACTGAGCACGTTACCCAGAAGAACAATGAATGAGTCACCTGGGTCGGAGAATGCGATTCAACTGAAAAAGACCTCTCGTTCGTACTAATCATTCATGTTATTTTCTGTTATAATGTGTTCACTATGTTTAGGGGAAACACATGCGTCACAAAAAGGATCAGCTACCTGTATCACAATAAATCTTTTTATTAGCTTACATTTCATTTTTACTATTCAGTTAATACGATAAAAGGTGGCCAATGTTTCTAACTTTGTTTTGTAGCAACGAACATCATCTTCTAACACAATCATTTACACTATATATTTTAATCACACATCTGTGGGAGACGGATATTATATAGCTTTTTTGGGAAAATACATATTGTTTTTACTTATTCATTTGGAAAGTTTTATAATAAAATAAATTCGTAAAACTGGCTTCACCTAACACAAATCATATGAAGAAGAGGTCAAGTGCTGAATACAGTGCGGGTAAGTGGTGCTTTCAAGCAATATTTATTTACATGCATAAGTTTATATATGTGCTATAAGTCAAATTGATTAAGAAGCCCTAATCTTTGATACAGAATTTTGATTGTAAAATGTTTTGGTGATCTCTGTATGCTAATATATGGAGTAAATTGTAGAATACACTACAACAAAGTTTCTAACTAGTTAATTCTACAATATAATTTAGTCTTACAAATACTTGAGCATCCCTGGTTGACTTGATACTTATCAACAGGTTTAGTAGTAAAAGTATTAATTGTATTTTTAATGTTGTTTTTTCATGAGTAATAATACTAAGAGCCAAGTTTATAGTGATTAAATATGCCTTGGTTACACAATTTTCAGTACGAATTTAATTCATCTTCCCTACGTGATCACTTTAATTATTATGATAAAAATATGACAACTAAGTATCAAAATACTATAATTTTTTTGGCATTATAATTAATTTTTCGGTACTATTCCGTGTATTTCCATTTTCAACTTGTTTTGTTGTGGACCCGAACAGTTCAATAAATAGTCTGTTATTATTATTATTCAAATGAAGAAAGGTTTATATCAAAGTCACTATGCGGATTAAAAATAATGAATATGTATATTTAAAATTATAGAAGTGTATGTCTTTTTACTCAATCAACCAGTTTGAAGTCATATGATTTGAAGACTTTAATTATTTCTTAAATTTATTATTATTATTATTATTAGCTTTATTCAATATTATATTTTTGGTACAATATAGAATTTTCAGCGCAAAGTATTCGCCTAACTACTATAATGAATAAAACAATACTTTGAACGACTTATGATACATATCTGGAAAAAAATTGATGACTTAGCAACATATCATTATTTAAATGTACTAAGATATTACGTGTTCTTATCTGGACGTCAGTTGTTTAAACACAATCAAATGAATTTATATGTATATTCATCATTAGTTATGTCAAAACCATTGACCTGTGCGCCCTGCTGATGTATAACATAACGGTAGTGACTTATCGATCGTATCAATGATGCGTAAACTCGTATGAGCAGTCTACAGTCCTTATTAGTCCCGATTCCTGTCCAGCCCTACCTGTTAATTCCAGAACACTAATACCAGCCTCCACGACATGAATCATGTATTTCAAGCATACGGGGTTTATATGCCAACCAAACAGACCACATCGCATCATAAACTAGTGAATAAAATTTATTCAAGATCAAGCTAAAAGTGGCTATGAACGTGGGACGTAGTGATTAATAAACAGGGCATAATTCAAGAATGGTATATCATATGATAATAGTTCATAGGTCAAAAAAAAGCTCATAATAAGAGGGACATGAATATGAATAGTTTAGTCATACGATAAAATATACGTATAGTATTAGCCCATAAATGGATCCCAACAGTTACCATTCATTATGGTTATGGGGATATAAGAATTTAAACGAATAGTTTGATTAGAATCGAGCATTAAGAATATAGTAAGAAATAATCTGATTACTGAATATAACACTGAAATGATTGAAATCTAAATCATTAAGATGTTTTCCAGTTGTATTCATGTAAACAATTGGATAAAGTGTAAAGTTCCCTTGACAAGATTTTTATCTACTATCAAAACTTCAGATGGCATTCAATCTATTTTTAACACCTTTTTTTTGTAGTTGCTTAACAATAAAACAAAAAAGTGAATTTTTTTTCTATTTAAAGAAGTTACAAATTTTCCCCTTTGTTTTCATCAGAAAAAACTAATGTCCCCCCCTTTTTTTAAAGTAAACTTCAACTTACAATTATTATTCATATGATTTTTGTAGTCAAATAATGTACACTTTCTTATAAACACTTAAAGGATATAGAAAAAATAGGGAAAAAAATATTACAATGGAATGTTTAACTAATTGGAAGTACAAATTAATCAATAAAAAAAGTATCACTTAACAAAAATGTAAATGTCCATTTACTTTTAGTCAACTTTTTCTTGTCCTATTGAATAAATAAACAAAATATTATAAACCTTTCTTATTTTTAAATGAAAAAGAAAAAAAGCTCAGTTTAACTAAATGTTTCTCATCAGAATGGGTTTAGTAAATTCAATAGTTAACATCATGAGTTAATGGAAGCTAGACCATCATGTAAAACCTGGAAACACCGGACGACTGTTTCGTCCTATTGTGGGATGCCTCAGATATGCGCATCCACGATCATGCCATGTGAGATTCAAACCCATGACCCATTATTCAACATATATTCACTGGTGATTGGCTTCAAGAATTATTTTTTGGAGTTCTACTGAAAACACGTGACCAGTGGAGTTCAACCTAGTATGACTGTTGTTGGGGATGGTTGGAAGAAAGATAGGGTTGGCCAAACCAAAACGTGACATCTAGTCTTAGTCATGTTGGTAGATGAAGACTACTTGATTGGGGCCCGCGTGACTATCGTAACCAAATGGTTGGAGACTTTTGGTGACATGGCTCAGAATCGATCACAATGGCATCGGTGTATACACACTTTGTCCTCCTTTAAACTATGAGATTAAAATCACTTCTCATTTTTCTTTCTACAAACTAATTGTTTCTCCTTGCTTCTTATTCTTATAAACAATCCTTTTTTCTCATATATTCTTACAAATGAAGTAACTACCCCTATAAATTTGGTGTTAATCTTGTTTTGCAAATGTTGTGTGACAATTTCGACCGATGCATATTTGTGTCTCGTCCTACATTGTAGCTGACTGATTGTTGTGAGGTAGTAACTCACTGATGACAATGGCGAATGTGTCGCTCAATTTCGTGAATTATTTGAAGTTACACATGAACATCGTTGGATGAAGGCCGGCTCAGTAGTGTAGAGGTTAAGCGGTCGCATGCGACACCAATAGATCTTGCGTTTGAATCTCACGAGGCGGGATCGTAGATGAACACTCTTGAGGAGTTCCACAATAAGATGAAATGTTCATCTCATAATTGTCTAGTTTCAATTGACTCATAATCTCAACTATTAAAATTAATCACATTGTTAATATATTCAATTTAGTTGAGTTCATGTTTAGAAATAATTAAAGTTGAACAACAACAAAAAAATAATGAAAATTAATTTGTTCTTAAAAAATCTTTTCTTTTTCAACCGAATTAAATTAACTTATTGATTATTTTAATGAATCCTATAAACTCGTTAAAATAATTAAAATCAAATCTTGACCTTAATAAAAATTGATTATAATTTTGTTTTTTTTATTACTTATATTAATGATTATAAGTAATATATATAATGAAGGTTAATTATTAATGATTGTGATATAATTCAATGAAAACAACAATGGATAACAATTCGTTTTTCCATTTCGTTTGAATTATGTTTAAGTAGATTATCATAAAAACCTATGTAACATTATCAAGTCATAATGAAATCATTAAATAATTAGTACTATTTTGATATGTACTATTGATGTCGATTGATATATAAGTAGTATATATCATCCATCGAAAGCGAAATATCTGACAGCAGAAAGTTAGGAAGATCGAAGAGAAGAAAACGAGAACAAAGAATGATTGATGTGGAAATGAAGGAACAATGAATTTTGAGACGATTGATCAAGATTTTGCAAATGAAGTTCTTAGATTTTACCAAGATATTCTGTAATTTTGTATTCTTGTGTTCTTGTTCACAGCACTGTGATTAGGGTTTAACAATGATTTCAGATTAACTAATAATGTCATTATTCTTTATTAAAGAAAGTGTATATACAGTTGTTTGAAGTGTGAACTGGTTAAAATCTGTCACACAAACAACAAGGCAACAATTCATCTTATAACCGATTGTTTGTCTTTGTGGTTTTTAAAAGAGCAAGTCTTATGTATAAAATGATTTCCGAAATTCTTTTATTTATTTGTCACAAACCTGTGTGCCGTATACTTTGTATTGTTTTTTTCTTACGTGACTAAATTTGTGTCGCACACTACAGAGTAACTTCAGTTAGAATTAATTAGCTAGTCCTAGTGTGAAGCTGTAACAGACATGAGGTATCAAAAGCATATGACCGATGGGAATAAATAATGGTCCCACAGTATCTCGAGTTGATCGAAGTTAAAAATTTAGAATGATTGGATATCAAATCAGTAATATTAAGAATGGATCTTAGGTCTTGGGTTCCACTTCTAAAGTAATAGTAGTTGGGGATTTTGATATGTTCTGTACTAGGACGTAACAGCTGACTAATACATCTTGGGATTTAGTAGTTGGCCAACTGAAATCAGTCTGTAAAACAGTCTTAAAACTATGCAATCTCAGAATTTCTTTTTTTTGTAATAACTTTAGTCGAAGGTTAAAGTTTATAATAGTGATTCATAAGTAACTATCACTCGGTACTGATATGAAGTGACGGTAAATATATAAAGTATTTATTGGGTTTTTTTATACTCTGCGAACCATATCATTTTCTGAGGGGTATAAACTACACTGGATATAGTTATTGTGCGAAGAATAAGCTGGACATCTAGTGTAACAGATTCAAATATTAGGATTTGTATAGAATAAGGTGTGTATATGAGATTATTTTTTATGTGGTAAACTAGTATTTATGCTTATTCTTATGAAGTTGACAACAATATGTCAAAACATAACTTTGCCAGTTACATTGATATAAGAAATTTTTTTGAACTGTACACTTGAATAATTAATCGTTTGTCACAATAGTCGGTGATTTATCAGAAACTAAGATTCACAACATAATAATTAGTAATAAACTTCAATTTATTGGGTATGAAAACACAATCACACACAAATATTGCTCTCATCTACCAGGATCACCGGGTCAGTAATAGTGAGAATAGACGCAGAGTATTGGAGGATGATGGTAAATCAGTTGATGGTGTTGTGAATCTTAATCGACTGAGATGATTGGGCCACGTGTTACGTATGCCTGAACACCAAGCAAAACGTAGTATCAGCGCTTGAAGTCACTAGCTACTAGTCATAGCCATTTTGGTAGGTGCAAAGTACTTGGTTGCGGTCAGCGTGACTATCGTAATCAAATGGTTGGAGACTCTGTGTGAAATAGCTCAGAATCGACCACAATGGCATCGGTGTATACACTCTTTATCTTTCTTTAATCTATGAGATTAAAATCACTTCACATCTTTCTTTCTATGAACTAATTGTTTCTTCCTATACTATATTCTTACATGCATTCTTTGTTTTACATATTAGCACCACTGAATTAACTACTTCTATGAATTCGGTGTTAATCTTGTTGTGCAAATATTGTGTGACAATTTCGACCGATGCATATATGTGTCTCGTCCTACATTGTAGCTCACTGACTGAAGACACGATATACAATCGTGAGCTAATAACGTTATCTTTGTGATCGAACTGAAAATATCAATCGACTACCTCCAACCACCATCTAATCTCAACATAGTGCACGCAGTGTCGAGTCACCTAGACTGGTGCCTACATTGCATTATGGTCGATAACATTCGATCTGCACTAATAATAAGGACTTGACACGTATGACAATGATCACCACCCAGTGATCAATAAATTGTGATAACTATATAGTTTATATCAGGTAAATCTTGTTAAGAATTAGAAATCACATAGATATACATGTTTCAGTAACAAAATAGTACTTCATAGAGAGTAATTACCGTATGTATATTTTAAAATAAATAATAGAATAACATATAAATAGGATTAGAAATAGAATATAAATTGTGTATAAATTATGTGATATGTAAACTGACTACTTAAATAAACAATAAATAAAAAGGAGTAAGAAAAAAGAAAAACAAAAAGGAGAAAACAATGGCGTATACATCATTTTTGTTAATTGTTTGTTTTAATTTATTATTATTCATATAATGTATTCAAAAATATATAAACATGAACTCTTCTTCCTTTTTATATGTATACAGTTTAATGTTTACATGTATACTAGTAGACTCAAATAGATAGGGACTGTGGTGTGAGCTACTTATATTGATATAAGTAGTATATAACGTGCGTTAAAAGAACGTAATGTCCGGCAGCAGAAGATGGCGAAGATCAAGAAAGGAAGAGCAAGAGCACAATGGAATTGTCAGAAAACGCATGTACAATGGAATGGGAGACAATGGATTAGTGTTTGCAACGGGAACAGTACAGTTTGATATGATGGAATGATATTTTGCAAATTGACGATTGACTTTATGGTATTCACATTTTATTGAGATAGTCTGTAATCTTTGTGCTAAGTACAATCGATTGTCCCCACCCGTGTTCTTGTTCACTACAGGGACTTATTCACATTTAACTTGTCTAAAACAATCATTTGTTTTGTATAGACAGATTAGCTTAGAAAGAAAAAGTAGATATCGTTCCAATTTAGCCTTGATTCTGAAATAAATTGTTCCAATGATCGTATATTATGCGATCAAATCTTAATAAAAAAAGACAATCTTCTTTTCATATCATTTGTATTAGTTTCTCTATACATAATGAAGTATATTTATGAGAAAATAAAAGCAATGTGACAACATTTAGATAGGATTATCACTTTATTAGTTTAATCTTTATGAACATAAATAAGCTATTGAACTTCAATTAAAGTTTACTTCTTACAAATGTTTATGGTTGCTATTCAAGACACCAAAAAAAATATTTTGATTAAGAATACTACTGAAATAATGTTACTTATTATTAGAATTTATTAAAATTAAAGTAGTGGATGTGTCGTTCAATTTCATGGATTAGTTGAAGTTAGATATTAACACTGTTCGATGACGGTTGACTCAATGGTCTAATGATTAAATGCTTGCGTATGACACCGATAGGTCCTGAGTTCGATTCATGCAAGGTGGACTCGTGGATGCGCACTACTAAGGAGTCATATAATAGGACGAAACGGTCGTCCAGTGCTTCCAGGTTTCCAGCGGTGGTCTAACATCAATTGGTTCATGATCTCATTCAAAAACTTAATAATCTCCTCAACCTCTATACTGATATATGCCAATATAGATAAGTAATTTTACACTAATTTTTATCAATAAAGATAAACAAATTATTCATTAAGATATACCACGTTAATAAATAATAATTTATTACTAAAAGATAATTTCATTCTACATATATAAAACATGTTTCTTTTGTTTTATTAATTAACCTTTCTTAATTCATCTTAATTGTGTACATATCTCTATACTTTATGTTGTTGATGAGTAAATAACGAAGAACTTTCTAGAATATAAATTCTCTCTCAAAAAAATAATAAAAACTAAAAAAAAAGTAGTAAATAAAAATTAAAAAAAAGAAGATGAAAACTAGAAAAAAAGATCGATTCGATCATTATAATTTTTTTTCCCGCAAACAAACGAAATATTAAAAAAAAATTAAAGAGATATTTCCTTTTTTCTAAAAAAAATTCATGTTTCTCTCTGTTGTCCAGGAAATCCAATTATCATATTACCCATTTTTCTATTGTAAATTGAAACTACGTACATGTATGTATGTATGTATGTATGTATGTATATGTGTTAATTGAATAGTTATATTCATAAGTCAATTGAAGTTAGACCACCATGGAATACCTGGAAGCACTAAATGACTATTTCATCCTACTATCTATCTATCTATCTGATCAATGATGTATTGATTAGGAATTATGTTAATGATCCAATGATAAATTTCATTAAAATATTCTTTTTTTTAATGAGTAATTACTTTTAAATAGAATAAAAAGCATTACAAAGTGAATTAATAATGTAAACATATAAGTCAATAATGTACCGTTCATCGATATAGATTTAAAACGATCACATACAATGTAATATCATGTTTACTATAAATGATAGTTGTATACAGATATTAATATATACATATTTACATATGTAATTTGTAAAAAAAAAAGAAAAAAAGAAAGTATTCCATTAATGTTTGGCTATGTTGTTACCTTCATACTTGATCTTCTTTCAGAGAGAGAAAGAGAGAAAGAAAGTGTATATGAGTATGTAAGAGTAATATATCTATTCTTTTCTTTCTAAAACATTTAGAATTACAAAGAGATTTCAATCATAAAAACAAAAAAATAAAACAGATAAGAATCAGTTGTGTAAATCATATCTAATACATAACTATGTTCCATTTTAACAATAGTGATTGTAGCACTAGATAGTGTAACTTACTTACTTACTTACGCCTGTTACTCCTCGTGAAGGAGCATAGGCCACTCACCAGCATTCTCCATCCAACCCTGTCCTGGGCAATCCTTTCCAGCTCCTTCCAGTTGTAATTCATCGTTTTCATATCTGCTTCTATTTCCCAACATAACGTGTTCTTTGGCCTTCCTCTTTTCCGCTTCCCTTCAGGATTCCAAGTTAGGGCTTGTCTCGTGATACAGTTTGACGATTTGCGTAATGTATGTCCTATCCATTTCCATCGTCTTCTCCTAATTTCCTCTTCAGCTGGAAGTTGGTTTGTTCTCTCCCACAGAAGGCTATTGCTGATGGTATCTGGCCAATGGATGTTGAGTATCTTGCGTAGACAGCTATTTATAAATACTTGTACTTTCTTGATGGTGGTTGTTGTAGTTCTCCAAGTTTCAGCTCCATACAGTAGAACTGCCTTGACGTTCGTATTGAAGATTCTCACTTTGATATTGGTTGAAAGTTGTTTTGAATTCCATATGTTCTTCAATTGTAGGAATGCGGCCCTTGCTTTGCCAATCCTCGCCTTTACGTCTGCATCTGAACCTCCTTGTCCATCGACGATGCTTCCCAGGTATGTGAAGGATTCTACATCTTCCAGAGTTTCGCCATCAAGAGTGATTGGATTGCTGTTTTCCGCTTTGAATTTGAGGACCTTCGTTTTCCCTTTGTGTATACTGAGGCCTACTGATGCAGAGACTGCTGCTACACTGGCTGTCTTCATCTGCATCTGTTCGTGTGTACGTGATATAAGAGCTAGGTCATCTGCGAAGTCCAGATCGTCTAATTGGTTCTGAGCTGTCCATTGTATTCCGTGTTTTCCTTCAGATGTCGAGGTCTTCATAATCCAGTCGACCACCAGAAGAAAGAGAAAGGGAGAGAGTAAACAGCCTTGTCTGACCCCGGTCCTTACTTGGAATGCATCTGTCAGCTGTCCTCCATGCACGACCTTGCACTGTAGTCCGTCGTATGAGTTCCGGATAATATTGACAATCTTCTCAGGAATTCCGTAGTGTCGAAGAAGTTTCCATAATGTCCTCCTATCTACACTGTCGAATGCCTTTTCATAATCAATGAAGTTGATGTATAGTGATGAGTTCCACTCAACTGATTGTTCGACGATGATCCGTAGTGTTGCAATTTGGTCTGTGCACGACCGATCCTTACGGAATCCAGCTTGTTGATCTCGAAGTTGAGCGTCTACTGCATCCTTCATCCGGTTCAGCAAAACTCTGTTGAAGACCTTCCCTGGTATTGACAGTAGTGTTATGCCTCTGTAGTTTTCACATTTGCTCAGATCTCCTTTCTTTGGAATCTTGACGAGGTGCCCTTCTTTCCAGTCCATTGGCACTTGTTCCTCCTCCCAAATCTTTTTGAATAGAGGGTAAAGCATGCTTGTGGTTACTTCGACGTCTGATTTCAGTGCTTCAGCTGGTATGTTGTCGGGTCCTGCTGCTTTCCCGTTCTTGATTTATCTGACGGCCGCTCTAATTTCTTCCGTCGTTGGTGGGTTGACATCTATAGGAAGATCTGTGTGTGCTGCTTCGATGTTCGGTGGATTCATAGGAGCCGGCCTATTCAGGAGTTCCTCAAAGTATTCTACCCATCTGTTACGCTGTTGTTGAATTTCAGTGATTGGCTTGCCTTCCTTGTCTTTGACCGGCCTCTCTGGTTTATTGTATTTCCCTGCTAGTTTCTTCGTTGTATCGTAAAGTTGTCTCATATTTCCTTCTCTAGCAGCTTTTTCTGCCGTCGTTGCTAATTCTTCCACGTATTTCTTCTTGTCAGCTCTAATGCTCCTCTTCACTTGCTTGTTTGCTTCTATGTATTCAGCTTGTGCTTGGACTTTCTCTGCTCGTGTTCGGCTGTTGTTTATTGCTGCCTTCTTGTTCTTCCTTTCTTTGATCTTGTCCAGTGTTTCTGTAGAGATCCATTCCTTATGATGGTATTTCTTTAGACCGAGAACCTCTTGACACGTTGAAGTTAATGCTTCCTTGATGCTTTTCCAGTTGTCCTCCATAGTAGTTTCTTCTTCTTTCAGTAGATCTTATAAGGCTTGGAACCTGTTGTTGAGAGCTATCTTGAATTCATTGAGTTTGACAGTATCTCGAAGGAAGGCTGTATTGAACCTTTGTATTGCTGTTTGTCCACTTGTCCAGTTCTTTTTTAGCTTCAGTTTCAAATTGGCTACAACTAGTTGGTGATCAGAAGCTACGTCAGCTCCTCTCCTGGTTCTCACATCTTCCATTGTCCTTCGGAATTTTTTATTGATGCAAATATGGTCTATCTGGTTCTCTGTAGTGTGGTCCGGTGAGATCCATGTAGCCTTATGTATACGCTTGTGTGGAAATATTGTGCCTCCTATGACTAATTTGTTGAATGCACACAAATTTGCAAATCTTTCTCCATTTTCGTTCCTCTCTCCCAGTCCATGTTGCCCCATAATATCTTCATATCCGATGTTGTCTATTCCGACTTTGGCATTTAGATCTCCCATTAGAATGGTGAGGTCCTTTCTTGGGCATTTCTCAATGACTGACTGCAGCCGCTCGTAGAACTGATCTTTAATGTCGTCGTTGCTCGCATTGGTGGGTGCATAACATTGGATAATATTCATTAAGATCCCCTCCTTCTTTGTTTTGAATGATGCTTTGATGATTCTGGATCCGTGGGATTCCCATCCTACAAGTGCATTTCGTGCTACTTTGGACAGCATTAGAGCAACTCCCTGAGTGTGTGGAGCATTGTCCTCTTCGTGACCGGAGTATAGCAGCATCTCTCCCGTAGCTAGTCTTTTCTGTCCAGCTTGGGTCCAGTGAGTTTCGCTGATCCCCAGTACTGCTAAGTTGTATCTCCTCATTTCCATTGCTATTTGACTGGTCTTCCCGGTTTCCCACATTGTTCGGACGTTCCATGTACCTATAAAAATTTTTGCTCTGGTTGTTAGAAGGGGCATCGGCCTCGTGGCTTCCGAAGGAACTCGGCTTTCACCATGAAGCGTCATAATTCTTCTAAATGAAGACCTTCTAACTCTCAGGGCAGAGTTAAAATGGTTTGAATTATTTTTTCTGGTAAGCGTTTTTTTAGCGAGTTAGTTTTCTACGGGATGGGGACGCTAACCCCATGCCCAACCCTCCTCCTTTACCCGGACATGGGACCGGCAGTAACTCTAGAAGAGCTACAGGCGGAGTTAATGTGAAAACTATACTGGATAATAAATCAGTATTATCAGGGTAGGTGGAGAGTAAGAACTATTAGTTTTTGAACATTCATAGGGGATTTAATTTTTTGTATAGACAAGGCTTCAATAAACCTTAGTATACGTCCTACATCCTTAGAGAATCAAGGTTAGCATATAGCTATACTAGTGGAGATAGCACACTGGTTTCATTTTCCTAGAGCAAAGCAGATAAGCATATTAATTTTTCAGCACTTCAAATCATTAAAGGAATATGGTATGATTGTGGTTAAACCTGGTAAAACATCAGATATCATTATTAAAAATAAGTTCGATTACAAATGGGAATCATTCTCAGTGACAAAAGCACATTTACGACTGCTGTTGACACGAGAGAACTATATACATTAGAAAGGAAAGTCAACTTGAATCAAATGAAATTGCTTAACATGAATGCTGGTAACAAAGAGGAATTTAATTTATTAAAACCTATAAATTAAGTGTATCCTAATTTATATAGACCATCAAGAATTCATAAACCTAATAACTCCTTACGTCCAATTCTATCAATGTGTCGGTCAATTACACATAATCTTATAAAATGGTTGATGAAACTCTTGAACCCTATTGAAAATCAATTTTGTAAGTATTCTTTGAAAGACTCATTTGAATTAAGTAAATACTTTATGGATATTAATATAAAGACAAAGACCATGTACTCCTTTGATGTAAACACTTTGTTCACAAATGTACCTCTTAGGAAGACTATTGATATATTGTGTGACAATATGTCATTAAATAACCTTCCATTGCCATTTCCTGTAAAAGATTTATTGTTATCATTTACTAACATGAGAAATTCACTTTTGAGTTTGAACATTTTCGACTGATTGATGGCATAGCTATGAATAATGCGTTACGACCATTGCTGGCCGACGTGTTTATGGGATATGTAGAAAGGCTAGCTGAAGTCTCATTTCAAAAGATGTCTGTATAAGATGTACATGGATGGCATCAAAAACCCGATTGGCATGTAAGCAATTATGTCACATCCATTACATCTATCAGTTTACATATATGTTCGTAAAACATGCATATGGAGGAGTAATCGTGAGCTTCACGTAAAGATAGCTGAAAAAATGCCTAAATGGCTACAAAAACAGATGAATTACAATGGTCAAATAAGATCACAGGAAAGACAAATATCTTACTTCAATGCGTAACATTTGATTGAAACCGGTCATAAGATTGATACCAAGTCAGTCTTTGTACTTTTGTACAAATTTCTTAAGGGAGTAAACTAAGGTGATCTGTACTGCTGAACAAACAGATGGTTATCATGGGTTTCATTCGTGAAAATAGTCACATCTTAGTGATCAACCAACTGTAAATATCTCAGTCTTAAATAGATCAATGGAAACACGGAAAGCTCAATCTCACCGTTTCAAAGTATTCAGCTTGATGACATAAGTTTACTATACTAAACATCAGCTTCTTGAAGATTACAAATTCACTCAACTAACATAAAACTAAGATCAAACAGAATTTCTAACCGACTTCATTCAATTATCCAACAATACACATTACTCAATTCACATATGCATATACAGTCCAAAATGAAATTTTCCCTATCTTCTATCCAATTTAATCATTTAAAAAAAATACAAAATATTGATGTCCTATTTTGTCACTAATTAGATTTTAGTTTGTTTTTTCTTCTTTTTTGGTTCCAAAAAGAAAGTTTTTTTTTTCAGCTTATTGATCGATATTTGTTTATTCTTTCTTTTTTCCACCAACCAAAATACAGCTGAATTATTTTTGTTGTTGCTATATGCTAAGATACTGCTTTTTTTTTTGCTTTTTCAGTAAAATAACCGAAATCAAAGTAAATATGTATACGTATTTGTTCATTTGTCAAATTATTATAATGAGATAGAGCATGATAGAGAGAGAGATATTGCCTGATATATTCTGTTAGTAGAAATAAATAATTAAAAAAAACCCACTTTAGAATTAGTACTTTGAAACATTCTACAATAAGATGAAAAGGGATAGTGGAAAGAATTTATTTAGAATAATATAATAGATATATTTTGTTTTCTGTTATGATAGTAACTAACAAGGTTATTATGTATATTGATCTATTCAATTAGTATTATGATTGATCTCGTTTTTTTTATATTCTTCTTCATAAAGAATAATCATTATGAGGTAAAAGGGTCAAGAGGTGGGATGAGTACAGCGTTGGGGTAAATTAGGTAGTGGTTTTTTCAATCTCAATTTTTTTTTTCCATCGTATTAAACGAACTGTTCATGAGCACGAAAATGAATATAGATATGCTAGATAAGCATTCAAGAGCAAGTCAAATATTCGATGGTCTAGCTTCAATTGACTCATGATTTCAACCTGTGAAATTTCTAAAACTCTCCACAAAACCCATTCTGATATTTGGACTATATTTTAAATTCTTTCTTTCATACCTAAATTATATCTCTGTAAGAATGATGAATAAAGAATGAAAATAATTTCATACCGTAAATGAATGGCTTATTTGGAACTTGCTTAACGTTTTGATTATTGCATAAGATGAAACTGTACTATCGAGGTTGTAAAGAGGTTAGGTGAGACCTAGTTTCTTTGAAAGGCGGCTATGTTAAGTTATTATGGTGTACAATATATATATAAATATGCATAATCTTCAGTTTTGTCAGGCCAATATTATTAATAATCCTCATAAATAAAACATGCTTGGAAGCCGAGAAATTAACTCTATACTCAGTGTTTGAGTGACATTTACTGAGTTACGTATGGTAGTAGAGTAGATGCAGTAATAATTGACTTTTTAGAACCTAATATTTATGTAATGAGAAATGTGAAAAAAACCTTCATATGAATTGTATAAATATTCCTTGTTTAAGCAATCAGGAAGCTCATGTTTCACTTTACATCTTTTTGCCTACAAAATGCTTTGAAATGAGTGAATTTTCATTTGAAAACTGTTCTGTACATTGTAGTCAATTTATTTACATTATATTTAAATGGAAAGTGTTTTAATGTAAACAGTTTATAAAAAATAGCTCACAATTGTTCACGTATACAATGAAGATATTGCATACTTGAGAGATATCTCAGTAGTTGAGATCATGAATCAGTTAAAGCTAGACCACCATGTAAAACATGGAACCAATGCATGACCGTTTTGTCCTATTGTGGGACGCCTCAGCAACGCCCATCCACGACCCCGCTTGCAGGATTCGAACTCAGAATCTATCGGTCTCGCACGCGAGTGCTTAACTACGGTCGTTCAGTGTTTCCGGATTTTCCATGGTTGTCTAGCTTCAATTAACCCATGATCTTAACTATTGAAATCACTATAATCTCCGCAAAACCCCTGCTGACAGATATCTGTTTGTCTGTCTGTCTGATATCAAATTTGTTATCCCAGTGTTTGACAATGAATACTAGCACAGATATTCATAAGATTCGGATAAATAGTTTTCCAAGAAAGTAAACTATCTTCACTTGGTTCCATTTTTATGTATTTACTTTTAATATGTCATATAAGCTAATAAAAGTCAATTTTTATTCATGAACATTCTAACTTTCACGTGGATCCTAGTGATGATTTAAACAATAATAGATATTGGAATATAGTAACACATATGTATACAAATGTATAAGGCAATGAATTTCTTACTTTCTTTAGTTACTTTTATTTATCTCACATAAATTTCAAGTGATAAATAGATGATTGAAAAAAAAAACGAAAAAAAAAGTTGAAGAGAAACAAAAAAGGTAAAAGAAAACTATGTTAATGACTATGTAAAGAAATAAACACTTATGAAACTAAGTATTTTTATAATAAAAATATGAGTAATATGAACAATGAAACTTCCTGTTTTACTGTTTGTTTTCTTTATTGCCACTTATACATTCATTATTTATAAATTTTAACACCTTTTTTTCTCATTCATATCTTATATGAATCATTTAGATTAATAGATAAATAAAGTATGATAGTAATAAACAAAAGAAAAATCTATATTCATATTGATGAATGCATAATATAATACAGTATTACGAGAGGCCAAATCAAAACATGGCAAAAATTCATGAAGTCACTAACAAGTGGACTGAGTCATGTTAGCAGGTATAGACTATCTGGTTGAGATCCATAAGATGATAGTAACCGATGGTTAGAGACCTTGAATGAGATGACTCAAAATGGTTTGTAATGGTGTAGGTGTATCCACTCTTTGTGTTCTTTCAAATTCTAATCTTCTGAATTCTTCATGTCCCTTATTTTTTTCTGTTCCCAAATTTATTTCACTGGATTTTATTCCTTGAATAACATCTTCAAACCTTAATGTCTCTGATTACTGTTTATACTTTTACTACCTTTACCACTATGGGATTTGAATTGGCAATTGTATCTGTGTATTAGGGTGGTATGGCAACTCGATATGTTATACGTACGTACGAAGTTCTGCGTTGATGATGACTAAATATATATCTATTCTGTTATTTGTCTTATTTTCAGAATTCAATATCCCCTTTTCTTTTCGCTAATTTTCTATTCACAGTAAAGAGAATTTTCTTTCTAAATTTCTATTTTTATACGTGTTAACTAATTGATTTCAACTGTATTTTATAATCTCATTGTTTATAATTTAATGATTTTTGAAACTATAATAGACGGATCAGATTTCATTGAAAGATCCCTGTGCTTCTTTTTTTTCTTTCATTTTATATGATTTCAATTATTACATTAAAAGTATTGGTTAGTTTGCTTTTTAATCTAGACTCGGTAAAATAGTTTCTCAAAAGAAATATAGTATATACAAATGACTGATATATGGGTACTGACTAATGTATTGTTTCACAGATTGAAATCATGACTCAACTGAAGCTAGACTTCCATGGAAAACCTGGAAGCACTGAACGGCCGTTTCGTCCTAGTATGGGACTTTTTATCAGTGAGCATCCTGCACCCCACGACATTCGAACCCAGGACATATCAGTCTTGTTGTTTGTTTAGTTTATTTTAGTTTTGATTAAACTACATAGATCAAGTTGAAGTTTGGTTATTGACTTAAGTAACTTAACATCATGTATCCTGTATTGAGATATCAAATGGATTTAGATAGTCAGGAAGGAATCTTGAACCTAGGTTTTGTGCAAGTTAGTACTCATCAGGAAGTGATCTAAAGCAATCTAGTAAGAAATAGTGTTCGTTGTCAACTCGAACCTTAGCCATCTAGGACATGGTATATATATATGTATATATATAATGTAAAACTTATGGAAAATCCTTTTGAAGAGTACTAGGAACAATATATTTAAATCAATATAGACATCTGAATTTATGAAAAACTGAAACGTTTTCTTTATTAATAGTGATAACTAATTACCCAAGAGGATAGCACAAGGACACAATGTAAATGGCTTTCTATTCTCATTCTTATATCCAATCAGTTTAGGTGGAAACGTTAACTTTTGATTAAAAACGTTATTTTATCCATCATAAGAGTTCATATGGGTGAAAGCTATTATGATGAAAAATGTTTACAGCTACTTTGGGAATGGATTACAAAACGAAAAAAAAGCACTGACAATCTTTTGAATTTCAATCCATTAGTCTAAAGAGAACACATTTACCACTAGATATAATGGTTTAAGTTTTAAGTTATAACTACACCACAGCTGTGTACTGTTAAGAAATTCAATATCATGAATGAATAATTGTCTAATACTCTATAGTTGTAACTAGTTCACAACTGACATAAATGTATTACGTAAGAAACGACCTCAAGTTTATTAAATTTAAAAGTAATTCTAATTTATCTGTATATATCATAGATAAGTTTACATTTATTTTAACTTACTTTCAATAGATTCATACTCCTTTACACATTTCGATGGAGTTTTGTTCTCTGAGCTGAATGGACCAAACCATTCAGCTCAGAGAACAAAACTTCATCAAAATGATCCACCTGAGCTACAAATCTTCACCACTTCTTTACATAATCACAATTCATCCTAACTGGTTGTATGATTTATAAATTTAAAATGAGCAACAACATCAAAAACATACACTAAGTTTCATTCACTATTTTTTTTTTGCGTTTTGTTTTTTAGTTACTACCACAATTAAAATGTACAAAGTTAAATTTTAAATGACACCTATGTGTGTTTTTTGTTTTTTTTAAAAAAAATTTTTATATCTAAATATTTTCAGAACTAAAATCAAATCAAATCAAATTCTGACTATTGAAAACAAACAAAATAATCAACTTGTTATGACAATGGAGATAGAGAGAGAGAGAGAGAGAGAAAGAGAAAGAAAGAGGGAGGGGAGAGACAGAGAAAGAGGGACTAAACCATCTTATTATATACTCATTCTTATACCGTAAAATTTAATTTAAAACATATGGGGGATACAATTAATCCGATGAATAAATGAAATAAATCACATTTTATGTAATTGTTAGTAAATGGGTGGATAAAATCAAATTGGATTATTTTACCTATCAACTATTTGATAGTGATATGATTTTTTTTTCTTTTTAAAATAAAAAGAAGAAAAAAAAAAGATACACAATCCTAATTTGTTAATCAATACAAATCAAGTGAATTTTTTATTATGATTAAATATAATTGGTTAAAGTTAAATATTACCATGGTTGGATATCGGCAAGTTCGGTGGTTTAATGGCTAAGCATTCTCGCACGAGACTGATTAGTCATGGATTTGAATCTCGTGAGGCGGTATCGTGAATATGCACTGCTAAGGAGTCCCATATTACGATGAAAAAGCCATGTAGTGTTTTCATGTTTTTCATGATGGTCTACATTCCATTGACTCATGATCTCAACTATTGAAATATTATTTAATTGAAGATTATTGTATAATATTACTGTTTATTTGGATATCCTTATGTAGTGTAAGCAAACTTGATGTATGGATACTTTTATTTTATAGATCAGATACCTAATTGCAGAATAATATATACGAACTTCACTGAATTTGATCGAATAGTTTCCCAGTATTTAGGTGCCGTGTTAGTATGAGACATTAAAGAGGAAGAATGTATTTGTCAAATCTCAGCAATGTATTATTGAAATAATTATACTCTATAGTAGTAGTAGTAGCAGTGGAATATTACGAATCTAAATTGTTTTTATTGTTATATAACATGTTTCCTTTGCTTATTTCTTGAACAATCCTTGAAATTAGTATTGAGTAGTTGGCAATTAGATGTTAGTAGTTCAGGAATCGATATCTGATGAATGTACATTCGTTTTGATACATATTGCCAGCCACTACGATATCTCTTATTATTCTCTTTTGTAACTTGTATAGTGAAATATCGTAAACTTATCATAAACGCACCTGAATGGGTTATGCGATTCATAGACATAATGATCTGTTAAAACAAACAAACTAAAAAGTAACTTGTTGAAATATCCAGATGATAGGAAGAAGTAGCCCAGATATTCAAACAGAACTCATTAAAGAAATCATAAATTTCCAGTAGTACATATTCCCTTGTATGTGAATCATAAAATTATGAATTGTATTACGACTGATTTATGAAGAAATTCCATGGAATGATTGCATCACGTTTTTATTCAAACTTCTATTTGATGTATTTGGAATAGACAGTAAGTGTAATTGAAATAAGTTAAAGATAACAATCTTGACTGTAAGATAAGTTGAGTAAAGATTTAAATCTAGCAATGTTCATCAATTCTATTAAACTATGGATATTCTATATGGATAAATCATATCTATCTAGAATATCTTAATTAACTATAGTATACTTTTAATTATCTTCAATAATCTAATATTTCACATGAATTATATTGTCATATAATGTATTTTGTTATAACTACTTATCAATTGAATGCTACTTGCGATATCTGGTCGTCACTGATTGTTATATCGGAAACGCTTATCACTTATAGTCGGAACGAGTTTTTTTTTTCTTCATATATGTGATTTCATCCTAATTATTAATGAAATTGTGTGTACGATCAATATATAAATGAGTGTATTTTTGACTATCATCATCGTCATTGCGTTTAGGGTCAATTATTCTTCACTTATACCAGTCTTTGTGTTCTTACTTTCACTTCATGGGCATTGCGGAGGTCCTTCGACCAGATGTAACAAGTAGCATTCAATGGACAAGTTATAACATATATCATGGTAAATGAATAACTTTAATTAGTATCAATTTAGTATTCATCTTCTTATTATAAATCATTTTGTCATTCTTCTTCTTGATTTTCTTTTGTTGTTGTTGAAAAGGAAAAGAGAGAATACAGTTTCATATACTTCCTAGCAAGTTCATCTATTTTTGAAAACAAAGCGCTTTCTATAATCCTTTAATAATTAAGAAATGTTATACATATATTACGTTTCATTCTTATTCTCATTCTAATATCATTCTATAGTTTATATTTATATACAAGAAACAAACATCGAAAAACAAAATTCACAATCAAGTATGCATTGTTTACATTGTTATTTTATTTTAAGTTCACTCTCATGAGTTACATGTTCTATCTTAATAATAATAATAATAATAATAATAATAATAATAATAATAATAATATAGTAATAGTAATAATACTAGTAATAGTAATAATAATAGTAATGTTATTATTATTGTCAGAAAATAATGAAAAGCAATAATAATAATAATAATAATAATTACTGTAATAAAGAGTAGAGACTTTTCCATCTTTCTGACATTGTCCCCCTATGTATATATATATATATACGTATTGAAGGTCAATTTGAGGTTAACTTATTATTTATTTATTAAAAGTAGGTGTTTATTTTAAAAGGAAAAAAAATGTTTATTTATCTAATCGGTTAAACGACCCTTTTTTCATGTAACTCAATTTATAAATAATAACACTGAATAAATATGTTTTATTAAAATCATAAAAAGAATATCTATCTATCCATATATATTATAAGAAGGGTGCGCATTGGTGAGAAGTCTCACAATAGGATGAAACGACCGTCCAGTGCTTTCAAGTTTTCCATGGTGGTCTAGCTTCAATTGATTCATAAATTCAATTATTAAAATGTTATTGTCATAAGATAGATGCAGATATTTGGTTCTTTATAAAGGAATTGACTGTTGTCTGTATTCAGTAAGTTCAATAACCAATTACAAATTAAGGTAGCCCGCTAAAAGATAAGTTTTAGACATGATGTTTAATGATTTCAATAGACCGGATTTAACTATTCTTTAAAGTAAACTTTAAATTTATGACATTATGATGAAGAGTCTGGTTAATCAATTAATAAATCATCACTATCAAAAGACGTAGAGTGAATAAAAGATTGCGAAAAAGTGTATATCGTAGTCAAAGTACACTGTAACTCTTATTTTATTAGATTGATGATTATCAAATATAAAGTTTGATTTGATAACTTAGATTTCACAGTTATAATCTAATGGAAATAGTTTTGAATATCTTAAAGAAATCCATATCCTTATTACCGAATAGATATACTATTGTTATACGATATCATTTAATGCCTATAATCATAAATGCCATAAGCCATAAATTATAATTTTTCTTATTAATAACGAATTTATGGGTTTTTTTTTCTATTGTATAACTTTGTTTGAATATCTATGCCGGGAAATCTAAGGATAATATGACTTTTTTAACGTGAACAAATGAATATATATATTAGGTAATGATGCCTTCAATTAAAGAATAGTGAATTATCAACCAGACCAATGGCGCATAAAACCCGTATGAGCAGTCTAGAGTCTTTATCACTTCTTCTTCTTGGCTAGTCCTGCCTATTCGAATCCAGAATACCAATCTCAGCCACCAGGATGTCAATCATGCATTTCAAACTACTGCGTTTATATACAAATTAAACAGCCCACCCCGTACCATAGAATAGGAAACAACATTTGTACAAGATTTAGCCAAAAGTGGCTGTGAATGTGGAAGACTGTAATTCATAGACTGGGCATAACTCAAGAATGGTAAATTGTATAATCACAATCTATGGGTCAAAATGAAGCTTATAATAAGAGGACGATGAATATGCATAGTTTAGCTACTTAATCATTATACAGTAAATATATATGTATCGTATTTGTCCATAAATAGTTCTCAAGAGTTACCATGTATAATTCTCGTCAAAATAACAAAATTTAAACCGGTTATGGAATAAATACGTAAAATAAATAAACAAATAGTGTAGATAAACTTGCAGAAATAAACTTGATGTATATAATCGTAAAATTGGCAACTTTTATTTGTTTAATTCCATTCACAAATTTATTTTATCAAGAATTCTGAATAACTAACAATTTGCTTACTTATTAACGTCTGTTACTCCTCGTGGAAGAGAATAAGCCAACCACCGGCACTCTCCACCCAACTCTGTCCTCAACAACCCTTTCCAGCTCTTTCCAGTTGTTATTCATCCGTTTCATATCTGATTCTATTTCCCGACATTATGTGTTCGTTGGTCTTCCTCTTTTACTGCTTCCCTTCAGAATTCCACGTTTAGGGCTTGCCTTGTGATGCATTTTGATGATTTGTGTAATCTATGTCCTATCTATTTCCATCGTGTTTTTCTAATTTTCTTTTGAGCTGAGAGATGGTTTGTTCTCTCCCATAGTAGGATGTTGCTGATGGTATCCGACCAACAGACATTCATTATCTTGCATAGACAACTGTTTATAAATACTTGTATCTTCTTGTTGATGGTTATAGTAGTTCTCCACGTTTCAGTTCCGTACAGTAGAACTGACTATTTTGGCGTTCGTATTGAAGATTGGTTGACAGACAGTAATTTTGAGTCCCATATGTCCTTCAATTGTAGGAATGCAGCTCTCACATTGCCAATCCCCTGATTTCAGTTTAATAAATATAAACTATTCTTTATTAATTAAAATAAGAATATTTTAAATTAGATTAGCTCGTTTATTACGCTTGACTTTCATCATAGATGATTATCATGGAAGTCGAAAAATAGGCTATAGCAATTTGTCTAGTTTGTTCCTGATATAATATGAGTCTATAATAAGAACCTACTTTATTTATCTTTATTTATATAATAAAGTTTAGAGAGAGAGAGAGAGAGAGGAGAAAAAACCCGACATAAAACAACAGTTATTAAACTTTTTGTTGTTATTTACTGTTCAGACAAGCAGAACTAATGACTTGTCTAAAAGGTATTTGAAAAACAAACAAACCAAAAACAGAAAGAAAATTGAAAAACAAACAAAAGCATTAACTAATAAAAGTGGTAAAGTATTCCCTAAACATTGGTGTTTTTTTAAATTGTCTATAGAATATTATTACTTACTTACATACACAAGGAGAAAACCAAGGTCGTCAAATACAACACGAAGAACACCAACCCGATTACACTTGATGGAGAAACTTTAGAAAATGTAGAATCCTTCACGTACCTGGGAAGCATCATCAATGCGTCGTTTCGCTTCCCTCTATTCTATTCACTTCATATACAAAATATATGTATTCAAAATTCAATTCTCATTATTTGATTTATTTAATTCCGTTATTGACTAACACGATTTAATTCGATGATTATATACGAGGATAGGCGACATATATATTTCAATAACAATCATCCATACGATCTACTTTGAGTCAGATCACGGGTCACTAAAGTGGATAGTCCGTCAACAAACATCGTCCAATCTAAATGACAACAAAAATAAAAGGCCTCACAAGCCCAATATATTAACTGACTGAAATGTTATGTGAGTAGTATCATAAGGTGATGTTTTTTGTGAACTAAATAATTGAAATCTCTGGCTTTTTAATTAATTTGTCTGAAACAAATATACTGTCACTATTCAATTCGTCAGTAATTACACAATTTAGTTAGGAATTTATTCTGGATAGTAGAAAAAGAAGAATAAGTTTTCTCTAATGTTTCGTGACTTAGTATAATCGACTTCTTCAGAGTAAATAAATAATCGAAATAAAATAAATAAAAGGGGAAATTCATTTTTATTTAAAATGTATTTTTTTTAAAGATTTTGTTGACATTTCATTTCGTGTAATTTTAACTTCATAGTGACATGTGAAGATTCTAATTATTTGTAAATAATTTAAGTATTGAATATTGTATATCCCGCAAAAATTAATCAAAAAGAACTTCTAAATGATATACGTTGTTTTTTTAATAATTTAAAGCAAAAGTTTCGAAGTTATCTTAGTGATTTGGAATGCCTCAGTAATATAATGTAAATTACAATGTAGTATGAACAAGGTATTATCTTTAATAATAATTTCAATAGTTCACACGTTGAAGTTAATTTTCGATAAGCTGTACTCTCAAAATATGATTTTTTTCTGGTTAGTGTTTTTTGGCGCGGGTTAGTTTTCTACGGGATACGGTTGCTAACCCTATGCCAAATCCTCCTACTTCATCCGGGCTTGGGACCGACAGTAGCCCAAGAGGGGTTTCAGGTGGACTTGAGGCAGATGTAAAGGCACTAATAGGCAAAACAACAGCAGCATATTTACAACTGGAGAACATCTGAAACTTAAAACAACTGTCTGTCAAACAACACCAAGGTCAGGATTTTCATTAAAAATGTCAAGACAGTTCTACTGTATGAGGCGGAAACTTGGAGAACCACTTAAGCCGTCATCCACAAGATACAAGTGTTCATTAACAGTTGTCTACACAAAATACTTCGGATACGTTTGTCGGACACTATCAGGAGCAAGCTACTGTGGGAGAAGAAGAAATCAGGAAGAAGCGTTGAAAATGGATAGGACATACATTGAGGAAAGCACACAACTGCATCACAAGGTTAGCCATTACTTGGAATACTCGAGGCCAAATGAGAAGAAGGAAAACAGCAGAGAACACATTACGCCAATAAATGGAGATAGACTTGAGAAAAGTGAACAAGAATCGGACAGAACTAGAAAGGAAGGCGAAACTCTTACAATTTTTACAATACAGCATGGGAAAACCAGTTAACGTGAAGACTGTATGATAATCCTTTCATATATTTGTATTTATCTATGCCATTAAACTAAATGACTTTGTTTATCCATATAACGTTCAGCTTGTTTTATCAAGTTTGCATTATCGATAATCAATTTTACCATCACTTAATGGTTAGGAAATGAGCTCAAAATAATAAAAAAAAGAAGAAAATTTATAAGTTCAAGGTAACCAAGAAAACGAAAAAAAAAGAAAGGTAAATTAAATTTGAGCAAATAAAAAAATGGACAAAATATTGACATATACTTGAGAATAATTTCAAGTATCATATAAGTGAATTAATTAATTTTTGGCAATTATTTCATGATGTTATCATCATCATAATGATCAGAAATAAAGTAAATTATAATCAAAACTCATAAAAAAAAATATTATTTAATTTGTTGATAAAATCAATATTAGTTACTAAGTATAAGTGTGATTTATCAAGGAAGATACTTATTTACTTATATCTGTTACTAGCAATGGAAGATGATAGGATGTTGACTAGTATACTCCAACTCACTCTGTCTTAAACTTTTCATACTAGTTCTATCTAATTGTTGTGTTATTCTTCATGCACATTTGTTTCTAAATACTTAGTTTAAAGTGTTTCTCTGATCTTTTACTTCTCATTTGACCTTGAGGTTTATAAGTAAAGGGACTTAACTATTGATTCAGTCAGGCTACTTTCCTCAATATTGTGTCTTATCCACTTCCAGCGCTTCTTTTTCTTAATTAAATTGAATATTTTCTAGATATATATTTATTCATTCTTTTAATTTTTCTAGTTTAATTTCAAAATTATAATATATGAAATTAGTTACTGATTATATTTGTTTACTTTCTGATAAACAATCCATTATCTACTATTGATAATATACAATGAATATGTAACTTATTCATCATGATCCAGTTCATTTTGTATCGTTACTTAGTACTTAGCAATTTGAAAAAGTTCAACTGAAAAATAGCATATTTACAATATTGTAATTATAGTAGAGTAAGTTTTGACTATGATTCATAGTTTCCTTAATATATTGTTTTATTTACATTTACTTATAGTACTCATTTCATTGAATTGTTAATTACGTTTTAAGTATCATCAATTCTAATTCAAAAACAAAAACAAAAACTTTTAGTTATAAAGTTGATTTATAGTAATAATTCAGTTAGTTTAAGAGTGAACACATATTTTCATTTATTGTCATTAGTAGTAGTTTTATAAAATGATTTCTGAGCTGATATTATGGTGTGTGTGTGTGTGTTACTTATATCCATATCAGTAGTATATAACAATGGTAAGGAATAGAATGTATTTCAGTAGAACATCAAGAAGAATAGAATAGGAATCGAACACCATTCGTATGAAAATGCATAAACAATGAAATCTGAGACAAAAAGACTGATATTTGCAACAAGAACAGTCAAATTTAAGATGATGGATTGATATTTTGCAAATTAACGATTTATTATATAATTCTCAGATTTTAGTGTTATGCTCTGTAATTATATGCTCAAATAGATTCGATTTTCCGCACTTGTGTTCCTGTTTACTATAGCTTATAATAGTCATTGATAACTATATGCTTAATTGAGGTTATTTTTGTAATGAACTTATAAGAAACCTGAAAAATGTTTAGTTATTCAAGTAATAAAATAAAATGATTAAACGTTGCCATGATACTAGTTAAGTGTGTGTGTGTGTGTTAAAACATTAATTGTTCACTGTTCTTGATGAAATTTTATTCTGTGATCTGGACAAATGTGAACATTTCCTAATTAGTCCATTAGTTAAATGTTATCCCATTGATATATTTATCAAACATGTTGTTATCAGTATAGAGGTTGTGGAGATTGTTAAGTTTTGTATTGAGATCATCAACCGATTGATGTTAGATCACTATAGGACTCATAATAGGATGAAAGGGCCGTCCAGTGCATCCAGGTTTTCAATAGTGGTCTAACATCAATTGATTCATGATCTCAATCAAAAACATTTTGTTATTTCATCTTGACTTTTTTTCCTTTTCCCCAATGTTACTTCTTTGCGTATCCTTGCATTCTAACATTCTATGTTTAGGTCATTTTATTATAAAACATTCAGTCCAATTGTCAAGGAATACAAATTCATATCTTAAATGAATGATTTTCATGTTACTTTTCTCTCTCTCTCTCTCTCTGTTTCATAACTACTAATGAGTAATTTGTTAACGAGGCCGATTTCACTATTTTAACGGGTTTCTTTTATATTGTTAGCATATATTGATGAACTGAATAAGTGATAAGTCTTGTTAATTTGAACACTTTATTCGGTTCCTAAGGTATTCTGGTAACTCGCAAGCTAGAACTACGCAGCCACCTGAACTCGAAAGAGAAGGCGCAAAATAAGCGAACACACTTTACTCCAAAGCTTCATTTTTGTACTGAAAAACACGGGTATTTATAGATGCTAACATTAGTTAAATCAACATCATATTTTGGCCAATCCGCTAAAACACATATTATGATACTGACCAATAGTAGGACGCCACGTTGACATCCTAGAATGCTCCATCATCATTTGATTGACTAGGGCTCTTCGGCTCCTTTAGGGCCTCTGGAGGCTCCGTCTCAGTTCTCGGAATACCAACTCAACAATAAGAAAAATATTACTATTAAGTAATAATTATTTTCAAAAAAAGGGGGGGTTGTGGAGATCATAGTAATTTTTTAATAGTTGAATTCATGAATTGATTAAAATTAGACCATCATGAAAAATTTAGAAGCATTGAATGACTGTATCGTCATTGTATGAGATTTCTTAGCAATGACAAGCTTTGACCAGTGTAGCTCAACCTTATCTATTGTAAGATAGTAAATCACTAAAGACAATAATGGACAGTGGCTTAATTTCGTGAATTGGTTGAAATTAGATCCTGCGAACGGAATCATGGAGACACAATCTTGAACAGTCTCATACTAGGACGATGAAAAATAAATTATTATTTTCATTTTTACTCCTAAGAAATTTTATTCAAAAACTCTCTTTATAATGATTAGTTGTCATAAACTCTTAGCCAAAAAAGTAATTGCCTTGATAACTAAATAGGAGAGTCAGTATAACAGTAATATGAATGACTGCTAAAAAGGATTAAAAATGGGGAATATGGCCGTTTAAGAATAAAACACATATCTTGGATAAAACTTGTGAAATAATACTGAAACTCAAAAATCAAAATGAGAAAACATTTAACTAAAGTTTACATAACTATGATAATACCCATCGAATTAATTCACATATATCAACTTACCATAAAGTATTTATCAATGATTTTAAACAGTGATGTATTATCTTCTTATGGTCGTATCTATCAGTTAAATCATTCCACATCGATCAATAGCATATCTCGAGGTACACGGGGACTATGTACTTGTATCATTCATCTCATCTATAATAGTTAAAAAAAATATATAATCTTATGAAGTTTATGTTGAAATACGAGGGTTTCTGGTGCAAGAAACTACCCCATAGATCAAAGTCTGAACCATTTAACAGATTTCCAAAATTATGTGCATTAAATAGAAATATTTTTAAAAGAATGCATACTACGTAAAGATTTATTATCTATTATAGATACCATGAAAGTTTAAATATTCATATAATAAGCTTATTTTCTTAATATGTTCCCTATTACCTATTTCTAATCAATGAGTAACAACGCAGAACTTTTCGTACGTACATACATTATTTCGAGTTGTCATATCATATTAGCACATAGATACAATTGTCGATTCAAATCCTATAGGCATAAAGAGTTCATCAATTTGTGTGGCGCATATATATTGGTGCTCTCTTGTACCAATATTTATGTGTTCAAATAAATAAATAAATAAAATAAAATCCCATAATGGTAGAGGTAGTAAAAGTATAAGAAGTAATCGGAAAGATTAGGGTTTGAATATGTTATTCAAAGAGTAAAATCCAGTGAAACAAATTTGGGAACAGAAAAAAATAAGGGACACGAAGAATTCAGAAGATTAGAATTTGTGAAAACACAAAGAGTGGATGCATCTGCACCATTGAAAACGATTTTGACCTATGTCATTCAAGGTCTCTAACCATCGGTTGTTATCATATCGCAGATATCAACCAGTTAGTCTATACCTATCAACGTGACTTAGTCCTATTTCTAATATCTAATAATAATCATCATAACATATCGAATTTTCCTTCTTTTTAAATTTTGAAAAGAATGTAAGCAACATACTTTTAGTGTATACATAAAACCCTATGACCCAAAAGAAAAAAAATTATTCATATTTTTTTGTTGTTGTTTTACATTGTAGTTTTCATCGCTGTTTAACTTTTTCTTTAAGAGTTTTTCCATTAAATTTTTATGTTTTCTTAAAAAGTAAGTGAAAACAGCTGTTACTATTAACTTCTTGTACTTTATGGAAAAACCTAAAAGATTCAATTTTCTCTTTTTTTTCTTTTCTTTCCTTTCTGTTATTTTTTTTCTTTTTTTTAGTTTCCAAGTTAAACATGTAGTTTTAATTAAAATGAATTCTTTTAAAAATATCTTAGAAACAAAAAATATATTACAGTAATTCACTAGAGAGAGAGAGTGAGTGAGTGAGAGGGAGGGAGAGGTGGACAGAGAGAGAGAGAGAGACAGAGAGGGATGGTAATTTTGTGTTTACATTCATAAATGATATTTCTTGAATATATATATATATATATATATATATATATATATATATATATTCTAATGTTGAATAAATTTGATTCATATTAGATCATCGTTATTTAAAGTAGACAAGGAAATAGAAATCAAAATGAACCCTTTTTTTCAATTATTTGTTTGAGGATCCTGTCATTGTTACCAGTATTATGTATAATAGATTGTTATTTGGTGAAGAAAAAAAATCATATTCACATAATGGAGAATGAATTATTCTTTTCAAATACTCATTTAATAGTAAACATTGTTGAAGAAGTTTTAAAACTATTGAATCTTTAATTCTTAAGTTTCAACTTATAAAGATCTTCAATTCATGTCTAGATTATCTTAGTTTTTATTAATAAACATTACATTTTGATGTATCATTTTTCAATGGTGGTCTATCTTCAATTAAATTATGATCTCAACTGTTAAAATTACTATAATATTCACTAAAACGTCTTCTGATACTAATCAGTATATGCTCACTAGTGACTGGCTTCAAGAAGTATTTCCCGGAGTTCTAGTGAGAAGCGGTAACCAGTGGATTTCAATCGGGCCTATTATGAGATAGTAACTAACTGATGACAAGGGTAGATGTGTGGCTCAATTTCGCGGATTAGTTGAAGTTAGATATTAACACCGTTGGATGCTGGTCGACTGAGTGTTGTAGATGAAAAAGCGCTTGAGCACGAGCCCATAGGTCCGTGAATGCGCACTGCTGAGGAGTTCTAATTGTTACTGAGAAACATTTCCCTAGTTATTGTCATGATCTGCATTTATTACGTTTATTGATGTACTGCCATTTATCAATGAAATGCAGGACAAATTTTTATTTGTTTATCCTAGTCATCTATATTTTTAATGCATAGAATTGCAGTATTTCTTTGTGTTGATAAATTTATCCATAATGTATTCCGAGATGATGGAAATGATTTGTAGTTAAGGTGTATGATTTTGATGGAGTTTTGTTTTCTGAGCTAGATGTTTTGGCCGTGTTTTGTAAACCTAGATCTACAAGAAAAGCTGTGAACCATATGTAGACAAATTCGAACGCTTCATTTCTATCTGAAGTTTTTTGCTGATGATGATGCCGTTCAGATGAACGATGAAAGCTCTATAACCAAACCATCCAGTTCCGAGAACGAAACTTCATCAAAATAATGTATTCCATTTTCGGTTTTCATATGAGGAACTCATTATTTTCCTTTCTATTACATTTCATAATGTAGTTTAAGAAAAAGAAACATATTACATTGACTTAGGTCAGTAATTTTTTCAATTATTTTTTCCCTAATGATTTTTTCATAGTTTAAAGTTGTATTTCTTAACTTATTGGATAACTAAGTAAATGCTTCATCTTGTTCACTGTTATATTTTCTTATGAATTTCATGGTTAGTTTGTAAGAAACATTATATTATATCAATAAAACTTCTTATTAGTTTATAAAAATAGCGTATAAAATGACTACAATTTCCTTTTTTATATTTCCTCTTTCTCTCGCTGTATGTGTGTGGTGTTGGATGACTTAGATTATGTACTTGAGATATTATAAGCCATAGATTTCCGCTAGGCTAGGCGTGAACCTGATGTGATAATAAATGATCAGATGACTGTAATACACCGACATTTCAAATGACACACACTAATTTAAACAGAGTGTATATATATAGAAAGAAGCACTTATTTTGATATATGTAAGCTTTTAAAGTATTCATTTGTACAACTATAGTATACAATTGATCTAATAGGCTATTAGATGTGATAACAAAAATACACATAACAAAGCAATCAATAAGACCAATAGATTAAAGTAATCAAAATTTATAAGTTTTTAATGTATTACACAAGCTGAGTTGATTAAAGTTATACATTGTTGGATGCCGGTTTAGTGGTCTAGAGGTTAAGCATTCTTACGAGACCGAAGGTCATAGGTTCGAGTTCCGTGTGCAGGATTGTGAACGTGTATTATTGAGAAGTTCTACGCTAGGACGAAACGACTTTTAATGATGGCCTAACGTTGATCGGTTCATGATCTCAATTATAACTTAACAATCTCCACAATCCTATACTGATGTATATGTAAATAATAATTTGTACTACTTCTATATTACGTTAACTTTTCAATAAAGATGAATGAACAACCGAAAAAAAAAATTTAATTGATACCTATTAGAAGGTAAACGGTTTATTATGTCTTATTCTTACAAGAATGTTGTTACTTTACATTATTGAAATAAAGCCTTGAGAAAAATATGGTCAAATGGTTACCTTTAAATTTGATTCAATCTATAGTAGAGAACAATCACAATAAAAATAAATATCCAGGTTCTGATTTAGTTCTGATTGGAGGAGTGATATATTACTTAGGGTAAGAGTACTGTTTTGGCTATTTTGGAAACAGGTTTAGTTAAATAAATAAGAAATCTATCCTCTTAGGAATTATTGTTAATATCTAAAAAAAATTTTCACAATAATAATGATTATAGTTGACAAAAGAAGCATAGCAACAAATTGTTTTTGTAATTCATTTTAATGTTTCATATCAATGAAGATTTTGGTTAGTGTTATATCCTGTTTAATGGTTTTTTTTTTAATGCTTGTATTCATCCTATTTCATTAGTGGACAGGGGTCCTAATCTAAGCTAATATGTCTATCCTTTGCCTTTCTCGTTTCTATTGTTTCATTAACTTCAACTGGTTCATAACAAAAACTGTCTCAACTATTTTTTTCTTTTTGGTTTATATTACGGAACTACTTTATACAACTATTGGGAACCAGATGATACTAGACAATTATTTCGTCCTCGTTTCGGGGATTATACCATAAAAAGATCAAGTTTTAGGAAATCAGTTTAAGTAATTTTTATTATAGAATGAAGGATTACAACATTATATTGTGTAAATTCTTATAAGTCAAGTGTTATACTATACGAATTTTCTATTAAAACATAGTCTCATTGTTAGGTGGCATAATCTTATTTAATGTTAGGTGATCAAAGTTGATCGAACGTTCTGAACTGACTCGCTTTCCTAGTTGGTATCTGTCTAGAAAGTTTGTCTTGAAATTTCAATGGAACTGGTATTCACCACAATATTGGAGTCCATTTCACTAACCGCTACCGGAATGGACAAGTCTTACTTACTTACTTACTTACGCCTGTTACTCCCAATGGAGCAGAGGCCGCCAACTAGCATTCTCCAACCCACCCTGTCCTGGGTCTTCCTTTCTAGTTCTATCCAATCTTCTTCTTCTCATGCCTGTCTCCATTTTTCGGCGTAATGTGTTCCTTGGTTTTCCACTTCTCCTTTGAAGTTGAGGAATCCAAGTGAGGGCTTGTCTTGTGATGCCGTTCGATGCTTTCCTCAATATGTGTCTTATCCACTTCCATCACTTATTCCTGTTTTCTTCCTCCACTACAATCTGGTTTGTTCTCTTTTGCAGTAGGTTGTTGTTGATAGTGTCCGGCCAACGGATCCGAAGTATATTGTGTTAATAACTGTTAATGAACACCTGTATGTTCTGGATGATGGCTTTTGTAGTTCTTCAAATTTCCGCCTCATACAGCAGAACTGTCTTGACATTAGTGCCTCTACATGTGCATCACATCCATCGTGTTCATCAGTGATGCTGCCCAAATATGTAAAGGTTTTTACATCTTCCAAATCTCCTTCGTGAAGTGTGATTTGATTGTTGCATGCTGTGCTGCGTCGGAGAATCTTGCCATTCGCTTTGTGTATGTTGAGACCTAGTGCTGCTGTGGCTGTCGCCACCCTGGTCGTCTTCTCCTGGATTTATTGTTGTGTGTGTGATAAAAAATCCAGATCATCTGCAAAGTCTAGATCTAAACTTGTCCATAGATGAAAGCCGAGTTCCTATGGACAAGTCTATCTTTCGTTTACTAATAAATCTTCCAAATTATTGACCTAGAATAGAGGATACTGATGGAACTAATCAGTTAAGTATTGAATCAACAACATTTGAGAAAAGAATAAATGATAATAGTTTAATCAATTTTAAGATCATAGCAAAACTAAGAATCAACGTATAACTGAATGGACTTTACATAAACATTGTAAGAAAAACAACTTCAAATCTATTTACAATAAAGTAAGTATATCAATGTTATAAGTTGAAAAAAACCAATAATCCATTCGATTTGGAGACTACTTTAAATTTCATTCTTTTAGAATTACCCAGTACTCAAAATGTTTCCATATAGATTTTATAGTGAAGAAAACAACTTGTTAAATTTTTTTACCGTATAACACATATTATGTTTTTGATGGAAATCATGAGCCGATTGAGATGTTAAACCACCATTGAAAACCTGGAAGCATTAGACGGCCGTTTCATCTTACTGCAGGATTTCTCAACAGTGCCCATCCACGATCGCGCTAGCGGGATTTCAACCCAGGGCCTTCAGTCTCGCGCGTGAACGCCCAACATGTACAAAGTATTGAAAATGTAACATTTTTGTAAATGATAGATAATCATTATATAAATATCTATCGTAAATTTCCTTTTTCTACGGAGTTACTTTCATGGATGAAATAATTTGAAGTATTATCATTCTTATTAGATTAATGGTATTACGTAATTATATCATAATCAATTTTAACAATATGATTGACAATTTGATACTTTAAATATAATTCTTCTATTAATAATAAATATTATTTAGTATCAGATAAGGGTTTTTTGTGGATGTTATAGTCATTTTAATAGTTGAGTTCATGAGTCAATGGACGATCGTTTCGTTCTAGTATAGTACTCCACAGCAGTGCTCATCTACGATCTTCAATCGACTTATAATTTCAACTGTTATATGTTTAAAGATGTTTCCAATTAAATTTTATTATTTTAAAAAGTATCCTTTTATCATTAGTTCTTTATAAGAAAATTATAAATTGAGAACAAAGTTAATATAGTATTTCAATATAATGACTGAAACTGATAGAGAGAAATGGGTTACCTTCATGTTTGAATTGTAGTGTCAAGTTAATGAAATATTACTAATGATGATGATTTAAGATTAACATATATAACTGAACTATGTTTATAACACGTGAATAACATTTTCAAACCTTTCTGATTACTGCTTATACTCTTACCACCTCTACCACTACGAGATTTGAATTGACAACTGCATCTCTGTGCAAATGTCGTATAACAACTCGAACTGATGTATGTACCTACGAAGTTCCACGTTGTTACTGATTGAGTGACTGACTGTGTATAGAGAATATTTACTTTGATTCAATGATTATATTTATTTGTAAAATACAATAATAGTAGATATTCAAATATTTACAACGTTTGTAACATAACTATATTGAATAATATAATAAAAAAGGGTAGATTGTTCCCCCAAACTAAAAAAACGTAGTTCAAGGATTTTATAAGCAAAGATGGATAGTGGCTAGCAGTGGAATCCAGGTCGCGCGTTTCGTCCTATTTGGGATTCGTCAGCTGGATCTACCTGCTTATAAAAGCTTGTGAATTAAGGCAATATCGAAGCATACGCACATTAAGCACATATGCCAATAACATACTGATCAATTGCAGTCTTAAACCTCAAAGAGGAGATACAAGCAAAACGATACCAAATGAATCGTTCAAGAATGTTGTAATTTTTGTCATTTTCTTCAGTTTTACATTTGTAACATTATAGTCTTTTACATTGTATCCATAACTAAATGCATATAGTTATCACAATTGTTCATTTGTATCAACAATTAACCGTAACTCCATATCATGCATATTCACTTCTATGAACATAATTTTCATAGAAATAATATTGAGAAACAGTGGTCTTTTGGGCTGTTAGAAATATTGCTAGCATCTGCTGGGATCGCCGGGTAAGTAATAGTGAGAGTAGACTCAAAGTATTAGGGAATGATGGTGAATCAATTGATGAGTTTGTGAATCTTCATAGACTGAGATGGTTGGTCCACACGTTACGTATGCCTGAACACCGATAAACACGACGCGCAATACTTAAAAGTGTCGGGGATGGTTGAAAGTTAGAGGCGGCCAAACCAAAACGTGGTATCAGTGCGTGAAGTCACTAACTTCTAGTCTTAGCCATGTTAGTAGATGCAGACTACTTGGTTGGAATCGGCGAGACGATAGCAACCGATGGTTAGAGACCCTGAATGATCTGGCTCAAAATGGTTTGCAATGGTGTAGGTGCATCAACATTTTGTGTTCTCCCAAATTCTAAACTTTTTAATTCTTCGTGTCCCTTATTTTTCTCTTTCCAAATTTATTTCACTGTATTATACTCCCTAAATAACATTTCCAAACTCGAATGTTTCGGATTACTGTTAATACTCTTACTATATTTACCACTATGGGATTTGAATCGAAAAGTGTATCTATGTGCTAATGTGGTATGGCAACTCGAAATAATGTATGTACGTACGACGTTGTACGTTATTACTGAGTGATTGATTGATGTCCCTTATATACTATCTTTCTTTTATGTATTACCATCATTGAATTATCTAATTCTATAAATTTGGTGTTCGTCTTGCTATGCTAATGAAGTATGACAACCTAAACCGATGCATATATATGTACCTAATCCTACATTGTAGCCGACTGACTGACTGATTGATTGGCATTGAGAAACATTAAACTATAAGAGTTGTTTATAAATGATGTAATAGGGATTGTATCTATGACCTTTTTTATGAACTTCATTACATCAAATATACATATATCTATATATATCTTGATTGAATAGTTTTATATCTTAATCTGATCTATTTAAAATAAATTTATATTTTGCGGCAATATTTTTTTATTTAAAACAAAGAATTGAACAATGATATATATCTTCAATGGCCTATTTCATATCTTATTATTCTTTTCTTTATACAGTTGATCTAGATAGGTTTAAACTAAATGGAACATTCACTAACTTGTTGATCAATCAAATGATTTTCTCTTTTTTTTTTGTTTTGTTTTTGTTTCTGTTAGTGACTTTTATTATCAATATTGTTGTTTGTTTGTTTACATATTTCTTTATTTATTTAGTTCTATCAGATGCTACTGGAGATTTGGGCTGTTTTGGTTTTATTCTATTAGGGTTATCCTACTTGTTGGTAATTGTAACATTTCCCCTTTCATTATGCTTTACTACTCGGGTAAGTCATCGTCTACATATATATATCTATATGATAATATTATTAATTGAGTAAAGATATTCTAGGTTTAATTTATTTATGTTATTCGTAAGTGAGATTATGAATTTCCTGCCAGGTTGTTTGATTCATTTAACGTGATCTGTGTGTCTTATTCTCAAGAGTTTCAAATCAAAACAAAATAGATATTCAGTGTTTTCTTGTTTTTATACACACTATGGTTACCACTGATGATATTTATAAAAAGGTTCTAATTCTCCTTTGTGCATAATTTTGATTGTTCGCCGGATAAACTAAAGTCACGTAAACAATACGAGGTAAATTCAAACTTAATCCCATTACACAAAGAAGTGGTTATCAGGATTCAGTGACTAAGTGGATAAGGTGACGCCGTTTGAAGTGAACGGTACTACGTTCAAGTCCCATAGTGAACATGAACTCTAAGATACAGGTACGTTCAGATGACGAGTCCCAAATAGGACGAAACACATGTACTGAATTCCACTACTAGCCACTATCCCTCTTTGCTTATGAAGTCCAGTTAGTTTTATGTATGAATAAGAAAACGAATAATTTTCAATTAATCAGAAGAGACTCAAAAATGTCAACTCTTGATTTCATTTACTGATGATAAGAAAAAAACGATAACTTTGTATATGTCTATGCCGTACAACAGACAAGATAGCTGAACAAATATCCTTCAAGCCTTAAGCGCTAAAGCATCATGTTTCACAAAATAGTTTCAAGTTCTGTTGTTAACAACATAACGTGAAGTACCTATATAAAATATTTATAATTGATAGTACAATTAAGATTTCAATGTCTTATGATTCATTTCATTGAAATTTAAACAATCTTCCTACATACAGTTGAACAGTAGTTCATATTTGATTGAAGTAACCGATTTTTTTTTTTATCAAAAATGGGTTACTCAACAAATTTATGATTTCAATATTTGAGATCAATTGAAGGTAGACCAGCATAAATAACATGGAAGCGTTGAACGGCTTTCCTGTAACTAGCATGGAACTGCTCAGCAGTGCTCATGATTATCATGAGGGGAAGTATATTGTAGAAAAGTTTCCATAAATTTTATTTTAAATATAACAAGATGTCTTTTTAATGTCATATTGACACTAATTTTCTAAACTCATTTATTATGTTAAACATTATATTCTATTGTGAAACAATGTTATTAAATGATAATTACATTTTGTTTTCTTTTATGATCAATTCAATTCAATTTCAAAATGGTTTTCATGTCTAATAACTTGAAGATCTAAGGCTAGATACAAAGTAAACTCGTGAATACTTAATTCTATACAAAAACAATAGTTATCTAATATTTCCTAGTTATCTAATCATAGTTTGTTTATATGATAAAAGCGAATAGTTCTTATTATAGTTCAATTGTTATTCATATATTTTCGCATAGTATTGAATTATTCCATTTTTAATAAACAGCTAGTTCTTTTAGAACATTTGATCAGTATCTTATGCTAAACAACCATAACATTTTATCATCATTTATTATTTAATCAATATGAACGGAATCAAAATAAGTGTTTATAAAAATATTAGATTACTGAAAATATGCTAGATTTGAAGCGGTTACGAGTTCACTTACACTGCGAACGGAACAAAGACTCCGTGACCAAAAACCAATAAGCTAGCTAGTTGATGCGTCCAAGCCCCGCTAACTAACGGAAGAAGTCGAAGCTTGGAATGGGGAAGTATATTCTGCAAACTGCCAGGAACCAGCGATAACAACAAACAAATTAAAATGTTTATATATATACAGCACAAAACCGTCCTTAGAGAGAGTTAGTAAACAGCATACTAAAAGACGCAACGGACCAATAGCATTCAAGATATTTCCCAAGTGGAAAATACGACATGAAGATGACAAGAAGGCTTTTGGTGCGAAAATAAAGAAATTCAAATTTTCTAAATAAAATTACAAACTTAAATCCTTTTTCAAGTGAGTTCTCGGGATCTAACATCCTCAAAATTTAAAAATAAAGATACTTATTCCTTATCTTTGATTGATATCTAATTATCTTAATTCAATTTATAATTCAGGTTATTGCTGAATATGAACGAGCCGTTATATTTCGTTTGGGTCGAATACTTCCTGGTGGTGCTAAAGGTCCAGGTTTATTTTTTGTTGTACCATGTATGGATCGTATGCGTAAAGTGGATTTAAGAACAGTAACATTTGATGTTCCACCACAAGAAGTGAGATTTATTTATGTTTTACATTTTAAATTACTCAATTTTAATGATCCATTTTTCATTTGTTTTTTACTTTATATATTTTGTTCAGTTGAATAAACAAAACCATATACTGATGTAAGTTGGACCATTATTAAAGATCTGATAGCACTAGACGACTACTTCGTCCTAGTAAATGTCTCCTAAAAATTCAGTAATCAGCACAACTTCATAGTGAAAACACAACGATGATATCTATTTCGGTCCAGTTTGAAACTACTCAATAAGAAAACATTCAGAACCTACCGTAGTCAATGTTTGTAAGATTTTGATAGCCCATTTCATTTTCCTCCAGTTAAACGATATGGTTTATAAATTTATGAAAGTGTACATATTATAAATCTTTTCTACTATATGATTACTAGATTTGGTAATTATTCCTAAGTGCATGTAATATCTTGCGGGGTGCGGGATCATGGATGCACACTGCTGAGAAGTGCCATAATAGAACGAAACGGTCGTCCAGTGCTTCCAGGTTTTCTATGGTGGTCTAGTTTCAATTGACTCATGGTTTCAATCAAAAACTTAACAATCTCTACAACCCCTAAACTGAAAATATTTATCTGACAGTCAAGATTAAAGAGTTCAGTTTCATTCGTAGACTATTTCAGTTGTCAGTGTTGTATAGATGAAATATCAACCAATACAATACCGATATTTACATTCTTCAATGAACAAAACTGTTGAGTCGACTTTCGGAGAACTTCAACGGAGCCTCCAGAAGCCCAAAAAGGAGCCGAAGATTCCTAGCCAATCAGAGCATGGTGGAGCATTCTAGAATTCCAACGTGGCGTGCCACTATTAGTCAGTAGCATAATATGTCGTTAACGGATTGGCTGAAATATGATGTTGATTTAACAAACGGTAACATCTTTAAATACCCATGCTTTCTGTACAAAAACGAACCTTGGAGTAAAGTATTTTTCTCATACTTTTCGTATTGTCTTTGGTGTTCAAGACGCTGTTTGTAATAGCTCGCGGGTTACCAGAATAACTTAGGAAAACGAATATAGCGTTCAATCGACAAAACTTATCAAAAACGTATTCCACTAAATGACTTTTTATAGTAGAAACTGATTTTATAGTAACTTGTCTTTATTGTTTTGATGCTTACTTCCATAGTTAATGAATTTTCATCAAATGTTTTAGGGATATATCAATACTCTTGACATCAAAGAGTTAACATTATTACTTTAATAGTTGAGTTCATGAGTCAATTGAATCTAGACCATAATTGATAACCTGGAAGCACTGGACAACCGTATGTGTTATGATATATGTAACTCACCGAAGATAATGGTAGACGTTGGGTCGATTTTGTGAATTACTTGAAGTTAAACATTAACATCATTGGATGCCAACTTGATGGTCTAATGTTTAAGCGTTCACATGCAAGACCAATCAATCCTGCATTCAAAATCCCATGGGATAGGATCATGGATACGCATTGTTAAAGAGTCCCACAATAGGATGAAATGGCCATCCAATGCTTCAATTGATTTATAAATTCAACTATTAATTTTAGATTATTTGATTAGTTATAGGTAGTTGTTTTCATTTAACTAACCAACTGAATATTTAACTAAAATTATATCATTCTCAGTTTAAAGGTTATGGATATTATTAATTTTTTTTGGATTGAGATCATGAACCGATTGATGTTAGACTACCATTGAAAACCTGGAAGCACTGAACGACCCTTGCATCTTAATTCTAATTGAATGGACAAATTTAAAGGAATCAAGAGATCTGTATTTATTGATATGATTTTTAACAGATTGTAAAATATTAACTAACCATTTAGCGATTAATGGATAAGGAGAGTTGTTCATATCAAGTATAGGACATGAACATTTAAAAGTCCATATAATCTTGGTAAAACGGAACCTGATGGTTTGAGATATTCATAAAAATCACAATGGATAAAAGATTCATCTTTCATTTTCTTTAGGATTTTAATTCGGATCTGTTCAGCTTTTTTTCAGTTATACCTTTTTGAACAATTTTTTTTAAGAATCTGACAGGATCAGATATATTAAAGATATAGTTAAGATGATCCATAAAGACAATTTTTTCACCCTCATCTGGATAACATAACACTAAGTCCTGATTTCTCCAAGACTATATAGTGACCTACTTTTATCAAGAGAACGCGATTGGTATAATGGAAACAATTATTATTATAACCAATTGTACCAGTGATTGTTTTACTGTGCTCGTTTGTTTAACTATGCTAAAGACAGCCATATTACTGCTCCATTATCTATTCATTGATTGTGACCTTGTACGAGTTCGGTTACGCTCAGCAACCACACTTGTATTCCGTTGGCACGATCTCGGTATTCTTTCAATACCATGAGATCACCAACGAATACATCTTGATTACAGCCATCAACTGCCTTCTGATATTTGACTTACGGGAGATCTTATCGGTTAACTAACACGTAATCTTCTTGTAGTGGTGATCATAGTGAAACGCGATTCGATGCCACACTACAACTATATGAACTCCATAAAGTTCATAAGAATAATGTTCTTCTATGTTCTATACTTGAAATGAATAACTCTCCTTATCACTTAAAATTATATAAATTAATTGTTTTTTAGTATCCTTGTTTTTGTTTTTGTTTTTTTTTTATTATTAAATGAATCAATCTTAATTAAAATATTTTATTAAATAAAAATGTTTTATTGTAAAAATGGGAAAATTCACTCGTTGATCAATAAAATTTGTTGAGCTTAGTGATAAGAATACAAAAAAAAATTAAAAAACAACAACAAACAACACCCGTTTCTATGATCCATTATTGATGAATAAATGAATCTTCATTTGATCTGGATCAATTTGATCGATTTGATCATTAAAAAAAAGATTAAATAAACCCATTTTAATCATGATTATATAATTCTATGATTGTTGATCATGATATTGTCATTAAGGATTCATTGTTCGAAAGTAAAAAAAAGAAAAGAAAGAAAAAGAAATCGACAAATTCTTTTTCTTTATTTACCTCTTTTCATGAATTGTTTTTTTTATCATTTCAATATGTTATACTCTTTTTATTCAGTATTCTAATTTACATTTAAAAATAATAAAGAAAATTGAGATAAGCGAGAAAGAAGAAGAAGAAAAAAAGAGGAAAGAAAACTAGACGAAAGAACTATATATATAACAAGAATAATTTGTAACTAAATAAATGTGTTGCCATTTATGGACATATTTTTATAAATATCATTATGATTACTATTATTATTGCTATTAATATTGCTAATATTATTATTACTATTACTATTATTATCATTAATATTACTGTTATTACTAATATTATCCCTATTATCAGCATGATTAGTATTATTACTGTTACCATGGTAATAATGATTATTATTATTATTATTGTGTTGAATATATTTTCATGTTGTTTGATGTACAATAAAAATTTAGAAAAGTTTAGTTCATGCAAAATTTAACCCCTAAAATAATGTTTTTTTTTCTAAAAAAAAAATTAAATTGTTTTAAATATTCTCTTTTATTCTTTCTTTTATCTTATTTTCTTTCGTTTTCTTTTTCAACTACAAATAGGATGTTTAATTGTTCTACCTTTTCTCTTCTTTTTCTTTCCTCCTTTTTTTGTCATTTTTACTTAATCAGAATGTTTCAAACTTTACATTCTTATTCATTAATTATAACCTATATAAATAATTTAATGATTATATTAAGGATTGTTTAAACTATTTGTCATTGTTGTATTCAATAACCACCACCATCATCTCAACAACAACAACAACAACAACAGCAACAACAAGAACAATAACCTCGACAACAACAAAAGATCTTTTGTAGATTATCTTAGATGATAACATAATGTATAGAGATATTTCATAGTGTGTATATGAATGTTTTACATTTCTATGTGTGTATGTATGTTTAAATCTTCAAGAATATTTTGAATACAATTCATTCTTGTTGTATGTAATTCATAATAGATTTAATGATTAATTGTTATTAAGTAATGATAATAAACTTTTATTATTCTATACTGATGATTAGCATAGTCTACATGTTCTGTAAATCATTTAAACATTCTAATCAATCATTACATTGTCATATCAAACAGAAATAGAAGTAGTGACCAGTGGAGTTTAACCAGGTCTGTTGTGAGATAGTAGCTCATTGAAGACAATGGTGGATGTGTGGCTCAATTTCGTGGATTGGTTGAAGTTAGACATTAACATCGTTGGATTCCGGCTCACTACTCTAGTGGTTAAGTGCTCGCGCGCGAAACCAGCAGGTTCTAGGTTCAAATCCCTCAACGAGCGAGGTCGTGGATGTGCACTGCTGAGGACGAAACGGCCGTCCCGTGCTTCCAGGTTTTCCATGGTAGTCTAGCTTCAAATGACTCATGATCTTAATCATTGAAAGAAATAGAAATATTTAAGTAGATGTTGTATTTCATACAGGATATAATGTTTGTGAAGATTGATGAACTTGTAAAGAATTTTTAAAGTATAATTGTTATCCTTATATCAAAACTTTTAGTTCATTTACACTTACTGCCTTATTATGATATTATCGATAGTAATGAATAATAGTAACTTGATAAATATTGTAAACTAATTAGTTATTAAACTTTAACAATCTCCACAACCATATAATAAAAAATATCATATGCTGACAAGTGACTAACTTTGTGTGGAAATTCTATGCAGTTCTAGTGAGAGGCTATCATCGATCAAATTCAACCGTAGCTGGTGTAAGGCAGTTACCCACAGAAAACTATAAAAGATGGTTTCACGACATCATGGATTGATTGTAATCAAACAATAACGTCGTCGGATACTGGATTGATGTTTAGGTGTAACATTGAAAATTCTAAATTTTAATATCACGTGCATTTTTGTAAATTGGAATAATTTATTTATATTTTCTACTTTATAATGTCATCATTACTTAACATTAATGACATTGAGATGGTGGAGAAGATTTGTAGCTTAGGTGGATGATTTTGTTAGAGTTTTGTTCTCTGAGCTAGATGGTTTGGTTGTGGAGTTTTCATCGTTCTTCTGAACGACATCATCAGCAGCACAAACTTCAGATAGAAGTGAAGTGTTCGAATTTCTCCATACGCGTTTCACAGCCTGTTCTGTACACGTCGATGCTGATTGGTTCTTACTGACGTTAAACAATGACAAATTTAAGGTTAATAAAAACCAATCAACATCGAGGTGTACAGAATAAACTGTGAATCACATATGGGGAAATTCGAACACTTCACTTCTGTCTGAAATTTGTGCTGATGATGCCGTTTAGAAGAACTATGAAAGCTTCACAACCAAACCATCTAGCTCAGAGAACAAAACTCCAACAAAAATTAATGACATTAATAAATTGTACTGTATCTATTTAGTGTTTCATGATATTGTCTTAGATTAAATCGTTTTTATATGAGTGTGAGATGATCAGAACTTTATACTGAGAGGGCTTTCAATGTCATAAATTTAAAGAACAGTTTGTAATTGTCATTTATTGATGTTACTAAAAACTGTAACTGATCTGCCTCTGTTCACTTATGTACATTCTAAGTGGAACTAATTACATATTTGTAACATAACTAAGCTGTGTCTAACATTGAAATTCAGGACCCACATGTTTCACTTAATTAGAGACTCATCAGTTGGCTACATCAGCATTTCAATATTGATATACTCATTGACATTTTGTTTAAAACCTTTTTTGCCACGTTATCCACAAACCTACTGATTTATTAAAAAAGAATTTTAGCTTATTTCTGAAATCAATCAATCAATCAATTAAGCATAATGACATTTATAGAGTTATATCCATTAAAACAAGATGAATACATTTCTTTTACTTATCTTAAATTATGTCTTTTGATCAACTGTATGTTTTCACATTATTTACCAAGTATATGTATATGTACTAGTTGTTAGATCATGAATTTCGGGTTAATGGTTAGACACACATAGAAGACCTACATTAATTGCTACAATTGATTTAACATACCTCTATAAAGTTGTTATTAGATGTTGAAATAATGAGATTCACCCGCTGATAACTCATTTTTAAAAGTCATTATGTGGTTTACAAATACAGTGGTATTGAGTGCTATTAGAGGTGTGGTTGAGTCTCATGTTACGTATGCCTGAACACCGATTACCACAACGCTCAGTGATGACTAGTGTTAGGGATGGTTGGAAGAAAGTTAGGGGTGGCCAAACCAAAACGTAGTATCAGTGCTTGAAATTACTAACTTCTAGTCTTAGCCATATTGGTAGATCCAGACTACTTAATTGGTGTCCACGCCGCTATCGTAATCAATTATTGGAGACTCTTGGTGACATGGCTCAGAATCGGTCACGATGGTGTAGGTGAATGAGAATAAAATCGCTTCATATCTTTCTTTCCACGACCTAATTCTTTCTTCCTGTACTATGTCCTTATATGCAATCTTTCTTTTATATATTACTACCACTGAATTAAGTACTTCTATGAATTCGGTGTTCATCTTGTTGTGTTAATGAGGTATGGCAGCTTGGATCAATGCATATATGTACCTGATCCTATATTTTAACTGACTAACTGACTGATTGATTAAGCTTACAAATAAATAATTTAGTCCTTTCAAAATTGTATTACACTTGTATTAATTCATTTGGACTATCCAATCTCTTAACACTAATCAGTAGTTTGAATTTCTAATTTCAATTTATTTAACAGGTACTTACTCGTGACTCTGTAACTGTTGCTGTAGATGCTGTTGTTTATTATCGTATTTATAATCCAGTTGTTGCAATTACAAATGTTGAAGATGCTGATCGATCAACTCGTCTTCTTGCAGCAACTACTTTAAGAAATGTATTAGGTACAAAAAATTTATCTGAGATTTTATCCGAACGAGATACAATCTCTGGTATGATGCAAGTAAGTTTTATATGTATATATATTATTAAACGAATGTTATTTAATGAAATATACCATAGAAGTAAATCTTCATGGATAGGCTAAATGATAGGGTTTTAGATATAATGGTTGAATCTATATAAAGCAATTGGCAGTCTTCAATTCTTTTATTTAATTTTCTTGAATATAAATATAATAATTCACTGTAGCTACTAAACTTAAAATTTATAATCCAAATGGTTATGTATAAAAAAATGATCAAATCCATATTAGTTTAGAGTGAAGTATAAAGTGAATTGAGTCAACTTCAACAGTGTAAAGTCTCATTGTAGATACATTTCAGTTTCATAGATCACAACTGACTATATATTTACAAAATAACCGTATATCAGAAAGGGTTTTATGGAGATTGTAGTTATTTCAATAGTTGAGATCATGAGGTACTGGGTTGGAATCCCGTGAAGTGAGGTCGTGGATGCCCACTGCTAAAGTGTCCCACAATAGGACGAAACAGCCATCCAGTGATTCCAGGTTTTCCATGATGGTCTAGCTTCAACTGACTCATGATCTCAATTATTGAAATAACCGTATATATTACGTAATTATATAAAAGGTTGTAATACATACAGTCTACTAGAAATAAACACTATTGGTAGAAAAGAAAAATGTTTAATGTAATTCTTTTAAAACAGTTTGCTTATAGGCAAAGGCGAATAGTGGCTAGCGGTGCAATCCAGGACTGACGTTTCGTCCTACATAGGACTTATCAACTGGATGTATTTGCATCTCAGAGTTAATATTCACGCTTGAATTCCACTGCTAGTCACTATCCACCTTTGCTTATAATGCCTGTGAATTAAGGCAATATCGAGGGAATCTGTACAGTATGTTCAAATTTGCTACAAGTTTGTTCATTTCACTTTTTGTCTCACAATTTAGTAGGATCAATGTAATTTATCATCAGTTTTACTAATTTCAATAGTTCACTTCATGAGTCAATTGAAGCTAGACCACCATGGAAAACCTAGAAGCACTGGACGGCCGTTTCGTACAAGTACGGGACGCCTCGGCAGTGCGCATCCACAATCCCGCTCCCCACGAGATTCGAACCCAGAACCTATCAGTCTCGCGCCTGGCACTTAACCAACCAGACCAATGAGCCGGCATCTAATTACGTTAATGTCTAACTTTAACTAATCCACGAAATTGCGCCACTGTCACTGCTGAGGAGTCCCACACTAGGATTTCAGCTAAATCTCCATAAAACCCCTCCTGATAATATCAGTTTTACGTTAACGTTTCTGATGGAAATCTTGCAAGCTATTTTTGAATTATTGTTTATCTTTCCTATTTTTTTATCTCATCTTAAATAGACCATGTTGGATGAAGCTACAGATCCTTGGGGTGTGAAAGTTGAACGTGTTGAAGTGTAAGTTAACTGAATTAACATTCATCCTGTTAATTTATTACTAAAGGAGGAGTTCATTGCTAATTACATAACAAATATTATGATTGAATATTCAGAATATTTTGTTTTATATTTTTTTATTTAATGTTCTTGTTATAACTTGTGGCCTGAGTGCCCTTCTAATGTATAACGTAATGATACCACCAATTAGAGAGCAGTGAATTATCGATCGAACCAAATGACGCATAAAACATGTGCGAGCAGTCTAGAGTTCCTATTGGTCCTGCTTTCCGCCTAACCCAGCCAGTTAAGCTCAGAACGCCAATCTCAGCCTCTGCAATATGAATCATGTATTTCAAATATACTGGGTTTATATACCAAGCAAACAGACCACATCGTACGAATAAAATAGGAAACAACATTTATACAAGATTTAGCCAAATGTGGCTGTGTATGTGTAAGGCAGTGACTAATACACAGTGCATAATTCAAGAATGGTAAAACCTATAATCATAGTGTATGAGTCAAAATAAAGCTTACAATAAGAGGAATATGAATATGCATAGTTTAGTTACCTAATAATTATACAATAGAAATATACGTTTAGTATCAGTCCATAAATGGATCTAAATAAATCAACCAAATAATTTGTTTTCTTTCCGACAAATGGTTTTCAAATATACTACTTATTATTGATTTAAATTATATAAAATCTTTTAATAATCCAAAGATTCTTCTATGAACAGTAAGATGTGTATATATTACTCATATAATAAGTTATTATTTTGCATAAATATTATTTCAATCACATTGAATTACAACTGCGGTTTATAACACTGTCCTTAAATTCGGGTACAAGTTATGAATTCATATGATGAACTACACTGCAATGTCATACACTGTGAACGCCATACAAATACATTCCAAGAGAAGATCAGTATCAGATCAGGCTATTTACTATCATCTTTTCTCTTTCTTCTGGTGATTAACTAGATTACGAAGACCACATTTCAGGAAAGCATAAAATACAGTGGACAGCTTATATGTAATTAGATGATTTAGACTTTGCAGATGATCTAGATTTTCTATCCTTAATACACCAACAAATACAGATGAAGATAATCAGTATGGCAGAAGCCTACTAGACAGCATCAACGATAAACAAGGATGATTTCATGCAAATGTAAATGCAAAGATTGTTCAGGTATCTTTTAACAGTTGTTTACATAAGATACTTCATATCCGTAGGCAAGACATCATCAGCAACAACCTAGTGTAGGAGAGAACAAACCAGCTTTTATCTGAATGTGGAATTAGAAAAGGACGCTGTAATGATATAGGACTTTGATTAAACTGCAACATGAGGTGAGTCCTAAATTGGATTCCTCAATGCGAAAGGAAAACAGACGGAACATCAAACACATAGTGTCATGAGAATAAATTGCAGTTTTGTAGAACTGGAAAGAAGAGTTGATTAGCAAATTGTAATCGTTGCACCATGCAACAAAAGGAACAACAGGTGTATGTGTGTAAATAGATGAACTAACTTAATGGTATACTGATGGCTTAATGTAATAAGTTTCATATTGTTAATTATTTATCGGCTAGTAATATGTAAGCATAAAAATGTATAATCTAGAATATGGTTTATTTCATTTTTTATTAGTGTTTATATATTCATAAATGAATTACTGTACAAATACTAATTATTCTATCTTTTTCTATTAGTAAAGATGTACGTCTTCCTGTTCAATTACAACGTGCCATGGCAGCAGAAGCTGAAGCAGCTAGAGAAGCTCGAGCTAAGGTTAGTAAAATATGTTGTCAGGGTTACTGATCTCGTGATATTGATTAAAATGATTATTATCTTAATAGTACTCTATTATTAATGAATTGAAATAGGTATCAAGTTCAAGTTTATTTACTCATTAATTGAAGTGATATAGAGTATTTGTCAATTATTGGTATTGTTTGAGTTACTTAAGTTACATGGGACTGAATTTTTCGATTTCATTTGTGTTAAGTTCGCCAGTTGATTAACGCGGAATAAGGGTTACAATTACGACACTCGAATGTTAGAACTACACTGTTGCAAATCAGAAGACAGAAGAAAAGTTGGAGAATTGTTTACTTGGTAAGAATGAAAATCTACAGAAAATCATGGGTATTTCTAGATATTAACATTATATTTCGGTCAATCCACTAAGAGACATATTATCCTACTGACTAATAGTATCATGCCATGTTGATATCCTAGAAAGCTCCATTATGTTCTAATTGACTCAAACTTTTCGGTTCCTTTAGAGCTTCTGAAGACTCTGTTTTAGTTCTTGGAAGTCGACTCAATAGTCAGATAAAATGTTTAGATAACAATCTCGTAAGTTCGAACTTCCCAAATACTCATCTTTTTATAAAAACATTTTACTAGTATTCAAAGATATTTTATACTATAAACTGATTTCAGTTAGATAATGATTAAGAATCAAAGTGGCTTCGTATTTGACTTCATCATTGTATAGAACATTCTAAACATTGATACTTCTTGATACGACTATTCAAACTAAATGTAACTCTACAATCGATTTAACAAAGAAAGAACAAACCAGCTTCTAGCTGAAGAGAAAATTAGGGAAAGACGATGGAAATAAATAGGCCACACATTGAGGAAATCACCAAACTGTATCACGAGGCAAGTGCTAACTCCGAATGGTCAAGGGAAGTGGAAAAGAGGAAGGCTAAATAACACATTATGTTGGGAAATAGAATCAGATATGAAAAGGATGAATAACAAGTTGAAAGAACTGGAAAGAATTGTCAAGGACAGGGATGGATGGGGAATGCTGGTGGTTGGCCTATGCTCCTTCACGAAGAGTAACAGTCGTAAGTAAGTCAGTAAATAATGGATCAAAATGAAACTTATAATAAGAGGAATATGGGTATACATAATGTAATTACTGTATAGTTATATCATAACAATATATAGATGATAATAATCCAGTAATAGGTCTAAGAATTTACTCGTAATTTATTCTTCACTAGAATCTAAGAAATTTCATGTTAATTTGTTCTTATTTATTTACTGAATTGGTTGAGTTTTATTAGAAGAAATAAGGAGAAAATCTAGCTGTTCCATTGTATCTGTATCTTATTCTTTCATTAGTGTATGAATCATTCTGACATTCTACATCTTGTTTCATTTGATCTTCTTAATACGTTTAATTCCTTTATTTTTTTTTTTGTTTACTTTTCAATACTAATAAAGGTTATTGCTGCTGAAGGTGAATGGAAAGCATCACGTGCATTGAAAGAAGCTGCCGATGTTATTACAGAATCACCATTTGCTGTTCAATTAAGATATCTTCAAACATTAAGTACTATATCAGCTGAAAAAAATTCTACTATTATATTTCCATTACCAGTTGATTTAGTGACACATTTTATGCATAATAATCATGGATCAAATAATACTGTCAATAAAAATAATAATAATAGTCAAAATAAAACAAAAATCACACCTCCACCTCGTCTAAGTATTGGAACTAGTTCAACCACTTCAGGTGGAATCATGACAGTAGTACCATCATTAAATGAATTCACATCATCAACCGTTAAAGATCAATCAGTTATTGATAACAATAATAATAATAATAATCAATTCAATGTTTAAATAGTCAACTGATTATCATGATTAGATGGATAAATGTCAACTTGAATTGTATACAATACACTTGATATATAGATCTCTATCTATATATACATAGACATATACAGATATCTATCTATCTATCTATCTATGCATATGCATTTAAAAGGTGTAATCAATCAATCAATCAGGAAATCAGCTGATTACAGCATTTACTTGACTTTTTTTTTAAATGTCAATTTTACTTTTATTTTGAATTCTTTAATGTTTACTGCATTTGTATGTGTTAACAAGTGATATTTGTGAATACCCTTCACATACATAAAAAAAAATCTAACCAACTAGTATCCATGTAAGTTTAACTAAAAAAAAATTTTAAAAAAAAAGGACCTTCAGTATATTTTCTCATTTATCTGTTTGTAATATCCATGTTAAACTATTCAACTTGAATCAATTTCATTGATCTGGATCATTATTGTCATACCATCATCATCATCAACATCATGCTCGCTGATCAGACCATCTTTATCTTCTTTCATTTCATGTTAATCATTACATCAACAACAAATTGTTCTCATATCTATATATGTCTACATTTTGGCATTTCATTCTAGTTATTATAAATCGATCTTTATTCATAATTAATCTGTATGGATACTATTCTTTGGATTCAATTTATACTATCAACAATGAATGTTTATGTACATAATTTATGTTAAACTATTATCATCATCATCATCATCATCCATCAAATGATCACTTGAAGATCTTCCATAATGATCATTTATTATTTTATCTTTCTTTCTTTCTTTCTATTTAACATATAATTCAAGCATTTCTCATTCATAGATCATTGATAAATTGATATACATAAATATATTGATTTTATTGATTATTAGGTAATAAATATTGATCTATTATATAACACTAATCAATAAATAATGATTTATATTTTGTGAATAAATTAACTTTCTCTTTCTTTTTTTTCTTCTTCTTCTAATCATTACAATCACTTCATAAATGATGAGTTTCCAATTATATAATGGAATAGTTCTAATGATCTAATGATTGTTTCTTTTTTTTTTTGAGGTTAACAATTCGAATCTCCCAAATATTCAATCATCATTTAGTTTATCTATCTATATATATATATATATATTGAATTATTCAAGTAAATTCTATTCAATTATTGATCAATCATGGTTATTAATCAACTGATCCCTTTGTTGAATATGTATGTGTATGTGTGTGTGTGTGTGAATGAGTGAGTGAGTGAGTGAGTGTGAATAACATTGAAATCATTATCACTTCATATTTCAATTATTTACATGTAATTAAATCAAGATTTATCTCTCTGCCTCTCTGTCTCTCTCTCCCTCTATATATATTTAACATTACGTAACAATGTTGTTTGTAACTGATTATCTTAGTAATTTGATTTCAAATATATTAATTGAATTCCTCTTATTTTCGATTTAGTGGTTGTGGCGATTGTTAAGTTTTTTTGATTGAGATCATGAACCGATGGATGTTAGACCACCATTGAAAACCTGCAATCACTGGACGGCCATTTCGTCCTATCGTGGGACTTCTCAGCAGTGCGCACCCATGATCCTGCTTTCGGGATTCCAACCCAGGACCTTCAGTCTCGCGCACGAACGCTTAACCTACTGGACCACTGAGTCAGCATCCAATGGTGTTAATGTCTAATCTCAACCAATCCACCAGGTTGCATGACCACCTTCCATTATACTGAGGTAGACACCTGTTTCTACTCGACACACATTAGCTCTTATTTTGTTTAGTTAGGGCGGCCTGCTTGAGCGTCTGGGCTACCTGTTCCTGCCATCTAGATATTTCAACAAGTTATCTGTTTTTGTTTGTTTTAATATATCATTATGTTTATTAATCGCATAACCTATTCTGCTGCATTTCTGAAGAGTGTACAACCTTTTGTTGTCAAAGTTACAAAAAGCTCAATAAGAGACAATGTGGTTGGTGGCAATATACAACTGAAAGAATGCACATTATTCAGATGTTCATTTACTGGACTGCTAATATCTAACTGGCGATCACTCAATATTTATCGCCAGGACCGACCAAGAAGAAAGGAACGGAAACTTGTTGAAATACTTTGCGCCGAGAATTCTATATTGTACCAAAAATATAATATTGAATAAAGCTGATAATAATAATAATAATAATAATAATAATATTCTAATACTTAGATATTATACAATTAGTTCCCCTTTATGTAGTTCAATAAAGCCAAAACATATATTCATATAGAATAATATGAATTCCTTAAGTTGTCATGGTTTCTTCATTATCAGCTGATTACAATCATTGATTACTTACTTACTTATTTACTTACTTACTTACTTACTTACGCCTGTCACGCCTCGTGAGGCGTATGCATTCGCCATTCAACCCTGTCCTGGGCAGTCCTTTCGAGCTCCTTCCAGTTGTTATTCATCCTTTACATATCTCATTCTATTTCACGACTTAATGTGTTATTTGGCCTTCCTCTTTTCCGCTTCCCTTCAGCACTCCAAGTTAGCACTTGCCTCGTGATGCAGTTTGATGATTTGTGTAATGTATGTCCTATCCATTTCCATCCTCTTTTCCTAATTTCCTCTTCAGCTACAAGGTGATTTGTTCCCTCGCATAGTAGGCTGTTACTGATGGTATCCGACCAACAGACATTCATTATCTTGCATAGAAAACAGTTTATAAATACTTGTACCTTCTTGATGACGGTTGTAGTAGTTCTCCAAGTCTCAGCTCCGTACAGTAGAACTAACTATCTTGACGTTCATATTGAAGATTGTGTCTTTGATATTGGTTGACAGATAGTTGTTTTGAGTTCCATATGTTATTCAATTGTAGGAATGTGGTCCTTGCTTTGCCAATGCTCACATTTACGTCTGCATCTGATCCTCCTTGTTCATCGATGATGCATCCCAGCTATGTGATTGATTCTACATCTCGCAGAGTTTGACCATCAAGTGTGTTGGGGTTGGAGTTCTCCGTGTTGTATTTGAGGACGTTGGTTTTCCCCTTGTGTATGTTGAGGCCTACTGATGCATAGACTGCTGCTACACTGGCTATCTTTATCTGCATTTGTTCATGTGTATGTGATAGGAGGTGTAGGTGATCTGCGAAGCTGAAATCGTCAAATTTGTTCTGAGCTGTCCATTGTATTCCGTGTTCTCCCTCAGATGTCGAGATCTTCATAATCCAGTCGACCGCCAGAAGAAAGAGGAAGTGAGAGAGTATACGGTGTTGTCTGACTCCGGTCCTTACTTGGAATGCATCTGTCCACCTGACCATGATTAAAAAGTATACATTGATAGTAATTAGATCAGTGTACCGAACAAAGTGATATGAAGTTGATCACATTTAAATTAGTAGACACAAAACATTATTACAATTACACAGTAAGAAGTTTGTAAATAATTAGATACTGAAGAATATAAACAGAAAAAAGACGAGAAAAAAAGGGGCTGAAAATTGATGAAATCATTCGTTAAGTCATGTCCGATCAAAGCAGGGACAATAATGTTACGAATTTCTTTTAAACGTATAAACTACGATTAAAGATTGGGATTCTTGTAGTTTCTATTTTATTTAGGAAAGAAGATCAAACTCAAATGGGGAGTGATAAAATTACAATATAGATCTCGCGTCAGGCGCTTAACCCACTAGACCACTGAGCCGACATGCAACAGTGTTATTGTCTAACTTCAACTAACAGGTCCTGATAGATCCTGAGTTCAAATCCCGTGAGACGGGGTCGTGAATGAGCACTTCTGAGGAGTCCCGCAATAGAACGAAACGGCCTTTCCAGGTTTTCCATGGTGGTCTAGCCTCAATTGACTGATGATCTCAACTGTTGAAATTACTACAATCTCCACAAAACCCCTTCTGACACTGATAGTTTTATTTATTCAACGTGATAATCCAGTCATATCTCATTTAGACTGTATGTATATGGTTGTATATATATACTCTAAGGCATTCACTAAACAATAACAAAGTTCATCTTAAAGAAACTCATAAACCCAAACTTTAGTTATTCATAGTTAATATGAAGGTAAGAAGTCTAAATTATATCTAATAGTATAGCTGCATTGCTATTATCGGTGGGAAACGATTTTTCATAAAGAGAAAATTCATATGTTGCATTACGGATTAGTTGATTACTTATACTGTTACTATGTCCGGAAGCACAAAGCCACCACCTAAACTACTATATAAAAAAACCCTATAATTTTTTGTATATAAATGAATCTTTGAAGTAAAGTGTTTCTTTCATATTTCATGTTTTTTCTTTCATATTCATATTGCTGTGTAAATTTAGCTTGGGTTTTATTAGAGAAGAACTTAGCAACAGAATCTAAAGTTCAATGCGAAGACTTATCAATATGAAAATTCTGATTTTAATGATTCTTTGAAAAGTGAAATATTCTGAATTTACTATAATGATTGATCAAAGGTTTATATTACGAATATATCTGTTTGATTTTCATTCATAAATTCCTAGAAGTTGATCATTTCTGAAGTTGACACAATATGTAAACTCAAACGGTTATAATCCATGATGTTGAATAATAATAATAATAATAATAATAATAATAATAATAATTACGTAATATAGCATGTTTATTAAAGTTGTAGCATTTATAACAAAACTTTAATCACTAGGGTTATTTTATCTCTAGGGAGTTTAAAACTAGATCAAATTATTTGTTCTGCGCTTAATGTTTTTCATTGATTCCTTATCCACTATCCAGGTCATATAAATTAATTAATTACTTACTTACTTACTCCTCTTACTCCTACTGGAGCATAAGCCGCCGACCAGCATTCTCCAACCAATTCCGATTAATTAAATTATTCGATTACTGGATTACTTTTTTCTTACTTAACATAGTGATTGATCCTAAAATGTTTATTCACAGTTACATTACAAATTCGGTTGTTCTAATGTTATTCAAATTTTAGGGAAAAAAAATGAACTATTGCTAGTCTCAAGCTCGGGTAACGAAGAACGGTTGAGCATGCGTTCGACAACTTCAAGTAGGAAAGATTATCCAAGGCTGAGTTAGAGGAAGAGTACTGGTAGGCAGCCTATGCTCCTCCATGTGGGGTAACAAGCGTACGTCAGTAAGTATATAAATGGAATAAATGTGAAGAACTAAAGAATAAGTAGAGAATACAAAGAATGGATGAATACATTTTTGTAAGTTATTAAATTAAATGTTGGAGGATGATAGAATTTAAAAGTGTACTTTGTAAAAGAAATTTGTAATTTAGCCCCATACGAGAAAGTATTATACATTATAATTGAAGAATTATTGTTCAGTACAGAATATAGATTAGGCGTTTGCATGGGATCAAAGGTTCTGTGTTTGATTTTTTGTGTGAGGGATCGTGGATCTTTGCGGTTAGGTAGTCCCATACTAAGACAAAAAGCTTATTTACAGTTGATTGATCACTGAGTGATGATCTGTGTCATGCATGTCAGTTCTTTCTTAATGAAAAACGAATACTATCGACCAAGTTGCAACGTGGTCACTAGCCACTCGACATTACATGCATTGTATTAAAATAAGATGGTGGTTGAAGTTAGTCAACAGGAAAACCTGGAACTACGTTCCGTGCTATTTGACACCCGTCAGTAATGTATACTCTGACGGATTCAATCCCGTGTCATCCAACTTTACAGTCAGAGACAATACCACTGAGTTATTCGAGTCTTGACTGACGATTGCCAAGTAGCACGAAATCTAAGTTCAAGGTTTCCTGTTGAATACCTCCAACCATCATCTTACAAAAAGCTCATCTTATGATTCCGGAATTTTAATTGGACTAATAATTGGTTCATGATTTCAATGAAAATCTATTTGCTTATTAGATGAGCAAATCAAATGAAAAGCAAAATATTTTGATGAAGTTGTATATTCTGACTTGGATGGTTTAATCTTGGAGCTTTCACCCCTCTTCTGAATGAGATCATCAGCACGAACTTCTTCACCATCTTATAAGTAAAATATAATCCCCCCACACACACATACAAAGGTAAACTTTACTTAATTCTATTCTTGATAAATCTCATCATCAAGGTTTAACTTCCAACTGAATTGATCATTGAGGAGATTGTTATTCTTAAGAATAAAATAAAAAATTTTCGTAATATCACAATGAGTAGAAAACACTAAGTTGTTTGTTTGTTTGTTTGTTTTAACTTTTCTGACGTTTCGTGACTTACTTTAAGCTAATTCTTCAGAGAATAACTCAATTCTCAATAGTACAATAGATCAATAAAAGATTATTCAAACTTAAGTTAGTTTAATTTAGCTATTTATTCACTGAAGAATTGACTTAATCTAAGTCACGAAACGTCAGAAAATTATTATTCATAGATACTTAATAGTTGCCATGGTGAGTTCTAAAGTGAAAAAAGTTTGTTGACTTTCAATGATCAATTATTTAAAGTTAATTCATAATGTATATTATTCGAATAAATCAATAATCAATGAAATACATAGTGACTATTTTTATTTTTTTTTGTTTTATTAACAATTGATTGATTTCAATGTTTGATTTATAAGTTTTTAAAACAAACATTATTTCTCATGATGGTGATTTCGCACTCTTCATCTGTTTGATAATCATGCTAATGTCTTCACTTTGATCTTCCTCTTCTCCTTTGGCCATGAAGATTCCATGTGAAGGCTTGCCTTGTGACATAGTTCAGTGCTTTCTTCAATGTGTGTCCTATACAATTCCATCACTTATTCCCGATTTCTTCCTCCACTGCAATCTGGTTTGTTCTCTCCCATAGTAGGTTGCTGCTGATAGTGTCTGACTAACGGATCCAAAGTATTTTGTGTAGACAACTATTAATAAACACCTATATCTTCTGGATAATCGATTTCGTAGTTCTCCAGGTTTCTGGCTCATACAGTAGAACTGTCTTGATATTTGTACTGAAAATTTTGACCTTGGTGTTGGTTGACAGACAGTTGTTTTAAGTTCCAGATGTTCCTCAGTTGTAAATATGCTGCTCTTGTTTTGCTAATCCGCGCCTTCACATTCGCATCATAGTCATCCTTACTAGTACAAGTACAAAATCACAATTCAACCTAGTTCTTGGATATTCTGCTGATTACTTCTAGATACTTAATAACACGAATATATTGGCTATCTTAAATGTTATCTGAAGTTTTGAAATGTTTTTTCTCATTTTCTCAACTTTTCTATCTTCTATTTCAATAAGTGACAAGAAAAAAGTTTATAAAGAACAAATGTATTTCTGATTACAGGAAATGAATAATTTTCTTTTCTTTTTTTTAACCATAGACAATAATCAGTATTTTCTATCTACATAGATGCTCAATATAATCTTATTAAAGACTATGGAAACTAACAAAGATATTCTATTGTGTTTGTATCTGGGTGGGTGAGGGTCAGTGGGGGCGGTGAAGAATGGTGGGGGAGGGTCGATAAACATTGATTTAAATATGTAGATAAAGGTAATGATAATTTGTACTTGAAATATTACAAATGATATCTTCATTAGAAAAAAATGATGAATCTATTTCTATATTTAGATCGTACTTGTTTTCAATGAATCATTGTCTATACATGAATTCACATTTGAATAGTCGTTTTTATCTAGAAACCATTTAGTTGTAATTACATGCTTACTTACGTTTGGTACTCCCAATGGAGCATAAGCCGCCGACTAGCATTCTTCAACCCACTCTGTTTTAGGCCTTCCTTTCTCGTTCTATGCAATTTAGCTTAATTAACATTTTATAGAAACGGTAGATTGTTTCTTTTAAAACGAAATTGATTATTATGATCGTAATAAACAATAAATAAGGTGATATTCATATCCATTTGACAATTGAAGTTCTTATCTTACATCTTTATTAATCTATACCTTATACACCACCTCATGTAGCATAGGCTAATGATCAGGATTCTCTAACCAACTCTATCTTCAGATTTCGTTTCCAACGCTTGACAAGTGTTATTCATTCTTTCGATGATTTAATCTAACTCTCAGGATCATGTAATCGTTGTTCTGCTTACTTTCGTTACTCAGTGAAGATATTGATTTAAGGCTGGCCTCATGATGCAGTATGATGGTTTCCTCAACGTATGTCCGATCCACCTGTCACGTCTTTCCCTAACTTTCTCTTCAACTCGAAGTTGTGATATTCTCTGCCGGGGTACGTTGTTTCTGAAGTTATCCGGTCAATGGATATTGAGTATCTTGTGTAGACAATTATTTAAAAATACTTGTACCTTCTGATGATAATTGTGGTGGTTCTCCAGGTTTCGGCTTTATACAGTAGGATCGTCTTGAGTTTCGTGTAGAAGATTGTGACTTTGATATTGGTTGATAGTTGTTTTGAGTTCCATATGTTTTTCAACTATAGGAATGCTGTCCTTGCTTCGCCAATCTCTTCCTTCACATCTGCATCACATCTCCCTTGTTCGTCGATGATGCCGCACTGTTACGTAAATTTCTCCACCACTTTGAGAGTTTCTCTATTAAGTGTGATACGGTTGGGGCTGTCTGTGTTGTATTTCGTGGTAATGGTTCAAATTTTATACATATTAAAGCTTACTACTGTAGAGGCTATTGCTACACTGGCTGTCTTCACATGGATTTGTTGATGTGTATAGGATAAAAGAGCTAGGTTATCTACGAAGTCCGAATCTTCTAGTTGCTTCCAACCTGTCCATTTTATTTCATGCTTCCTGTCAGATGCGGATGTATTCGTAATCCAGTCAACATGCAAAAAAGGAGAAAGGGTGAGAGTAAGCAGCTTTGTCTGACTCTATTCCTCATACGGAATGCATCTATCAGCTACCCTCCGTGCATCACTTTACAGAGTCATATGAATTCGGGTTGATGTTGACGATGTCCTCAGCTACTCACTCACTAGTGTCCAAGACGTTTCAACGAATTCCTCCTATCCACACGGTCAAATGCTTTCTCATCATCAAGAACGTTGATGTATAGTGACGAAATCCACTCGATTGATTGCTCAACAACGATCTGTAGTATCGCGATTTGATCGCTACAAGTTCGATCCTTATGGAGTCCAGCTTTTAAATCTTGAAGTTTGAAGTCTTCTGAATCTTTCATTCGGTTCAGCAACACTGATGAAAACGTTTCCTGGTACTAACAGTAGTGTGATACCTCTGTAATTCTTACATTTGTTTAGATCTCCTTTCATTGATATCTTGACGAGGTATGCTTCTTTTCTCTTTGACTACACATCTTCCCAAATCTTCCTGAATAAAGTGAGGAGCATGTGTGCAGGCACTTCTCCGTCTAACTTCAAACCTTCAGCTGGAAGGTTGGCTAGTCATGATGCTTTTCCACTCTTCATCTGTCTGATAATCATGCTGATATCTTCAACGTTTGATGAAGTAGAATTTATAGCATGGTTTCTATATGGTGCTTGGATTCCTAGTGAGTTCAGTTGGAATGGTCCATTCGAGAGTTCTTCACAGTGTTATGCTCATATGTTCAGCTGTACTCTAATTTCAGTTAGTGGTTCATTGTCTTTTTTCTTATCTGGTCAAACTTATTTACTCATTTTACGTGTTATTTTCAACTTTTTGTCATATAGTTCCTTCATATTTCTTTCTCTTGTAGCTTTTTTCTCATTCGTTGCTAGATCTTCTAGGTAATTACGATTATCAGCTGTAATGTTCCAACCTTGGTTTTCACGTTTCTCATGAATTTTATCAGGTCGTTTCCTGAGCACTTCACAATGATCAGTAACATCCTCTTATTAAACTAATATTTGCCTCCCTTATTGCACTCATTAATGGCTTCATAACACTGGACAACATTCATTGTGATTCCCTTCTTCATTGTTTCGAAAGATGTTTTGATGATTTTGGATCAATGATATTCCCATCCTTTCAGTGCTTTTCATGCTTCTTTGAACGGGATCAGAGGAACTCCCTGAACGTGTGGAGAATTTTCTTCTTCGTGACCAGAGTACAGCAGCATCTACCTAGGGTTCAATGCTATATGTGCAGTCTGGTTCCAATGCGTTCCAATGGATTCTGAGAACCACCATGTTGTATCTCCCTCCAACCCTCCTACTTTACCCGGACTTGGGACTGGTGGTAACGCTAAAAGGGATTGTGTTGATCTGAAGTTGTCATCACTACATCTCTATGTTCATTATTGAAAACAAACTGTTTTTGTTCTGTAAAGATATCAGTTTGTAATGGCAGTTGTGTCATTATAGATTCCAATCAGTCTCAACTAGAATTGATCTAAGGTTGATTAGTGTAAGCTGTTTAAAGTTTTATGTAAAAGCAACTGACTAGACAAAATCCATACTGACATAAAAGTGTTAGTAACGTTCTAGATACTATTTCTGTCAGCGAGACTATAATTTATGGACAAACTAATCACAGGTCTTGGATTTTGGTATGTCATTCACTCATTCATTTGGCTAAATAGAGTTTTGACATTATAGCTGATGTCAGTTGGTGATGAAAACTGCGAAACCTAATTCCTAAACTTAACCATCAACTGTTAAACCATAATTTTAATTCCTCACACTGATCTATAACCCTTATTTGGTCCTAGTGATTAGATGAACACTGTCAATGTCACTTTAGCATTTCTCAATGGTCGTCCATAAATTATAGTCTCAGCATTCTTTTTACTTAATAACAATTAAGTCATCTTATTCAGTAATAAATTTTACTAAGCTCATTTGAGGTAAAACATGCTTATATATTGAATAATTCAATTGATGGATGTGCAATGCTAAGGAATCCCACAATAGGATCAAATAGTTGTCCAGTGCTTCCAGGTTTTCCATGGTGGTCTAACTTCAACTGACACATAATTTCAACTATTGCAATTACTGAAATTTAGAAAAAACCCTTCTGATAATTCAATAAATGACAATTATATGTACTCCTTTTAATAAATTCCCTATCCTTATTTATTCTAAACCATTACTTACTTACTTCCTTTCGCCTATTACACCTCGTGAAGGAGCATAGGACAACCACCATCAGTCTCCATCCATCCTCGTCCTGGACAATTCTTTCTAGCTCCTTCCAGTCGTAATTAATTCTTTCCATATCTGATTCTATTTCACGACATAATGTGTTCTTTGGACTTCCACTTTTCCACTTTCCTTCACGATTCCAAGTTAGCGCTTGCCTCGTGATGTAGTTTGATGATTTGTGTAATGTATGTCCTATCCATTTCCATCGTCTTTTCTGAATTTCCTCTTCACCTGGAAGCTGATTTGTACTTTCCCACAGAACGCTGTTACTGATTATATCAGCTGAATGGATATTGAGTATCTTGTGTAGACAACTATTTATAAATACTTGTACCTTCTTGATGACGGTTGTAGTAGTTCTCCAAGTCTCAGCTCCGTACAGTAGAACTAACTATCTTGACGTTCATATTGAAGATTGTGTCTTTGATATTGGTTGACAGATAGTTGTTTTGAGTTCCATATGTTATTCAATTGTAGGAATGTGGTCCTTGCTCTGCCAATGCTCACATTTACGTCTGCATCTGATCCTCCTTGTTCATCGATGATGCTTCCCAGTTATGTGATTGATTCTACATCTTGCAGAGTTTCGCCATCAAGAGTGATTGGATTGCTGGTCTCCGTGTTGTATTTGACGACGTTGGTTTTCCCGTTGTGTATGTTGAGGCCTACTGATGCAGTCCTACAGGAGGTCAGTCGTAACGTCTGTGACTGTGAAGCTGAGTAACACGGGATCGAATCTTCCAGGAAGTACCAGTTCCCTCAAGATTACAGGTAAACCTTGCCGACGAATGCCAAGTGGCACGAATCCCGGATCTAGGATTTCCTGTCGACTACCTCCAACCACCATCTAATGCAGAGACTGCTGTTACACTGTATGTCTTTATTTGCCTTCTACTCCATTAGTTCTATAATATTTTTCTATGTTTTAGAAACAGCTAAATTGATCTTTTATATAGATCTCATCTTGTAGGCATGTGTTGCCATGCAGAAAAATCTACAAAATGTCACGAATATTTCTCAAGAAAACTTAACAGGTTTCAACAGCTACATAATTATGATTCGTTTGATATTTTTTCTTATTACAAATAAAAAAATATCTAAAATATCACATATTTGTAGTTTGATCAGTAAACTGTGATAAATGTATTAAAGAAGAAGGCAATATGAAAATAATGATCAAAGGAATTATCATTTTAGGGGTTGTTGAGATTGTTAAGTATTTTTTTATTGAGATCATGAACCGATTGATGTTAATCCATCACTGAAAACCTGGAAGCACTGAATGGTCGCTTCGTCCTACTATGGGACTCTTCAGCAGTGTTCATCCACGACCTCACCCCGCGGGGCTCGAACCCAGGACCTACTGGCTTCGCGCGCCGTCCAGTGCTTCCAGGTTTTCAATGGTGGTCTAGCTTCAACTGACTCATGATTTCAATCTGTGAAATTTCTAAAATCTCCACAAAACCCATTCTGATAATAATAATCAACTGCTCACTAGTGACTGACTTCAGGAAAAACTCCCGAAGTTCTAGTGAGAAGCCGTTACCAGTGGAGTTCAACCAGGTCTGTTGTGAGATAGGAACTCACTGAAGACAATGGTGTACGGTGGCGCAACTTCGTGGATTGGTTGAAGTTAGACATTAACACCGTTGGATGCCGGCTCAGTGGTCTAATGGTTAAGTGCTCGCGCGCGAAGCCAGTAGGTCCTGGGTTCGAGCCCCGCGTGGTGTGGGATCGTGGATGCGCACTGCTGAGGAGTCCCATACTAGGACGAAACGGCCGTTCAGTGCTTCCAGGTTTTCAATGGTGGTCTAGCTTCAACTGACTCATGATTTCAATCTGTGAAATATAGATATATGCCTGAATATCACGGAAAGCACCATAAGAATCCATATTTATGTTGTTGTAGTTGTTGTTGAGAACCAACCAGTACTTACTTACTTACGTCTGTTACTCCTCCTGAAGGAGCATAAACCGCTCACCAGCATTCGCCATCCAACCCTGTCCCGAGCAATCCTTTCCAGCTCCTTCCAGTTGTAATTAATTCTTTTCATATCTGATTTTATTTCTCGACATAATTTGCTATTTGATCTTCCTCTTTTCTGCTTCTCCTCAGGATTCCAAGTTAGAGCTTGCCTCGTGATGCAGTTTGATGATTCGCCTGTAACTCTACTAGATTTACTGCCAGTCCCAAGCCCGGGTAAAAGAGGAGAGTTGGGCATGGTGTTAGTGACCGCATCTCGTAGAAACCTAACCAGAACCAACCAATACTAAATATATGTTAAATACAGGCTCCTAGTAACTGATTCCAGTAACCATGGATACACAAACCAATATATATATATATATATATCTATAAAGACTGTAGAACTTGCAAATCATCAACTAATCTCAGTTACATAATTATAAAAGATGAATTCAACTGAAATGAGGTTATCATGAATAAATGAAGCATTCAAAGACAAATTGTCAATTTCCTTGAAAAACAACAAAACCAATAAATTTTCCGAATATAATTGAATCAATCTATACACATAAAAGTGCACAGTAATAATGAGTTGAAGTGAGAATATTAAAAAAAAAAAGAAAAAAATAACATTTAAGAACAATCAAATTTAAATAGAATATCTATTTAATATTTCATTTATTTCAATGGATAAATATTAGATGACTATGAAAAAACTTGGAAGCATTGGATTGTAGTTTCATTCTATCGTGGGACTCCTCAACAGTGTGCATCTATGATTCCATACTCGAGACTCGAACCCAGGACCTACTGGTCTCATGCATTAATGCTTAATCTCTAGACTACAGTACAGGCTGGTATCGAACAGTGCTAATGTTTAAATTCAACCAATTCATTAAATTGAGTCACTATTTCACAACAGACCCGGTTGAACACCACTAGTCACGAGCTCTCACTAGAACTCCAGGAAACTTGGATTAAAGCTAGTTATTAGTGATTACATGATAATTATCAGTATACGGTTATTTAGATTGTAGAGTTTCAATTGATATCAAGACCGAAGGCCCTTGGTTCGAGGTCCATACGCGTGATTATGGATGAGCATTGTTGAGGTGTCGTAAACTAGGCCGAAACAACCATCCAGGCTTACTATTGTAGTCTATCTTTAATTGACTCATGAATTCAACCATCAAAATCGCCATAATCTTCACAAAACCCCCTTGTGATAATTCGCAAGTCATATATTATAATTTTAAACTGTTTATTTTACGCTTAACCTGATCACTTTTTACATAATTAATTTGGACACATTGTTGTAGAACCTTGAAGAGAAAAGAATATTCTATATTCATATATCTCTATTCTAATATGATGAGATTGTTTCAACAATCACAATGATCAGTTTATTGTATTACATTTAATTGATTAGCTCCTATCATTACACATTACTCGTCAGTTCAAATCATTCCTGCTAGTGACAAGTTATTTGACTTCTACAACTGATTAGAACTTCGTATAAAAACAATCACTTACAAGTAGGCTATTAATTCTTAATTGTTTAATAGTACAAATCTAGCATCAAGACTTATTCAAGAAGACTGTTTCAAGTTAAATAGCTTAATAGTACAAACCTAGCATGATGACGTATTGAAGAAGATTGTCTTAAATGAAATAACATTTAAACTACTACTGCCGTAAACAGAACACCAGTGAGGAACAATCGAATGTATCTGACACAAAATTACAGGACTTGTCAATATAATCTAACAATCAATCATAAAGTAAATACGTAATTTGTAAAATGTCCATCAATTGTCTCAAAATGACTCAGACTTCATTGTTCTTACATTTTCATACAAATTGCATTCTGTTTCAATCCTGTTGTCTCTACTGCCACACCTTCTGTTCACGACTAACATCATCTGCTACTTCTGTCAATATAAGTAGCATGCACCACACTACAATATCGAACGATTTGAATAAATGACCATAATGTAACTTTATCAGTCGAATTCGATTACTAATAATAACTACCCAAGCATGACATTAGTTACAAATCATTGATAAGTCATTACACGTCTTTATAATTATATCAATCTATTTCGCTTGATTCTATCACAGAATTTATCGATGGCTGCTTAATTATAAGTTTGGCGTTTATTCCTTATCGAATTATCACTGACAATTACAATTAGTACTATGCTATGAAGGTACAAAATGTTCCTATGATCAGTGTTTAACGCTATATAGTAAACGTTTGTCGATGATTATTCAATATAAATAAGATTTATTAAGATCGCCGAAACATGATATTGATTTTTATTTGTTTCTATGCTTTTGATGGGGCCTATCATTTTAACATAAATCAGAATGGACGATGTTGTCGATAGGGTCATTGCTTTTGTGGCTCAGAATCTGAATTCATTTAGATTGTATAAATGTTATTCAGATACATATGTCGGCTATCCTCGTTTATTAATTATCGACTTCAATTGAGTTAGTGAATAACGGAATTCAATAAGTCAAATATGAGAATGAAGTTTGATTTGAACAGACAATTAAAGGAATGAAATAAAGAGAAGAGAACGAAGTGAAATGATGCACAATGGAGTAGGCGTGTTATTCAACTCCATTTAATCAAGTGTTAATCAATAAAACAAAGTTATAGATATGTGATGAGTAATGCGATAAGCAATTGTACACACAAACACACACACACACACATAGGCTCATCTGAAAACAATCAAGGTTGAAAAAGGAAAAATGAACAAGGTCAAAGTGTAAGTCGAGAAGAATGGATAAGTTGGTTTGTAACCGACACTGCATGCTCACACTCATAATAGTCATATCGATCAGTCATGAGATTAGGATGTGAATCAATTCAGGATCTTTAAGAAATGTATCCATTTGACATAATTCAATTCCAATCTTTCATTTCTGTATGCGGAAATGTCTCTTTTCTTCTATAAATTACATTTTCACTTCGATCAATTAAGTTATATAATTTCTAATGTAGAATTTGTTCTAATGAGCATAATTTATTTTACTGATTGAAATCATGAGTCAATTCAAGCTCGGCCACGATGGAAAACCTGGAAGCACTGCACCGATGGATACCGGCTCAGTGGTCTAGTTGGTTAAGCGCCTGGCGCGAAAATGATAGGTCCTGGGTTCAAATCTCGCGGAGTGCGGGATCGTGGATGCGCACTGCTGAGGAGTCCCATACTAAGACGAAACGGCCGTCCAGTGCTTTCAGGTTCTCCACGGTGGTCCAGATCCAATTGACTCATGATTTCACTCAGTGAATATTCTAAAATCTCCACAAAAATCCTTCTCATAATTTATTTGACCTTGACTTAAAAGTTCACCAAACTACATTTAATTATACTTTTTGTTTCCCATTTCATTAAACAAATAAATGATCATCTTAACTATATTAATAGATAGATAGATAGATAGATAAATATATGAAACTGATTTCTTTCAGGTAGGAATTATTCAATTACCTTGATCATTTTGTTGTGAGGAAACAAATGAAATTTTAGAACCGTACTGAAATGATCCATCACTTTCTTACTTACATATTAACACCTGTTACTCTCAATGGAGCATAGGCTTCCGACCAGCATTCTCCAACCCCACTCAGTCATGGGCAGTCCTTTTCTAGTTCTGTCCAATAGTCGTTCATTTTTTCATGTCTGTCTGTTTCCGTTTGTCGGCGTAATGTGTTCTCTAGTCTTCCTCTCCACCATCGGCCTTGAGAATTCCATGTGAGGTCGTGCCTTGTGATGCAGTTGGGGAAATGATCCATATAAAGACAGTCCATAATAATAATAATAATAACATCATGTAAATAATTCAGTACGGTTCTAAAATTTCATTTGTTTCCTCACAACAAAATGATCAAGGTAATTGAATAATTCCTACCTGAAAGAAATCAGTTTCATATATTTATCTATCTATCTATCTATCTATTAATATAGTTAAGATGATCATTTATTTGTTTAATGAAATGGGAAACAAAAAGTATAATTAAATGTAGTTTGGTGAACTTTTAAGTCAAGGTCAAATAAATTATGAGAAGGATTTTTGTGGAGATTTTAGAATATTCACTGAGTGAAATCATGAGTCAATTGGATCTGGACCACCGTGGAGAACCTGGAAGCACTGGACGGCCGTTTCGTCTTAGTATGGGACTCCTCAGCAGTGCGCATCCACGATCCCGCACTCCGCGAGATTCTCGCCAGGCGCTTAACTAACTAGACCACTGAGTCGATATCCAATGGTGTTAATGTTCAACCTCAACCAATCCACGAAATCGCACGACCATCTTCCATTGTACTGAGGTACACACCTCTTTCTACCCGACATGGATTAGCTCCACTGATCACGGCTTCTCACCAGAACTCCGACAATCCCCTTACTAAGCTAGTCACTAGTGAGCACATGCTAATTGTTGAGATTGTTAAGTTTTTGATTGAAATCATGAGTCCATTGAAGCTGATATGAGATCATCAAAGTTGAATTCTTATGAAATATTATTCAATGAAACCAAATTAATCATTTCATTCTAATTATATAGTAATGTATTGTTGCTGTCTATTCACTTACTACAGTAGAAATAAAAACCATCTATGTAAGTTCAAAATTACAGTTTTACAAATGATGTCATACTATTAACAACAACAACAACAAAGAAACCTTTCATGAACTTCTACTTCAATAGTTTACTTTTTTTTTCTTTCTTTTTCGTTTCCATTTTTTTTTCTAATTACAAGTCATTTTAAAATCAATCTTGATGGAATTTTGTTCTCTGAGCTGGAAGGTTTGATCGTGGAGCTTTCATCGTTCTTCTGAACTATCAAAATTATCCACCTGAGCTACAAATCTTCTCCACCATCTTAAAATCAATCTTATTAGATTATGTGGGATTCATCTAGTTTTTTTTTGTTTTTACAAACATTGATTTTTATCCAGTTACCATGGATAATATTTCAGATAATTTCATTATCTATTTGCTCATAGATATAAACATTTTAATATTTATTTGTTATAATAGATTACAAATATTACAATAGTATAAATTGTATGTGAACAGGATGAGGTCACTAACCCTAAGCTCAACCCTCTTTCTTTATTCAGGCTTAGGACTGATAGTAGCCCAAGAGGAGCTCCAGGCGGATAAGTGGGTAGAACACACATTTAGGGAAACACCGAACTGTGTCACAAGGCAAGACCATACGTGGAATCCTGAAGGTCAAAGAAAAAGAGGATGACCAAAGAACATATGACGCCGAAAAATGGAGACAGACATGAGAAGAATGAACAAAAATTGGATAGAACTAGAAAGGAAGGTGGAGGGCAGAGTGAGTTGGAGAATGCTGGTTGGCGGCCTATGCTCCATTGGGAGTAACAGGAGTAAGTAAAATAAATTGTATGTATTTTTTGAGGTGTAAAATACTGATATGGACTTACTTACGTCTGATACTCACAATGGATCATAGACAGACGATCAGCATTCTTCAACCCATTCTGTCCTGGGTATTGGATTGGATGTACTGGAAAAATAGTTATTTAGTTGAGTGGATGAATTATTTTTAACTGAAACCTTCTATATAATGCTTAATCCTACTACTGCTCAATAGAAGCGAAGGCCTCACTATTCAAGCTACCATGTTTGATTTTATTTACATTTCACACTATTATCTTACATACAAATTGAACTCAACCGTTTCTCACCACAAAGGCCTCATTTTTCATCCTCGACCTTGCACACATACCCATAATACACAAATTTACACACATGTCGCTTATAAATCACCTTGATCGAAATGACATGGGATTGACTTGTTCGAATCGGGTTTCTTTATTGATCGCACCTAATATTCTTGCGTTGTTCTTTCGTACTATTTAAACTGGGATCAATTTTGACTTGATTATTTATTCTCTGAAGAAGTGGCTTACACTGAGTCACCAAACGTCAGAAAACTTCAAACCTTAATTTTTCTACTCATTGGAATATTACAAATTTTTTATAGTTCAATTCATGAGTTAATTGAACCTAAACTACCATAGAAAACTTGGAAGCACTATACGACCGTTTCGTCCCAATATGGGACTCCTCAGCGGTGCGCTTCCACGACCCCGTCATGTGGGATTCGACCTCAGTACCCATCTTTCTCACGCGCGAATGCTTAACCTCTAGACCACTGAGCCGGTGGGCGTCCGACTGCGTTAATGTCTAACTTCAACCAATATATTATTTTATTTCTTTTTAGCTACATTTCTTTCAGTCAATATTATTTATGTCACCATTAAAAATTAATTTACCTGAATTATTGTAAGCTATAATTTTTATGAACTCCACCTGTAGCTCTTCTAGAGTTACTGCCAGTCCCAAGCCCGGATAAGGATAGAGGGCCAGCCAAGAAGTTAGCGACCCCGTCCCGTAGAAAACTAACTCGCTAAAAAACGCTAACCAGAAAAAATAATTCAAACTCTCTAAACTTTCCCCTGGGAGTTAGAACGTCTTCATTTCGAAGAACTATGACGCTTCATGGTGAAAGCCGAGTTCCTTCGGAAGCCACAAGGCCGATGCCCCTTCTAACAACCAGAGCAACAATTTTTATAGGTACATGGAACGACCGGACAATGTGGGAGACCGGAAAGACCAGTCAATTAGCAACGGAACTGAAGAGATACAACTTGGCAGTACTAGGAATCAGAGAAACTTATTGGACCCAAGCGGGAAAACAAAGGCTAGATACGAGAGTGATGCTGCTATACTCCAGTTGCGAAGACGAAAATATTCCACACACTCAGGGAGCTGCTCCAATGCTGTCCAAACAAGCACAAAATGCACTTGTAGGATGGGAATCTCACGGATCCAGAATCATCAAAGCATCATTCAAAACAAAGAAGGAGGGTATCACAATGAATATTATCCAAAGTTATGCACCCACCGTCACTATACATCAACTACATTGATTATGAAAAGGAATTTGACAGTGTAGATAGGAAAACGTTATGGAAAATTCTTTGACACTACGGAGTTCCTGAGAAGAGTGTTAACATTATCCGGAACTCATACGACGGACTACAGTGCAAGGTCGTGCATGGAGGACAGCTGACAGATGCATTCCAAGTAAGGACCGGAGTCAGACAAGGCTGTTTACTCTCCCTCTTCCTCTTTCTTCTGGTGGCCGATTGGATTATGAAAACCTCGACATCTGAGGGAAAACACGGTATACAATGGACAGCTCAGAATCAACTAGACGATTTGGACTTCACAGATCACCTAGCCCTCCTACCACATACACACGAATAAATGTAGATAAAGACAGCGAGTGTAGCAACAGTCTCTGCATCAGTAGGTCTCAACATACACAACGGGAAAACCAACGTCCTCAAATACAACACGGAGAACACCAACTCCATCACACTTGATGGCCGAACTCTGGAAGATGAAGAATGCTTCACATAACTGGGAAGCATCATCGATGAACAAGAAGGTTCAGATGCAGATGTAAAGGCGAGGATTGACTGAGCAAGGACAGAATTCCTGCAATTGAATAACATTTGGAATTCATAACAACTATCTGTCAACCAATATCAAAGTCACAATCTACAATACGAACGTTAAGACAGTTACTTCTACTATACGGAGCTGAAACCTGGAGAACTACTACAACCATCATCAAGAAGGTACAAGTATTTATAAATAGTTGTCCACACAAGATACTCAGTATCCATTCAGCTGATATAATCAGTAACAGCGTTCTGTGGGAAAGTACAAATCAGCTTCCAGGTGAAGAGGAAATTCAGAAAAGACGATGGAAATGGATAGGACATACATTACACAAATCATCAAACTACATCACGAGGCAAGCGCTAACTCGGAATGCTGAAGAGAAGTGGAAAAGTGGAAGTCTAAAGAACATATTATGTCGTGAAATAGAGTCAGATATGAAAAGAATTAAATACAGCTGGAAAGAGCTTTAAAGGATTGCTCGGGACAGGGTTGGATGGAGACTGATGGTGGTTGTCGTATGCTCCTCCACGATGAGTGACAGGCGTAAGTAAGTAATTAAGTAAATCTGTAATGTTTTGTTCATACATTCAATTGTCCAAACTTATATTTCGTTTAATACAATAACATTAGCATTAATTTAGAGCACCAACCATGGAAATGCATAGTATTAGAATTTTTATAGTTATTTTTCGTTAAATTATTAGTGTAGTTTATCATCATCGCATCCTAATACAAAGCTAGATATTAATGACTGTCAAAAAAGCAAAACAAAATAGAGACCAGTACATCACTAAAGATGAATGTCTTCAAGAAATCAGCTACATCTAACTGTTTATAAGGAATCATCACAAAAGGACTGTAATTCAATGATCTGGAAAGTAATACATATTCATCTTTCTATTAGGAATTGGCAATGATAATGTTATTTACAACGATAAGAAATACTTGATGAACTAAACAATTTTTTTCTTGTTCTATATGTACTCTGACATTTAACATGAACTCAATTGTAACTATAAGCAAAGATGGATAGTGCCTAGCAGTGGAATCGAGGACGCGCGTTTTTTTCCTATTTGAGACTCGTGAACTGGATGTACCTGGATCTCAGAGTTGTTCACTCTGGGACTCGGACCCAATATCGTTCACTTCAAACGCCATTGCGTTATCTACTTATTTACTTAGCTACTGAATAATCAACTGTAACTAGTTTTGAAACGAATTCAGATGATTCTAGTAAGAAGTTTCAAATGATGACTTAAACCATCATTGATAATTAATGATATCAAGTTTTATTGAATATTGATTGAGTATGGAAGGATAACTCGATGAATATGAGACAGTAACCTAATGTTAATACATTCACCATGAATCTCAGTGTTTGTATTGAGTTCCTGTTGATATCATTAGTATACAATGCTAAATCTTGCAGTGTTGAGTATGAAATACATATATGTAGATTATACTAATCTATAACAATAGTTTACTTCTTTTTCTAATTAATCCTCATAGAACCTCTAGTGAAAAGCTATGGAAAAGTGTTCGAAAAACATATAGGAGAAAACTAGTTTACTTTCATCTAACTTTCAGAATTATTATTCAAATGATTTGAAACTATTGAATCTTGTCAATAATGAGTTGTTTGTATAATAGAAGTTTACTGGTGAATTTACTGCTGTATATAATTCGTCTCGTTAGAAAACATTATATTTACTGTACAGAATATCATTCATGCCATGTTATAAGCCGAGGGTGAGGAAAGTCTGTTCTCTCTCTTGAAATGTTCTTACATAATTACACGTATATAGCTATTGTTAGAGAAGTCCTACTCACTACCTTCTCGTGGCGAGGGTGCTGTTGACGAAATTGAGAGGACGGCGCTTTAATCGGACTAATGGATATGGAGGTTCCATCTAGAGCAGTTAAAAAACCCTGATTCCAAACAAGCGGTACACATTGGCTGGCTTCAGTATCCTAAGGAAATAAATGGCATATGAACCAATTGTTGGTCACTAGCTACCGTGTAACCACATTTCATGAGGTCAAAGGCTTCAGATGTGGCCTCCATCTGTTTCGGTCTGGGCATCCGGGCCGTATCACAGCCCACACAAAAATCAAGTGACTTATGTAGCACATATCTATTTGGTGCCTCCTCCTTTCTGTTCAAATAAATAAGATTGACAATCGCTTGAATTATCTTAGAATTATATAATCCATTGAAGGAAAAACAACAACGACAACATCACTGATTGAAATGTTTCAAATATTGAATGAACAAAAAATCTCAAATGTATAAATCAGTTTAATAATCCATTACATTTTTCAATGAACAATTAGAATTCCTTTCACTTTATCATAATACACCAATAATTGTGTTGCTTCATACTGTGCTGTCGAATTACATTTAACTAGAGAAAATGCTACAAGTCACATTGTAAATCATTTATCATACCAGCATAGTATGTTATGTAATACTTTTCCTCTTTTTCTTTTTTTTCTGACATATATATCTCTCTCCAGTAGTTTACTAGTGACAGATTTCTTTCCCCCTTCCCCCCCCCCCCCGCTTCCACACACACACACACAATTTACGTTAAAATATTGTAGTCTATCTCTATCTGTTAAATGACTGTTAGTTGAGTGTTTAGAACATACACAAAAGAAACGTCAATCATTCATATGTATATGTTGTAAGAAAAAAGAAAAAAGAACAGATTGACGACGACGATGACGACGACGACGATGATGATGACGACGACAACGATGATGATGATGATGATGATGATGATGAAGTTTCAATTTTGAAAGTTGATCAGATGTAAATAACATTTTAACACTGATATGAAACAAAAAAGAAGAGGAGAAAACAACGTTTTATTTATAAATAGAAATTATGTCATACGACTGTAAATATGGAAATGGATTCATATAAAGGTTATTGAACTATTTACCTAATATGAAGTTGTAATGACTTTGCTCTATTGACCAATTATCTTCAATCATCATTATTATATAAATTTCAATGGTGTTTGAAATCAGTAGGCAAACAGAGAAGTAGCAACTACAATTTGCAAGTGGATAACGTGAATCACAAAGTTGCAAATTGATCGAACGTATTTGGAACGGACAGAAGAATATGGATATACAAGCAATTACATAAGCAAATTTATAATCAAATTGTATAAGGGCACATGTAAAACAAAGCAAGGACTAATACATAGGATTTGAGTACATATATACATAGGGTATGAGGGTGAACCATCGAGTGATATTAAAGTAATCAACATTCTAGCACAACTTCGTGGATTGGTTGAAGTTAGACATCAAGACCATTGGATGCCGGCTCAGTGGTCTAGTTGGTTAAGCGCCTGAAGCGACACTGATAGGTTCTAGGGTTCGAATCTCACGGGGTGCGGGATCGAGGATGCGCACTACTGAGGAGTCTCATACTAGGATGAAACGGCTGTCCAGTGCTTCCAAGTTCTCCATAGTGGTCTAGCTTCAATTGACTCATGATTTCAATCTGTGAAATTTTAGCTAAAGTCAGTCACTACAATATGATCTCGTTGATCATAACGGTACAAAGTAATATGCGAATGATTACTATTCAAATGACATTTTTGAGCAAGTTAGTAAAAAAGCTTAATCAAAATGAACCATAATCGAAATGGATTGTAAGATAATTGCTATTATGTAACCAATCTGTCTACATATCAATAAACATTACTGAAATCATTCAACACTATAAAGATATAGATAAGTATGTTATTATTCCTCACGAACAAAAATATATTTAAATGTGAATTATTCTTTAATATCATGAATTGATTATTGTTATAACACCATTGTAAACTTGAGTTACTTTGGATGACTACTTCTTCATCATAGTATAGTACTCCTTGATAGTACCCATTCGCAATCCTGAAACGATACGTCTGTCCAGTGCTTCCAGGTTTTCTATGCAGGTCTAGCTTCAATCGACTCATAATCTTAACTACTGAAATAAGAAAGTATTTAATTGACCTACTTATATAACATGTGAAATTCATTAATCAAATGGAGTAGATTTACTAGTCTTTAGAATTGATTGATCACTGGATGATGATCATGTATGTCATGTTTGTCAGATCCTTCATAGTGTAGATCAAATCCTATCGACCAAGTTGCAATGTAGACACAAGTTTACATTGCAACGATTAGACGTTTCCCCTATTGACTACGTCCAACCATCATCTGATTTATCAATGTTTAAGTAATCATCAATATATATTTGATTTTACTTATTATGTAACTAAATAGAAAATAGATACAACTGGATTAATCACATGAATATATCTGGAATATTATTTATTTAATAAAGAAGATTGTAGAATGGATAATGAATCCAGTATCGTATGATTAATTTAATCAAAAACGACATTCAAATACTGGAAACATACGGCTGAAACATTGGCAAACATATACGACATGATATTAAATGAATAGTAGTTGCGAATATTCAATTTGAAAATCACTTATATCATGTACTTCTTTTGAGGTAGACTTACTTACTTACGCCTGTCACGCCTCGTGAAGGAGCATAGGCCGACCACAAGCATTCTCCATCCAACACTGTCCTGCACAATCCTTTCCAGCTCCTTCCAGTTGTATTTAAATCTTTTCATATCTGCTTCTATTATCCGACGTTATGTGTTCTTCGGACTTCATCATTTTCGCTTCCCTTCAGCATTCCGAGTTAGGGCTTGCCTCGTGATGCAGTTTGGTGATTCCCTCAATGTGTCTTCTATCCATTTTCATCCACTTTTCCTAATTTCCTCTTCAGCTAAAAGCTGGTTTCTTCTCTCCCACAGGAAGTGTTGTTGGTATCCGGTGAATGGATGTTGAGTATATTGTGTAAGTAACTATTTATAAATACTTGTACCTACTTGATAATGGTTGTAGTAGTTGTCCAAGTTTCAGCTCCGTACAGTAGAACTAACTACCTTGACGTCCGTATTGAAGATTTTGACTTTGATATTGGTTGACAGATAGTTGTTTTGAGTTCCATATGTTATTCAATTGTGGGAATGTGGTCCTTGCTCAGCCAATCCTCGCCTTTACATCTGCATCTGAACCTCCTTGTTCATCGATGATGCTTCCCAGTTATGTGATTGATTCTACATCTTGCAGAGTTTCGTCATCAAGTGTGATGGTGTTTGTGTTCTCCGTGTTGTATTTGACGATGTTGGTTTACCCGTTGTGTATGTTGAGGCCTACTGATGCAGAGACTGCTGCTACACTGGCTATCTTTATCTGCATAGTTATTTATAAATACATGTACCCTCTTGATGATGGTTCCAGACAACACTATAGAACATCCTAAAGAAATCTGAGGGTCATTCATTATTCATTCATTTCTATACCATTCATTCTCTGTTCTTGTTCTCTTTTCTTCTATCTTCCTCTATCAGTAGACATTACACTTTCGAATTGACAACACATACTACTTATATCTATCATCATTAGTAGCATATATACACTACAAGTGGGAATGAAAGAAATCATAATTATTTTTGTTTTGTTTCTCTTTTATTTACATTCAATTGTTATATTCCATAGGGAAATCAATTCTGTCTATTTTACTACTATTTAAATGAATAAATCAGATTTTTCAATAATTTGAATAAATCCAACCTTATTAGCAACAACAAAAAAGGCATATTGGATATTCGATATGGAAAATCTAAGTTTATCCCTGTGATAAGAATAGTCAATATTTGACCAATTATAGTAGAACAATAAATCACACACACAAACACACAGATACACAATTACGTAATTCAATTACACATACATTACTGAATAGAACATTGGTAGTTAAGATGGATCATACATAGATAATCATTTTATGAAATATGAATATGATTGATTTGTGAAGATTTTTGTGGTTTCGATGCAAAAGAATCTTGATTAAGGAAACAGGAAGTATAGTATGAAACTTTTTAATTGTTTAAAAGGTGGTTGGAGGCAGTCGACAGGAAACTCTGGAACCGGGTTTCGTGCTACTTGGCACTCGTTAGCAAGGTGTACCTGTAATCTTTAAGGAACTGGTGCTCCCTGGCGGATTTGATCCCGTGGTCGATAGCATTCGATCTGCACTAAATAAGAACTTGACACACATGACATTGATCACCACCCAAAGATCAATAAATTGTGACTCTCTAACTGTATATAACCGACATTTAAGATGTTAAAGTTGGAAATATAAACTATTAGATGTCCATAAGATAAGTGTTTGCTAGGAGAACTCATGATTTTGGTTTTGACCATCATTAGGTTAGTTGATGAACCTTGCTAACCGAATACTTACTAAAACGAAGTAACTGTTCAATATTCTTTACTTTTCAGTCATAATCTGACCAAAAACAGTTCATGATCTAAACTATAGAGATTTTAAAATCTCCACATACCCCCCCCCCGCAGTATCAATAACAATCATATCCATTAATCATCAAGATTTTGCCAAAACTTATTTCTAGTAACAGGAATGATAGGCCCTGGGTCCGAATGCCGAGAGGCGGGGCCTTGGATGCTCACTGTTGAGGAGACTCACAATAGGACGAAACGGCCGTCCAGTGCTTTCAGGCTTCAACTGACTCATGACCTCAACTATTGAAACTTATTTTTAGCTTTGAAACTTAAATTGCAACTGGAGTAAACGGACTATTAAGGAAGATATGTTGAAATGTTAACAAAGTCATTCATTTTCATATTGTGTTAACCTACAAGTACCATTTAAGTAAATACTTACTATGAGTAGTTTCACATAAGAATTTATACATATAAGTTAATAATAATCATTTACTGTATTTATTTGAACTGTGTTGTGTACTACTGATGTCAACAGATATATAAGTAGTATGGATCACTAATCGAAAGAGATACCTGGAGGCAGAACGTTAAGAACATTGAAAGAAAGAGAACGAGAACAATGAATGATTGATGTGGGAACGAAAAAAACAATGAAGTTTAAGTCAGTTAATGGATAGTTTGCAAATGAAATATCTACTGTATGGATCTTAGATTTTACGAAAACGTTCAGTAATTCTGTGTTTAAATACATTCGATTGTCCCCAATTATGTTTTCATTCATTACAGAATCATTTTAGTTATTATACTTAAAGTCTACTTATATATGGATTAGACAGTAATCATTATAATATAGATTAGAGGATTAAAACTACTAAATGTAAACACAAAGACAAATTTTATGGTGGTTTGTATGTTGAATGTTTCATCTTCATAATACAAGATTAACAGCATGATGCATTTAGCTATTGGGTTACATTGTTTGTGAGAAAAAAAAATAACCTGGTCAGCTATATCGACGTCACTGGAATAGAATTCAAAAGAAGTGAATTGAATATGAAATACCTAGAGACAGAACGTTAAGAAGATCAAAGGAAACAGAACAAGAACAGAGAATGATTACTGTGGAAACGAAAAAGGTATTAACTGTATGGTTCTTAGATTTGACTAAAATGTTCTGTCATGTTATATTCAAATACATTCGATTGTCATCACTTGTGTTCTCGTTCACTACACTTCAGGTATAACTAGTTATTACCCTGTTTAAAGAAAACGATTATTAATTTTTACAGATTCTATAGCGTATTTGTTCGTTATACAACATGCATAAAACAGGAATTTTTAAAATTTTTTTAATGTTTTACAGAAAATCCATACCGGAGTCGATGTCCATGGAATAAGCTGGTGGTAGGAGGTAGTCGGCAGGAAACCCATTGATAACGTCTCTGACTGTGAAACTACGAGACACGAGATTGAATAGCCCATCAAGATTATAGATACACCTAGCTGATGAGTGTCAAGTAACACGAAACCTATGTCCAGTATTTCTTGTGGACTAGCCCCAAACATCATCTTATCTCTACACCTAGTGCATGAAATGTCGAGTCATCTAAATTACTGATCACATTGCAACTTAGTCGATAGAACTCGATCTGCATTAAGAAGTACCTGACACACATGACGTTGATCACCACCCAGTGATCAATCAATTGTAAATGAAATAAGCTAAATGACAATGTTTATGCATCTGACACATAAGTGACTGATTACTTGATAAGAAATTTGTATGAAATCTTAGGTAAACGTTTTGTTCTAATAGTTTTACAATAATTCGTTATTAAGTATATTGTCAACAGTTGAAGATATTGAAGTTTGTAACATTAAACAAATCGAAATTTATACTCAAAATTATACTACTGAATTAAAACAATTTTCCATATGACAACCCTGTCCTCATCAAGCCTTTCTAGTTTCTTCCAGTTGTTATTCATGCTTTTCATGTATGCTTTAAATTCCCAACATAAGTTGTTCTTCAGCCTTTCACTTTTCCGTTTCCCTTCCAAATCACAAGTTACCGCTTGCTTCGTGATGCAGTTTAGTGACCAGCAATGTATGTTCTATCCACCTCTGGCATATTTTCTGATTTCCTCCCCAGCTGTAAGCTGGTTTATCCTCTCCAGCAGTACGCCGTTGCTGATGGTATCCGGTCAATGGATGTTGAGTATCTTGTGTAGACTTACTTACTTACTTACATAATTACGCCTGTTACTCCCAACAAAGCGCAGGCCACCCACCGGCATTCTCTTACACATTCTGTTATCCGCCTTACTTTCTAGTTTCATCTAATTTTTATTTATTCTTCTCATGTCTATCTCCATTTTCCGGCGTTATGTGTTCTTTAGTCTTCCTCTTCTCCTTTGGCATTGAGGATTCCATGTGAGGGCTTGTCTTGTGACGCAGTTCGGTGCTTTCCACAATTTGTGTCCTATCCACTTTCTGCACTTCTTCCTGATTTCTTCCTCACTGCAATCTGACTTGTTCGCTTCCACAGTAGGTTGTTGTTAATAATGTCCGACCAACGGATCCGAAGTATTTTGTGCAGACAGCTGTTAATGAACACTTGTATCTACTGGATGATGGCTTTCGTAGTTCTCCAGGTTTCCGCCACATACAGTAGCACTGTCTTGACATTTTTATTGAAAACTTTAACCTTGGTGTTGGTTGACAGACAGTTGTTTTGAGTTCCAGATGTTCCTCAGTTGTATATATGTTGCTGTTGCCTTGCCGATCCGCGCCTTCACATCTGAATCAGATCCACCGTGTTCATCGATGATGCTGCCCAAATATGTAAAGGATTTTACAACTTCCAAATGTTCTCCGTGAACTGTAATTTGATTGGTGCATGCTATGTTGTATCGGAGAACCTTGCTTTTCCCTTTGTTTATGTTGAGAACTATTGCTGCTGAGACTGCTGCTGCTCTTGTCGTCTTCTCCTGCATTTGTTGTTGCGTTTGCGATAGAAGAGCCAGACCATCTGCGAAGTCTAGATCGTCCAACTTCATCTTAGCTGTCCACTGTATCACGTGCTTCCCTTCAGATGTTGACGTCTTCATGATTCAGTCGATCACCAGGAGAAAGAGAAAGGGTGAGTGTAAGCAACCCTATCTGACACCGGTCTTTTGTGATAATATCCGTCCTATTGTCCAGTGCTCCTTGAGTTTCAATTTCATCTTGGCGACCAGTAAGTGATGATCTGATGCTATATCAGCTCCTCTCTTGGTTCTCACGTCCTCTATAGTCCTCCTGAACGTTTTGTTGATGCAAATATGGTCGATTTGGTTTTGTGTAGAGTGATCCGGTGAAGTCAATGTGGTTTTGTGTATGCGTTTATGTGGGAATATGGTGCCGCCTATGACCGGCTTATTTAAGGCACATAGATTTGCAAATCTCTCACCATTTTCGTTTCTTTCTCCCAGTCCGTGTCGTCCCATGATGTCTTCATATCCAGTGTTGTCCGTTCCAACCTTGGCGTTGAAATCTCCCATCAGAATGGTCAGGTCCTTTGTTGGGCACTTCTCGACGATTGACTGCAGCCTATTGTAGAATTGATCTTTAGCGTCTTCATTGTAGTCGTTGGTAGGCGCATATCATTGGATGACGTTCATTGAAATGCCTTCTTTCTTTGTTTTGAAGGAGGCTTTGATGATCTTTGGTCTATGAGATTACCATCCTATAAGTGCGTTTTGTGCTCGTTTGGACAGCATCAATGCAACTCCTTGTGTATGTGGGGCATTTTCTTCTTCATGGCCGGAGTATAACAGGAGCTCTCCTGAAGTTAGTCGTTGTTGTCCAACTTGCATCCAATGTGTTTCACCGATCCCAAGCAACTCTAGGTTGTATCTCCTTATTTCTGCTGCAATTTGGAAGGCTCTCCCGGTGTCCCACATTGTACGAACATTACGTTTACCTAAATAAATGGTTGCTCAGGTTGTCAGAATGAGCATCGGCCTCGTAAGTTCCGAAGGAATTCGGCTTTCATCATGAGGCGTCATAATTCTTCTAAATGAAGACCTTCTGACTCCCGGGGCAGAGTTTAAAATGTTTGAATTATTTTTTCTGGTTAGCGTTTTTTTAGCAAGTTAGTTTTCTACGGGATGGAGTCGCTGAACCATGCCCAACCCTCCTACTTTATCCGGGCTTTGGAACGGTAGTAGCCCCCGGAGGGACTCCAGGAGAAGTTACCTTGTGTAGACAATTGCTTGTAAATACTTGTACATTTTTGATGGCGGTTGTGGTAATTCTGGAAGTGAGATGGTAGAGAAGATTTGTAGCTCAGGTAGATGATTTTGATGAGGTTTTGTTCTCTGAGCTGGATGGTTTGAGCTGGATGGTTTGAGCTGGATCATTCTTTTAAATGATATCATCAGTGCAAACTTCAGGTAGAAGTGAAATGTTTGAATTTCTCATGTTATCGTCTTTCTTTCACTTTGCTCAGCTATTTCCCATTTCAGTGGCCAGTTGATTGGAGCTCTGTATCTTACGCTTGTTGGTAGAACACGCTGACGATAAATTCGGACACTTCATTTCTACCTGAAGTTTGTGCTGATGATGTCGTTCAGTAGAATGATGAAAGCTCCACGACCAAACTATCCAGCTCAGAGAAGAAAACCCCATCAAAAGTTCCGGAAGTTTCAGCGCCGTGCAGTAGAACTAAGTGTCTTGACGGTCGTAATGAAGATTGTGACTTTGATATTGGTTGACAGTTGTTTTAAGTTCCATATGTTGTTCAATTGTAGGAATGCTGCCCTTGCTTTGCCAATTTTCACTTTTACGCCTGAATCAGGTCCTCCACGTTCATCGATGATGCTTTCCAGGTACGTGAAAGATTCCGCCTCCTTCAGAGTTTCGCCATCATGTGTGGTTGTGTTGGTCTTCTCTGTGTTGTACTTGAACATCGTGCTTTTCCCTTTCTGTATGTAAAGGCCTACTTATGCGGAAGCTGCTGCTACACCAGTTGTCTTCATCTGTATATATATATATATATATGATATCACTTCCTTATTCTGTATGGGCATTATATTTCTTATTATATTATATTGAATGTTGAAGAGCTTTTTATGTTTGAACAAGTAATTTCCCTCTCCATTGTGATTATCTCACGAACTAAATAAAGTTATATTCATTACTCGTCTTATTTGTTCAATCAATAGAATGAAGGTTACCTACAGAAACCAATTAGGTAAGTATTTATGATGCTTGTTTTTTATTTTGAGTAAATGTTTATGTCTAATCCCACTAACAAACATTTCAATCAGAAGGCGTTTAGTGAAGATTTGCGAAATTTCAATAGTTGAAATCATGAGTCAATTGAGGCTATACCACCATGGGACACCTGGGGGCGGGATCGTGGATGAGCACTGATGAGGAGTTTTATAATAGGTGGAAACGGCCGTCCATTGCTTCCAGGTTTTCTATTGTGGTCTAGCTTCAATTGACTCATGATTTCAACTATTGAAACATTTCAGTGTTGTTTATTTCAATAATAAAGTCCACTCATTCATTAAAAATAACTTAATCAATAGAATTCAATAGAGTATTATTAATGATCAATAAATTTTGTCCAATATCGAATTCATTAATTCGAATAATGGGAAATATAAAAGAATTAAATCATAGTTTTTTCTGTGATAAGTGTGACCCTTACAAGAATGGATACATTCAATGATTTAGCTTTGTAAATCAACCACCTTGATAACCGTTATTATATAAATCCCAACAGTGTTTGATATCAGAAGAGAAGAACAAGCGTTAACTACAGTTTATTAGCGAATAGCACGGATAACAAAGCTATAAGCACGTCAAGCGAATTGAAATAGAAAGGTAAGTATGTGTGCGCGAGCGAATTGATAGTCAAATTGAACAAAGGCGCGTCTAGGCAAGGTAAAGGCTAGTAATAGGCTTCGAGTACATATACACATAAGGAAGTGAATTATTCATAGAGTGATACTTAAGCTATCAACATTTAAACTAGAGAGATATATGTACGTAGGCTGTTACATGTGATCAAGCGTACATGTTTATACAGACAAGATAATGATCATCATAATAAAAAGAAATAGACGAATTGTTACTATTCGAATAATATTGACTGCTAATTTCATAAAAGAGTTTAACCAAAATTTAACCATAATCGATGTTTCATATAATGCTATTCATCTGTAAGAAATGAACTCTCATAATGAGTTCTGAAAGTTTTGAGTTCAGTTTCCGATTTTCGCGATCCCGCTTGCGGGATTCTAACGCGAACGCTTAACCTACTGGACCAATAAGCTAGCATCTAATGGTGTCTAACATAAACCAATCCACGAAACTGCGCGAGCACCCCTCCCGTTGTACCGAGGTAGATACCTGTCTCTACCCTACAGGGATTAGCTCCACTGGTCACGGCTTCTCACTTGAAGTCCGACAATCCCCTCACGAAGCTAGTCACTAGTGAGCACATGTTAATTATCAGTATAGGGGTTGTGGAGATTATTACGTTTTTGATTGAGATCATGAACTGATTGATGTTTGACCACTGAATAATTGGACTAAATCTAATTACTGTCATTATATTGTCTTAGATACATAGATATATAATAGAATTTGCACTATGTGTTAATCCCTTTTAGTGTACATATCAATGGTATTCATCACGGATTAACATTAATAAGATTTTCATTGAAAAATGGTGGTATTGAATAGTTGAAATGATGGAGATTTGTAGGATATCATTTATATATAATAACCATACATACAAATATGAATTTTTGTGAAAAGAAGTCTTCTAATTAATAGATATCTGAGGTATGCTACTTATATTGACAGATATAAGTAGTGTATAGCACCAATCGAAAGTGGAATGCCTACCAAAAGATGATTGAGTAAATTCAATTGAACAGAACAGAATAAGAAACAGAAACTGATTGTGATAACAACAAAATTAAAAGAATCATAAACCATATAAATGAGAACTAAATAGAGATGTGTAAATATTGTATATTGAGATTAGATGGTGGTTGGAGGCAGTTGACAGGAAACCCTGGATCAGGGTTACGTGCTACTTGGCACTTGTCAGCAAGGTGTATCTGTAATCTTGAGGGAATTGATGCTTCCTGGCGGATTTGATCCCGTGTCACCTAGCTTCACAGTCAGAGACGTTACAACTGAGCTATCCGGGCTGTGACTGACCTCCTTTAGGACTGATATGTAATCACAATTGATTGATCACTGGGTGGTGATCAATGTCATGTGTGTCAAGTCCTTATTTAGTGCAGATCAAATGTTATCGACCATGTTGTACATTCAATGCATAGCTACGAAAGTACCCTGTAATTTTAAATTAAAGAATAGATTGGTTACTTCGTACTGTTTTTGTTCATAACAAATAAATTGAAACTGATTCAATATATAAATGAAAGAGAGAAACAGGGAAAGAAAGATATTGGCAAGACTATAATTTATAGACAAACCAATCAGATTTATCATTCACCAGTGTACAATGGTGAATATCTATAGAAAGGAATTACCATTTCAGTATCCAATCTATGATCAAAGTAAACAGTTTTCATGAATCTTTTATGTGTTTAAAATGAATTTATTTATATGATAGTTGTTGTGCAAATCCAAAAATCATTGTTTAGAATGCCACCGAATGCCATGGTACGGCCGAGGGTTGGGGGATTCAGCTCTTACTATTTATCTCTCTCTTCCGTAATGCTGTCACATGGCCACGCGTATACAACCACAATCAAGGAAATCATACTCACTGTCTTTTTGCGGCATTACTGTTGTTTATGAACTTGAGAAGACGGAAAACGAATGCTCAGCGCTTTAACCGGGTTGATGGACGCAGAGAGTCCACCTAGGGGAGTTGGAAAACCCTGATTCCAAATCAATGTAGCCCATGCTAAGATGAAACAGCCGTTCAGTGCTTCCAGGTTTTCTATGGTGGTCTAGGTTCAATTGACTCATGAATTCAACTATCAAATTACTATAATGTTCACAGATTGAAATCATGAGTCAGTTGAAGCTAGACCACCATTGAAAACCTGGAAGCACTGGACGGCCGTTTCGTCCTGATATGGGACTCCTCAGCAGTGCGCATCCACGATCCCACACCACGCGGGGCTCGAACCCAGAACCTACTGGCTTCGCGCGCGAGCACTTAACCACTAGACCACTGAGCCGGCATCCAACGGTGTTAATGTCTAACTTCGACCAATCCATGAAGTTGCGCCACCGTACACCATTGTCTTCAGTCAGTTGTTATCTCACAACAGACCGGTTGAACTCCACTGGTAACGGCTTCTCACTAGAACTCCAGGAGTTTTTCCTGAAGTCAGTCACTAGTGATCAGTTGATTATTATCAGAATGGGTTTTGTGGAGAGTTTTAGAAATTTCACAGGTTGAAATCATGAGTCAGTTGAAGCTAGGCTCAGTGGTCTAGTGGTTAAGTGCTCGCGCGCGAAGCCAGTAGGTCCAGGGTTCGAGCCCCGCGTGGCGCGGGATCGTGGATGCGCACTGCTGAGGAGTCCCATATCAGGACGAAACGGCCGTCCAGTGCTTCCAGGTTTTCAATGGTGGTCTAGCTTCAACTGACTCATGATTTCAACCTGTGAAATTTCTAGAACTCTCCACAAAACCCATTCTACCATAATATTCGTTTACAATTATGACCTTTAAATATGACTTCAAGCATTATCATGTTTGATTAAATGATAGTTTCATTGAAAAAAACTCCTACTCTATCTAATTCATCATAATGTCACAAAATGTACTCAAATAAAGATTTCTGGTTAGCTATCATGCCAAACGGAATTATTTTTTCTGGTTAGCGTTTTTTTATCGAGTTAGTTTCCTATGGGATGGGGTCGCTAACCCCACACCCGACTCTCCTCCTTTATCCGGGCAGTATCCCCAGAACGGCCTAGGCCGAGTCACAGTTTAAGCCCTCACTTGAAATCCTGAAGGTAAAATGAGAAATGGAAGAATAAAGAACACATTACTCTGAGAAATGTAGACAGACAGATATGAGAAGAATGAACAACAATTGGATAGAACTTGAAAGGAAGGCCCAGGACAAACTGGTTTGGAGAATACTGATCGGCGGCCTATACTCCATTACGAGTAACAAGCGTAATTAATTAAGTCATCATGCTAAGTTAACACTACACTATATCTTTCAATTAAGTCTTCTCTATCATTCATTATGAATCATATGACATCAGAAGAAACTTAAACAATCATTTTAGTTTACCTTTCAAAGAAACTTTCTGAATTTCATTTCAATTATTTGTTATTATACAATTCATAGAAACACTATATCAATACAATTGACATTTCATTACAATATAATCACACGTTTCCACTTGAAATCTCATTACATTCAATAATAATAACATACCGTCTCTGTTGTTCGGTTGTTGTTGATGTTGTTGATGTTGTTGATGTTGATGTTTGTTCTACTTCAAGTTCAAATCAAGTATTTTTTTTTTATTTCAAAGTAATTCATTGAATAAATCAAACTTATTTTGTTGTTAATCGGTCATAGTCATCATTTCCCACATCCCATAGTGTTCATTGTTGTTCTCCCTCTCTCTCTCTCTCACTCTCCACCTACTTACCTCCCTCCCTCTCCCTCTCTCTTCTTGTTCACCGTTCTGTCTTCGTTTTTTTTCTTTTCTTTTACAACTTTTCTCTTTATTCCCTTCAATAATATTTTGTTGTGAACGTGTGTGTGTGTGTGTGTCGGAGGAGGACGAGGAGGAGGAGGAGAAGGAAATAATGAAATTTTTTTAAAAGAAAAACTGTAAATCAATGAATCAATGAAATTCGTTGTTTTTTTAATTCCAATTGAAATGGTGGGTAATTTGAATTGAAGACTCAATCATAAAAGGAATAATTAATGAATTATTGATGTATGATAGATTTTAGCCAATAATGAATGGTGTATAGTTGAATGTTCATTTACATAAAATAAACATTCAATCTGTATGTTGTCACAATTTACTTCGAGTCCCAGAGTGAACATCAACTCTGAGATGCAGGTACATCCAGCTGACGAGTCCCAAACAGGACGAAACGCGCGTCCTGGATTCCACTGCTAGCCACTATCCATCTTTACTTCAAGATTGTTTTATGAATGAATGACTTTAAACGATGGTAAAAAGAACTTTGAGAATGTTCACATTGTTTTGATGGCGTTTTGTTCTTTGAGCTGAATGGTCTATCTTATTTGAAGTTTGTGCTGATGATGTTGTTCAGAAGTATGATGAAAGTTAAATGACCAAACTATCTAACTCAGAGAACAAAATTTCATCAGAATCATCCAGTTGAGCTACAAATCTTCTCCACCATATCAATATTCACATACATACTACTGATTAATCAGCCTTATAAACCAGTATAAAAGATTACGATTAATATTTACAGTTCATGGTTAAGATTAAGAGTTAGATTAAGGGTTTTCATCATGAATTGATATCAGCTATACGACCAAATGAGTGAGTGAATTACGCGCCAAAATCAAAGCTTTGGTATCTTAAATCTGATTGGTTCATCCATAAATTATAGTCTCGTTACTGTTCTCAACCAGAATAATATTTCCTAGCTAATAATCTGATGTTATTTGCAAAAAGCTATCGATTTTTGAAATACTGAATAGTGAACAGAGAATGAAATGTATACAGCCACCAAATAACCTGATATGGCCGACTGTGGGGGAGAGTCAGCTCTTCATTTCGAAATGCCATGTGAATATAATCACTGTTAGGGAAGTCTTGCTGACCTATTCAGAAAGCTCATAATCCCCTTGTACAGCTGAGATCAATAATTACTCATTTATTGATTTATTAGCTTTATTCAATATGATATTTTTGGTACAATATAGAATTCTCAGCACAAACTATCTCAACAAGTTCCCGTTTTTCTTATTTCTTGATCAATTTTGACGATAATTATTGACTGATCCCCAATTATATACATATTAGTATTTCTAAAGTTGACGACTTCTGAATAATATTTATCCTTTTCAATGTATATAACTAGCCATCATGATATCTCCAATTGTATATGATTGTAACTTGTACAGCGAAATGTCGTAAACGTTTCATAAACTCAACTGTGAATAGGTTATAGTGATGTGTTAAAACAAACAAACAAACAACTTGTTGAAATATCCAAATGACAGAAACAGGTAACCAAGACATTCATTCAAGGCTATTTAGATTATAAAACACTTAACATTTAGTGTTAAATATGAAATAAGTTTAGAACTGATTACAATCATGATTCATTATGAAATTTTAGATTCTTCTTAACTATTTGGATACCTTAAAAACTACAAATTATAGATGCTAAAAAGCTTATATGGTGGTTGGAGGTAGTTGACAGGAAATCCTGGATCAGGGTTTTGTGCTACTTGGCACTTGTCAGCAAGGTGTACCTGTAATCTTGAGGGAACTGTTACTTCCTGATGGATTTGATTCAGGGTTTCCTGTTGACTACCTTAAACCACCATCTTATCTCAACATAGTACATACAATGTCGAGTCACTTAGAGTAGTGACAACATTCGAATATGGTCGATTCAATCTGAACTTAAAAGAACCTGACACAGATGAAATCGATCATCAGTCAGTGATCAATCAATTGTCAAAACAAAGCTTAATTATCAACAAAGTGTATGCGATGTCATTCGGTTGAATCTTGCAACTTGATAGACAGAGTTTGATCAGCACTAAAAGACTAGACAAGCAAGCCTGTGGTTCTCACTTAGTGATTAATTAAATACAAACATCTCATCTATCTTATTCACATCACAACTCGAACTGAGCATCTGTCACTTTGAACTTCAATATATCATTCATTAAGTCATTGAACACTGATAGTCACTACAGTTTTAAACGGTTATTATATTTCGCTTTGGATGCAACATATTAACAACAGTTGCATACGTCAAGAATAATGTTGCACGAAAGTATAATCTAGCAAATCTATAGTTTTATCTGTGTGAAGAGTTTTAAATTATTTAGTAATTAACCACTATTGAGGAATCTATAAAAGTGATATTATTTTAAATAGACGTTAACAAAACATCTCAAATCTATGATATGCAGAATTACCAAGCAACGGTTAGGATTCTTATTAGAATAAGGGTTTTGCGGAGATTAAAGCTAAACCATCATGGTTATTTCGTCTCATTACGGGACTCTTCTGTAGTGTGCATCCACGATCCTGCACTCGGGACTCGAACCTAGGACCTTCGGTCTCGCATGTGAACGCTTAACCTTTAGACCACTGAGCCGGTCAGCATCCAACCAGTCAACAATATCACACCATCGTCTACCATTGTTAAGCGTTAGCGCGTGAGAAAAAGGGCCCTACATTCGAGTCTAGAGTGCGAAATCGTCGATGCACATTGCTTAGGAATCACGTTAGGATTCTAAACAGTTGAAGGAATTCTGAAAGAAAACCTACCTGACTTGGGTTTCATGTTACATGGTACTTGTCAGTATGTAATATATTGAATCATGAAATAAGTCTAGTTTATCTTGCAATCCAACTCGACGTTACTTAGTATTACAGGTAGCTATGTTACACCAGAACTACTTCACCCGAAAATATATTGACTACTACTTAACAAACGTTTAGTGGTAACATTCTGAAGCTGTTAGTAACACTGATGTTAATGACACAATAAGTTTGTAGAATGTTATGTAATCTTAAGTATAAATTTGTGTCTACTTCTATGAATTCGGTGTTCATGTTGTTGTGTTAATGAGGTATGGCAACTCGGACCGATGCATATATGTGCCTGGTCCTACGTTGTAGCTGACTGATTGACATATCTAGTCACAAGTCGCCTTTATTGATTAATTCTTTGTTTTTATAGATTAGCAATTCTTAATACTTCATTTTTTCCGAGATCAATGTTTATTCATATAACACACAATGATTATCGCTATTGTTTTGGTTCGTACATACCAATCAACAAACTAAACATATCGATATCAAGTGATAGTACCTAATGTGTAACAAACCACTGGCTACCGAGAAACACTAAACAATTAGTTTACGCTAATAAATGTTGTAAAGAAGAGAATCAATCTAACTCAGAGAACAAAACTCCATCAAAATCATCCACCTGAGCTACAAATCTTCTCCACCATCATAATGACATACAGTGGTTAAATAGTAGTTGAGCATTAAGTAATCAGCCAGTTAGCACCCTTAATTATTGAATACTGTTGCATCATACATTAACTTTCATTACAAATATCATTCAAATAATCATACTAAACTTTTCTCTGAGCGATAGAAGTAATATGAGCTGTATAGATATTGAAAATTTGTAACACAAAACGTTTGTTTCTTCATAATTCAACACTTTTCAGCAATGTGCACCCCCATTGTAGATGAAACACAAAATAACTGATTCTCGTAGCGATAAACTTATTCTTAAACCATCATGAATACCAAGACTGAGAATACATTTAATACAAATAAAAGAATGCCCTGGTACGGCCGAGAGTCGGGAGAGTCAGCTGTCCCTGCCGAATTGCTCTCACATGGCCATGTGCGTAAAACCAATACCATCAAAGTCCTACTCATTGCCTTCTCGCGGCGGGAGTGCTGTTTAAGAAATTGAGTGCCTTAACCGGGTCGGTGGATATGAAGAATCTATTGTTGGTCAACGGCTACTATGAGACTTCATCTCCTGACATTACTCCACTGCCTTGTGTATTAGACCTTTAGGTCAAATGCTCGAGGTGCAGCTCCTTAAAAAGACCGCCTGCTTCGGTTTGAGAACTCATGCAGTATCCCAGTTCTCACACAAATAAATAAAAAACTACTCACTATATTTCGTTTTCAATTCACATTGTATTCATAGCATAGATTATTATTCAAGTCACCTCTTCAATTGATTGTTCATTAACAAAGTAAATTGACCGGACGTATTAAAACTAGTCTTAATCACATGATTTGTTGTTTCTAAATAGAACATTGATAGTTATTGTGTATCTTTCTTTCTTTCTTTCTTTCTTTCTTAGAAACAAAAGAAACAAACTAAAGTTAAATCAATACAAATAACAATGTTTACTCGGTTAAAAGTTTTTTTTAGTGTTTTTAATATCTTCATCAAGAGTATTTTGTTTTAAATGAATAACCACAATGATTGATACGATCTAAATTAACTCATTCATAAATATATATAGTAATGAGAGAGAGGTTTTTTATGAATAGTTTGTTGTGAGGTAATAACTCACTGATGAGAATTGTAGACAGTGGTGCAACTTCATCGATTGGTTGAAGTTAGACATTAACACCGTTTGGATGCTAGCCGGATTAGTCGTCTAAAGGTTAAGCGTTCGCGCGCGAGACTAATAGATCCTGGGTTCGAATATTGAGAGGCAGGATCATGGATGCGCACTGCTGAGGAGTCCCACAATAGGACGAAATGGTCGTTCAGTGCTTCCAGGTTTCCCATGGTGATCTAGCTTCAATTGACTCATGGATTCAACTATTAAAATATATATTAACGACGAATTAATTTGTTTAGTTATACAAGATTGTTTTTAATGGGATTTAGAACATGCGTTCTGTTCTATTTTGGACTCTTGAATTGAATATACCTGGATTTGATTGATGTTGATATTAGGACTTAAACAATAATAAAACCATATGACGTAATTCAGTCAAGATATACATGTGCCAATAAGAATTTATCATTTGAAGCTGGTTAATCGGTAATTAGATCATTCACCAATCGATTTTATGACATACGGGTTTCGCACAAATTCACTTTCCTGATAACTTCGATCATCATTATGTGATAAGAACGTGATTCTTTGAGTCTTACACTAATCTATGATTACGTAATTATAATGATGATAAAACACTTCAGGGAAATACAAAATGAAATGATTTTTAGTTGTAATATGTGATTGGAAAGGGAAATAGATTAGAAGCGGTAATTTATTTTTCAGTTAGAAATTGTATTCCAAGAAATGTGTTTTCTTATAATGCTCTTGACATTCGGAGTTCAGGTTACCACTACGCTTCCATATGTAGAATCGTGAAGACCATCCAAACTTCATTTTTACTACTATATCTGAAGAGATTACGAGATCACCTAAATTCGGAGAACGGAATGAAGGATTAGCGACACAACGACAGGGTAAGATAACTATACCGATGCGTCCCAGTCCTGCTAACTAGAAGGAGAAGACCCGGTTCACATGAAAGAAAAGTATATTCCACAAGCACGCAAAAGCACGAACAACAACAAGCACACAACTTAAGCTTATATATACAACATAAAAAGATCCTTGAGAAACATCACAAAAAAGCACATGAAAAGAGGGATCAAACCAATGACATTTAGGGTCCTTCCAAGTGGGAGATACAATCTGAGGGTAAAAAATGTATATTCAGATGGATCGACATTTGAATATTAGAAAGAATTCTGGCATCTACAAATATTAAGTCACAGAAACTGTTTAGTTCGCTCGCAATTTCACCAAGTGAATAGTCTCTTGGATATTTTGAAACTATAAGGCAGTTAGGAATATAAAGCTGGTCGAAAGACTCAGGAAAACATGTATCGTATCAATAAAATTTTATTATGGTCTCAAATTAAGAGCACATTTTTCGGAGTTATATTCTTTAGCCCCCCCCCTGGAAAGGCCGAGGGTAGGAAGAGTCCGCTCTCTTTCTCGAAATGCTCTCACATGGCCACGTGCATACAACCACTTCCAGGGAAATCCTACTGACTGCCTTCTTGCGGAGGAGTGTGGTTTATAAAATCGAGAAGACGAAAAGCGAATGTCCGGTGCTTTAACCGGGTTCTGGGATATAGAGGATCCACCTAGGGGGTTTTAACCTGTGATTGTCTGTACATTTATTTTGATTGACATTCAGATTCTTGGTCCTACATTTTTCCATGATATTTTTAATCGGTTTCTCAAATGACTATTTTGATGTGCTTCTGTTTATTACTGCCTCGCATGGTCAAGCTTCCAAACGTTCTTCAGTGTTCTATGTATTCCCTCTATCTAAAATAGTAAATGTTGTTCAATCGAACAGATATTCACAATTGTTTACATTATTGAGTTTTAAAAGTCGTTTTATTCATATCCAATCATTAATTAACCAATTAATTTAAATATATTCACCAAACTCCTGGAGAACTGCTGCGGCTACTGTCTGTCTCAAGCCCGGATAAAGGAGGAGGGTTGAACATGGGGTTAGAGACCCCATCCCGTGGAAAACTAACTCGTTAAAAAACGCCATTGCAAGGAACCCTAATATAAATTTATTGAAGATAACCATCTAATGATGAAAATTAACGACGTTTATTCATCACTGCTAATCATAATTATATATAATTGTTTAGTTATTTCATAAAGCCCCCTATTCAAACTAAATCCATATTGCTGATCTCATAGATTCACTACTCCTACATTTAGAATTTCATTGGGAGGTATATTCAACTGTTCTACATTACTACAATCAACTATCAGTATAATTAATCATAACGAAAATAAAACATTTAAAACTGTTAAATTCACTTGGTGTTGTTTTACTTGTATCCTCCCATCGTTATTTAGGACTGCGATTCATCAGTTTCATGTTGGCATATGTGCATCTTGTGCGGATTGCCTTGGTATAGCCTAAAGTCACAAGCTTTTTTAAGCAAAGATAGATAGTGGCTAGCAGTGGAATCCAGGACGCGCGTTTCATCCTATTTGGGACTCTTCATCTGGATGCACTGCATCCCAGAGTTGATGTTCACTCTTGTTCGCTGTTGTATCATATAAATGAAATAGGCAAAGAATAAATTAACTCTCAATAAATGCGAACTATATATTTATATTAGGCAATTAGTTTCCATTATATTTTAGTGACCCTATATCTGACTCCAGTTTCATCGTTTCTGATTGCTATCAAGATATTCATTTTGCCAACTCACTTTGTTGAATAACGGAATCAAATAAGTCAAATACGAGTATGATGTTTTGGATACATATATTTCGTACAATTGTTGATCGGAACAGACCATCAGAGAATTGCAGCGAATGAAGCGAAGAGAAACGACACGCAGTGAAGATGGAGTGTGAGCCAACTTGATTGAATCAAGCATTAATCAATAGTTATAGCCGAACAAAAATAAGTTACAGACATGTGATGAATAGGATAAGTTGATAAGTTAATAATTAACAAGGTCAAAATGTGACTCAAAAAGATTCGATCAATTGGCATCTTCAGAAGCAAGGATAAGTTATATGGGCTTAACATTGTCAGACAGTCAGTCAGTGACAACGTAGAACTTCGTAAGTACGCGCATCAGTTCGATTTGCCACACCACATTAGCACAGAGATGCAGTTGTCGATTCAAATCCCGCGGTAATAGAAGTGGTAAGAGTATAAACACTAATCGGAAAGATTAGGGTTTGAAGAGGTTATTCAAGGAGTATAATACAGTGAAATAAATTTGGAAAGAGAAAAGAGAAAGGAACATGAAGAATTCAAAAGATTAAAATGTGAGAGAACACAAAGAACGGATGCACCTGCACCATTGCAAATGATTTTGAGCCATGTCATTCAAGGTCTCTAACCATCGATTGCTATCGTCTCACAGATCCCAACCAGGTAGTCTACACCTACCAACATGGCTCAGTCCACTTGTCAATGACAACATGGATCTGTGCCATGTTTAGGTTTGGCTGCACCTAGCTTTCTTTCAACCTATTCCTACGCCACAAAACATCGCACGTCGGAACAGATGGTAATTGAGCATACGTAACACGAGTCCCAGCCATCTCAACTGATTAAGTTTCACTACGTCATCAATTGATTTGCCATCCTTACCTAATACCCGTTTCCTAACAACTGCGTTACTTCCTCGATGGTCCCAGAATGTACGAGCAATATTTCGAAGACACCTATGATCAAATACTAGTACCCTACGAATATCCTCTACTCTTGCCAGCCCTGTTTTACAGCCATAAAGTAGGAAGGAACGAACTGCTGAGCAGTAAACACGTCCTTTGGTTGATAGACGGATATCTCGCCTACGCCATAAATGACGCAAGTTGGCAAAAGCTAGTCGAGCATTCTGTATCCGTGCTGAGATTTCGTCACACACTAAACCACAAGGGCTGATGAGACTTCCAAGATAAGTGAAGCGGTCGACACGCTCATCAACTTCACTCCCTATCATTAGTTCAGGTGTCAATGTGACCCAATCGTGAAGCAACATTTTGCATTGCGAGGGGGAGAATCGCATGCCGAACATGCTTGCATTGTTGCTTAGAGTGGTCAGAAGACTCTGCATTTTGTCAGCGTCTTCACCAAATAAAACTATGTCATCAGCATATTCTAAGTCAATAAGTAAACCTCCTGTTAGAAGTTCAACCCCTGGAAATCTAGACGAGGAAAGTGTTATCTCTAAAAGTACGTCCACCACAAAGTTGAACAAGAATGGGGAGAGTGGACAGCCCTGACGAACACCACCTGAGGTAATCAATTCTGATGACAGTTCGCCATAAGCTCTCACTCTACCAGTTGTGTTCGAGAAGAGAGCCTTTATAAGGTTAATGTACTTCTTTGGTACTCCTTTCAATGACAAACACTGCCATAGCACCTCACGATCGACAGAGTCGAATACCGCTTTAAGGTCGAGAAATACTACCATTGTGGGGCGTCTGAACGTGTGTCTGTGTTCTAGAACCTGACGTAGTGTGAAAATCTGATCTATACAACCACGTCCAGGTCGAAAACCGGCCTGGTTTCCTCTAATCTGCTCTTCACGAGCTTTGATTAGGCGTCGAAGTATTATTGAAGCTAATATTTTAGACACTATATTAGTCAAACTGATTCCTCTGTGATTGTCACAAGAGGACTTTTGTCCTTTCTTATAGACTGGCACAATCAGTGATTGAGACCAGTCAGATGGGATTACGTCCAGTTCCCAAATTCTACCTAAGACCTCAGTTAATCTCACTGCCAATACTGAATCACCATCCTTAAAAATCTCAGGAGTAAACGTGTCAGGGCCTGCTGCTCTCCCTCGCTTCAGATTTCCTATAGCTTTTTCAACTTCGTAAAGAAACGGAGGACCTACATTAACTTGCCATTCAGGTTGACTGAAGATCGTGGGAAACCGAAGTGTTACTGAAGGCGAGTTGAACTGATGCCTGAAGTGTTCTGCCCATCGATCCAATCTCCTGGATTGAGAATGTATAATATGTCCATCTTTCTCTGAGAGTGTTTCGCTAACAGTCAAATACCTAATACCGGTTTCCTTAACAAGTCTGAACAATTGTCTGCTATTAGGGGGTCGCCATGTTAAAAGATGTTTTTCCTTATGCTTAAAGTTAGTATTTGCAAGGAACAGGCAGTTATCTGAGCATAGCTGCAACAGACGGTCGCCATTATCTGTTCTCTGAGCAACGACACCATAAGATCCACTTAGGTGTCTTTCCCTTTCGCTTAGTTTACCTACTTGAGCATTAAAGTCACCGGCCACTATTACTACATCAGAGCGCCTAGCTTTTCGGAGAAGGTCCGAAAGCTTTCTGTAAAACTCATCTTCCAGACACACGAAGTGTGAATCAAGTTGGTTCTTTATTTTGACACGGTGAGGTCCAATGAATGACGCTACTCGGATCCTGTATGCGCGTTTTGGAGACTCAGCACACATCGATGGCGCGGGATTCTAAAGTCCTAGCTAAGGAAGCCTGCTGTCCTATTTGGCACAGTGTTCGGACGTCTAAAGCTCCTACGTGTAGTATAGAGCGTGGTTTCAGGAGACCAGAAATAGCGTTCCACGTACTCGAATCGTTAGCCCTAGCAGTGCCAGATGATAAAGAGACGTGAGAAGGGTTAGCGGTGGAGATAAGAGAAGTATTAGAAGGTGCAGGAAGGATTTGAATGTGACCAATTCGGTCTCGTGTGCTGTTACGGGTATGAGGGTTGATGTCACTTCCCGGCTGCCAACACCGTGAAAGGGTATTTTCTGAGGAAACTAAAAAAGAAGTCGGATTGTTGTCGGCCCTAACGACCTGGGAGCGTGACCGCAGAGCCCAAGGGACAACTGCTTGAGGCCGGTCACGCACGGCTTCTTATGGGAGGTTTTTGACGTGTTAACTCCGTTCGTCAAAGAGCCTTACCGCCGGAGACGGAAATCCGTGAGGTAAGGTGAGGTGTGACATTTTTAGGGCTGACCTTTCCTAACCCCTTCCTTACTTGTGAGAAGGCAGCATCGCTGTAGACGCTGGTTGTCCGAGGGAAACACCTTACTGCTGTCTCACCTCTCTACATTCAGCAGTACGACTTCGCCCTCAGACTTTGAGTTGCTGCTTTTAGTCTTAACGTTCTCCAATCGACCTGCCTGGCATGGTAGAACCTACAGGAATATATGTTCCAGCCAATATAGCTCGGTTGGGTCATCACGATAGGCAACCCCAACCACCGCGTCAACGTAACATCTACGGTCATGAGCTTAACATGGTAACCATCTCTCTTCGTGTCATTCAGTACTGTGTGTGTTTTAATATTCCATTATACATATGTGTATCCATGTAAACATAACTAATTGACATTAGTATTTCAGTCATCTAAATAACATCAATCATTAATTAACATGATCACTTTGGCTTGGTGAGAGTTAAACTGAAACAAATATCTGTATAATGTAATTGTTGACAGGAGAAAATTCGTTTAATGTGATTTTGGCTTACATACATACGATTAGTAACAGAGGGGGTTTTGTGGATATTACAGTAATTTTAATAGTTGAATCCATGAGCCAACGGAAGCTGAACCACTGTGAAAAAAACTGGAAGCACTGAACGACCATTTCGTCCTATTGTGAGACTCCTCAGCAGTGCGCATCCACGATCCCGCCTCACAAGGTTCGAACCCAGAATCTATCAGTCTCGCGCGCGTACGCTTAACCCTTAGACGACTGATTCGGCCAGCATCCAAACGGTGTTAATGTCCAACTTCAACCAATCGACGAAGTTGCACCACTGTCCACAATTCTCATCAGTGATTTGTTATCTCACAAATGATCCGGTTAGAATCTCGCGAGGCAGGATCGTCGATGAGCACTGCTGAGAAGTCCTACAATAGGACGAAACGGCCATTCAATTCTTCCAGGTTTCCCATGGTGATCTAGCTTCAAATGACTCATGATGTCAACTATTCAAATTACATATATACATTTGTAAACTTGATATTTTGAATATGAGAATATAAGAAATGTGAAATTACTTGATACTGAATAATCCATTATGTAATTGAAGTTCAAGTGAATAAAAAACTAAATACCTAATTTTAAAACTACTTGTTATAAATTTTGATCTGAACATGTGAACCATTTGTATTTATGATCTGTGTAAACGTTTAATTACAAATAGAGGAAGATAAGATAAATATTATTAAAGACAAAGCTATAAGAAAACACGCTGATATCTCTGAACTTATAGTGATGTATAGTACTTTATAGATAAAAACCTTTTAGGAACAACTGGAACAATAACGAGACAGATTTGGATGCATCTAGCACACATCAATACCGTCATACTTTGTCCCATCACCAATTGACAGATCACTCAATCCGTAAGTCATGAGAACATCATCAGCTCATACGACATACAAGCTACATCAAAATCTTTTACCATATCAACAAGATAATCTATTTTGCTTTAGCGTATTCATGTGAACTAGATTCGTTTAATGAGATATCATTATCACCATATCAACTAACTAAATCTGATAGTTTTTGTTCATTTATTAAACAGGAAAACAATCATGTCTAATAACAATTACCCTTAAGCTAAATATTAAAAAGCAATACTGTTTAATAATCTAAGATTTGATACATTTCAGCAAAGAAATTAGAATTTACATTTAAGATAAGGAGAAAAATAGTAGTGGGGGGGTAAGGGAAATTGTTTCAGACTTTAGAAAGTAACAATTAGATTAACCAATGTAGAGTTGTTTTGTAGGTTTATAAAAATTCAATCAGAATATTGTTAAGGTAAATGAATCTCATTGTCTTATTATAAAACGATGAGTATAGGATTGTGAAGATTGTTAAATTTTTGATTGAGATCATGAACAGATAGATGAATGTTCCATCCTATTTAGGGACTCCTCAGCAGTGCATATCCATGATCCTGCCTCGCGCGTCAACATCAATTCTGAGATGCAGGTTCGATGTGTGTGCTACTTATATTGACATAAGTAGTATATGATGTTAGTCGTGAACAGAATGTTTGGCAGCAGAGAGACAACAGGATCGAACAGTAAAGAATCGAAAAAGAATGTAATTTGTATGAAAATTCAAGAACAATGAAGTCTGAGTCATTTTGAGACAACTGGTGGAGATTTTTTCAAATTAAGCATTTACTATATAATTGTTAGATTTTATTGAGATGCTCTGTAATTTCGTGTCAATTACATTCGAACATCCCCACCCGCGTCCCTGTTCACCACACAGGTACCTCCGGCTGATGAGTTACAAATAGGACGAAACGTGCGTAGTGGATTCCACTGCTACCCAATATCAGTCTTTGCTTATATAAATTTGAATTTCGTCATAAATCAACTACAGTTGGGATATATTTGAAAAACAGAGAGTAGTTGGCATGCATTATTCCTATTCCTACATTTTTCACTAAGAAGCCACTTCAAGCCAAGATTCATCTTTGTATATAAACGATAAAAAAGTTTTGAACAATCATTAATTCACTAGATGAGTGTTATATTTGATACGCATCAATAAGAGAAATACATTTATGATGTATTTTATAATTAATTTAAAAAATCCAATGTCAACTTTCACTAACATATAGAGAAGAGGCTGTATATTTACAGAATGTTTCTGAGATGGTGGAGAAGATTTGTAGCTCAGGTGGATGATAGAAGTCTATCTGAAGTTTGTGCTGATGATGCCGTTCAGAAGAACGATGAATGCTCCATGATCAAACCATCCAGTTCAGAGAACAAAACTTCATCAAAAACAGAATGTTTCTTTAGTATTCATCAATGTAAGGAATAATACAACTTCTTAGGTAATAAGCATTGAATAATAACTTTAATAGAAACATAGTGTAGTGTGTACTACTCATAATGACAGAAATAACTAGTATATGTCGTCAATCAAAAGTGAAATGTCTGAAGATCGAAGAAGATAAGACGAGAACAGAGAATGATTAGTGTGGACACGAAAGAACAATGAAGTCTGAGACGATTGGTTAACATTTTGAAAATGAAGTGTTTACTGTATGGTTATCAAAGACTGTAATTCTGTGTTCAAATACATTCGATTGTTCCCATTTGTGTTCTCATTCACTACAATAATAACAGATAGCAAATTATAGTTTAACAACAATACAATTAATAAGAAAGATATCTGGTAAGACTACATTTTCTGAACGAATCAATCAGATTGAAGATAACAGGTCTTGGATTTTGGCGCGACGACAAAATAAAGACTACATATATATTCTTTATTTCTGACACTTTATATTTTGTAGTCCAACTTGCATCCAACGTGTTTCACTGATCCCAGGCAACTCTAGGTTGTATCTCATCATTTCTGAAGCAATTTAGAAGACTCTCCCGGTCTTCCGCATTGTACGAGCATTCCGTGTACTTAAATAAATGATTGCTCTGGTTGTCAGAAGAGGCATCGGCCTCATGACTCTCGAAGGAACTCGGCTCTCATCATGAGGCGTCATGACTCTTCTAAATGAAGATCTTCTGACTCCCAGGGAAGAGTTTAAACGGTTTGAATTATTTTTTCTGGTTAGCGTTTTTTAGCGAGTTAGTTTTCGATGGGATGGGGTCGCTAAACTTATGCCCAACCCTCCTCCTTTATCCGAGCTTGGGACCGGCAGTAACCCCCAGAGGGACTCCAGGCGGAGTTACTTTATATGTAATCATACTTATATTCAACATCTATTGTATCTCTACATCAATAGTAAAAAAAAGGAAACAATGGTTTGGTGGCATACACACACACACTGCCGCGGTAATTCAGAATAACCAATCTCCCTACCATCCGTTCTTCAACTTTATTAGCAACCACCCGTGATTGAAGATTATAATAGTGTTATAATATCGTTTTAGTTCATTTCACACTATGATTTACACTGTAACTGTAATGTGTTGCAATTTACTTTACTCATAAACAGACACTTAGATTTGTAGTGTTCATTGTTTTTGGTTTATCACATGTAACTGTGCGTATTGTTGCTATCTTAAATAAGCTTTTTTGCTAGGATCCACCACACTACAGTAAGTCTGTTTTGTAGGTCACTGAATCTTCATTTAATTAAGACCTAAGTTTAAGGCTTAATTCTTTTGAATAGTTTCATATATTAATGAGATATTTTTCTAATTTAACATATACTTCTATCCCCATTTATTTATTTAAATACATGCATATGCGACATATAAATCATTCGATTTGTGTTAGGGCTAGGATACTGTCCGGGTGCCTAAACCAAAGCAGCTGATTCCCTTGGGGGGGGCACAACTCGAGCCATTGACCTATAGATTTAATCCATAAGGCAGTTGAGCCACGTCAGAAGTTGTGGTCCCATGGTAGCTGGTGACCAGCAATAGATTCATACACCACTTGTCCGTTCAGGATCTTGGAGACCATGTACAACATTGGTTTGGAATCAGGGTTTTCCAACTCCCCTAGGTACATTTATGTAAATTGTATTCATACATGTTGATATTCTTAGTGTATTATAATAAACCTTTATAAAATTTGATTGTTAAACATTAAAAACAAAAAGAACGCAAACAATTTCCAAAGGATATAACAGAATAACACCTTTATACCCAAGATGAGACTATAATTTATGTACGACCTTTGGGTGACGCTAAACTGACTTTGGGATTGTCCACCTAATAACCACGACAAAATGAGGGTTATAAACCTGTGTGAGGAGTTTGAATTATGATTGATAGTTGGTGATTAGGGTTACGAACTAGACTTGAAATTTTCATCACGAACTAACATCAGCTGAAATGCCAAAACTCTATTTAGACAGATGGACGAATGTAGTTCACGCCAAAATCCAAGACCTGTTATCTTGTATCTGATTAGTTCGTCCATAAATTATAGCCTCGCTATATCCGATTGCGAGAGTAGTGTAATTTATAATTATTGAAGTAAAATAGTTATCACTGAGTGGTAATGAATGTCATGTGTGTCAGGTTCTGCTTAGTGCAGATCGAATCCTATCGAGTAAGTTTCAATGTGTCCACCAGTTTTGGTGACTCGACATTGGGTGCACTATGTAAATACATCTCAGTCCAACAGGAGGTCGTTCGGACTCGGACAGCTCAGTAGTAATATCTCCGACTATGAAGCTGAGTAACACGGGATTGAATCCGTCAGTCAGCATCTATTCCCTCAAGAATACAAGTACGCCTTGCTGACGAGTGTCAAGTAGCACGTAATCTTGCTTAAGGGTTTCCTATTAACTACTTCTAATCACTATCTTAATTCATCAATTCTAAGAGACGTTTTATAATCATTATACTCACTAATCAACAAAACTAATTATTAGTATAGGGGTTGTGGAGATTATTAAGTTTTAGATTGAGATCATGAACCGATTGATGTTAGACCATCACAATTGAAAACCTGGAAGCACTGGACGGCCGTTTCGTCCTATTGTGGGACTCCTCAGCAGTGCCCAACCACGATCCCGCGAGCGGGATTCGAACCCAGGGCCTTCGGTCTCGCGCGCGAACGCTTAACCAACTGGACCTCTGAGCCGGCATCCAATGGTGATAGAAACTATCACGAAACGGCCGTCCAGTGCTTCCAGGTTTTCAATTGTGATGGTCTAACATCAATCAGTTCATGATCTCAATCAACAACTAATTATGTTCCATTTCATTCTAATAACTAATCAACATCTTATGATACATAGATCACCTATATGTATCTATAAGATGTTTATAAATACTCAATTATATAATGAAATTTATGTTTATTTTATTCATCTCATTTAGCTTTATTAATTTTCTGCATGTATAAGCAAAAATTATAATAAATAGAGCATAAAATATGGCAAGGGGGGAATGTGAACGTCTATACCATCCAAATATCTTCTAAGAAATTAATTAGAACAATGAATGATGTACATAAGAATGGAAAATATTAAACTAAAGAAATGAGATCTGAGCATATGTAAGAACTATAGAGGTATCACATTACTGTCAGTACCAGTGTAGTGAACAAGAACACCAGTGGGGACAATCGAATATATTTAACACGAAATTACAGGACTCGTTAATAAAATCTAGTTGGTTAAGCGCCTGTCGCGAAACTGATAGGTCCAGGGTTTGAATCCCGCGAGGCGGGGTCATGGATGAGCACTGCTGAGGAGTCCCACAATAGAACGAAAAGGCCATCCAGTGCTTCCAGATTTTCCATGGTTGTCTAGCTTCAAATTAACTCATGATCTCAACTGTTGAATTAAAGTAAATGCTTAATTTGCGAAATGTCCATCAATTGTCTCAAAAATGACTCAGACTTCATTGTTCTTGAATTTTCATACAAATTGCATTCTTTTTCCATTCTTTACTGTTCGATCCTCTTGTCTCTCTGCTGCCAGACCTTCTGTTCACGACTAACATCATATACTACTTATGTCAATATAAGTAGCACACACCAAACCAGGAAACGTTTTCAACAGAGTGTTTCTGAACTGGATGAAAGATACAGTAGACGTCCAACTTCAAGATAAAATAAAGTATAAAGCTTCTACAAAATGATGAAGAAAAGTATTACTCATGTAATTAAATGTTAACGAAATTGTCAAACTAAGCCTTAGTGATTAATTATGATGATTTTCTTTTCACAAACTTCAGACATAAAAACAATGGCTAGTTATAATTGCTAGTAGTTTGTTTAACTGTAAGTTTTGAGCTAAAATCTACCGGGAAAAATGAATAAAAATTATTGTTTAAAATGTATGATATTGTATGATTAGAGGTAACTGCCAGACATCATTGACCAAAGGTTTCACCTGGTTGATCCATACAAAAATTGGAATAGATTACTTGCTTACGTATTTACTTAAACCTGTCACCCCTAGTCGAGCAGCATAGACCATTCACCAGCATTCTCATTCCAAGCCTGTCCTCACCAATACTTTTTGTTCTCCCCAGATGCTATTCAGCCTTTTCATGTTTGCTTCGTCTCCGTTTGCCTTCACGATTCCATGTTAGGGCTTGCCTCGTGATCCAGTTTGGTGATTTCCTAATTGTGTCCTATCCATTTCCATTGTCTTTTCCCGATTTCCTCTTCATCAGGAAGCTGTTTTGTTCTCCCTCACACTAAACCATTACTGATGGTATCCGTTCCACGGATATTCCGTATCTTGTGAGGACAATTCTTTATAAATACTCCAAGTTTCAGCTACGTACAGTAGAACGTTTTTGACATTCGTATTGAAGATTGTAACGTTGATATTGGTTGACTGTTGTATTGAGTTTCATATATTCTTTAACTGTAGGAATGCTGTTTTTCGTTTGCTAATCAACGCCTTTATATTTGCATTAGATCTTCCTTGTTCATCGATGATGCTTCCCAGATCCATGAATGTTTCCACCTGTTACAGAGTTTCTCCATCAAATGTGACTTGGTTGTTATTCTCCGTGTTGTATTTGACGATCTTGCTTTTCCCACTGTGTATGTTGAGACCTACTACTTTAGAGAATTCTGCTGCACTGGTTGTCCTCATCTACATTCGTTGGTGTGTATGGGATGGACAATCTAGGTCATCTGCAAACTCTAAATCATCTAGTTGCATGCCAGCCGTTCATTGTACTCCATGATTCCCTGAGATGTTGTCTTCATAATCCGACCAACTACCAGAAGAGGAAAGGGGAGAGTATGTAGTATTGTCTGACTCCGGTCCTCACTTCGAATGCATCTATCAGCTGTCCATGCACCACATTGCATTGTATTCCGTCGTATGAATTGCAGATGATGTTGACGATTTCCTAAGCCACTCATTAGTGTCAAAGTTTCCATGAGGTTCTTCTATCCACACTGTCAAATGAACTCTCATAATGAGGGAAGTTGATGTATAGTGACGAGTTCCATTTAAGAAACAAATATTGATTTATTTATTTACATATGTCATGGAAACATTAAATTGTATCTAAGACAAATTCATTTCATTTATCAATATTCATTGTGTTTTATCAATATAGTCAATCATTCTAATGACAGATCGATTTAATATATGAACATCAGTAAATTGAATGATGATCTCTTTAAAAACAAAACCCCCTTGTGCGTTCTCTTTTTTTTTTTTTACCAAAGAGATTGATAGTGATCTTAATAACTAATGAATGTCCTTAGTTTCAATGTTTTGGTTTGTGTCCCATTGTTAATAGAGAGGAGGAACCCATTTAGTCACTAATTGTATGGATTTGTGAACTTTGAGGAAAATTCAAACCTTTCGTAATAAACGAAGTGGGACTGTGAACTTCATTATCTCAGCTGGGATTTTGAGCAACAAGTGATGGATTTTCGTCTCAGTGTGTTCATAATCTTACTTAAACACATAAACATTGGTACAAAGAGGCACCAAATACATATGCGACACATAAATCATTCGATTTGTGTAAGGTCTAAAATACTGTCCGGGTGCCCAGAGAGAAGCAGCTGGTTTCCTTAGGGGGCAGCAACCTGAGCCATTGACCTACAGATCTAATCCATAAGGCAGTTGAGCCGCGTCAGAAGTTGTGGTCCCATGGTAGCTGGTGACCAGCAATAGATTCATACACCATTTGTTCCTACAAGATCTTGGAGACAATGTAGATCATTGGTTTGGAATCAGAGTTTTCCAACTTCCCTAAATGAAACCCCTATAACCACCAACCCGGTTGGATCGACGGACATCTACTTTTCGTCCTCTAAATTTTGTGAACGATACCCTCTCTGCAAGAAGGCAGTGTTCATGAACGCTAGAATATGGACACATTTAGCTGATCAATCTCAGTTTGTACGAAACAAGAATCCTGAATCACATTTCTAATGACTGTTGAAATATTATTATCTTAGCTATTGATTATGTTTTATATTTTGCAGTACAAAGGGTTTAACTAAAGTTGAACGTATTCAAATATTGTAAAGCTCTTGATATAATTTGCAGCGGAGTCGAATTCAAAATTTACAAGTTGTCAAAAGACACTCTTAACCACATTTCTATCTACCTAATAGTAAGCATCATATCGTGATAAAAGAAATCTTTTCGGTTTTAATATCTGGTCGTAACTTGTCAAAAAGAGAGAAATGATCCATTCTTTACTAAGTAAAAACCATGGTGTTGTCTAAAAGAAGTTGGACCAATAGATACAAATGAAGCATATCTAAAAAGTATGTTCTTACTTGTCCACAAAATGGTCATTGTATTTCTATGCTGCATATAATAACAACTTTTAATTCATATAGTGAATAAAAAAGATACTGACAATAGCGATTGGTGAGAAACTTCTCTTCATGAAGCTACCGCTCAACGGATATATAGCTAGTGATGTACTATGGAATAGACTGGCTAAACCAGTGAAGAGGGTGTTTTATGCAGCTAACCTCCGTCTATCATTCTACAGTCAACCTATGTTGGTTTCCCGATTAAAGGATAGGTCACCTAATTTTGCCACATTCACGTGTATCCACATATTCATGTGATACTGAGGCGGTTGCCACACACTGAGCGTATAATCAGGTCAACTAACCAAGGAATAAGTGAGCACCTCGCTTTGTGGTAGAAAGTGGTATGATAAAACGACATGAAGCTCTGCTTCATCACACTAAGTCATTAGAATCTTGTATTTATGTTATTTGTAACACGCTTATCTCTCTTTTGAGCAAATTGAGATTAGGAGACAATTTTCATGAATATTATCTTCCCTCTTTCTCTAACATTCTCGGAGTAATGTGTTTTCGGTCTTCCTCTTCTCCTTTGACCTTGAGGATTCTATGTAAGGTCTTGTCTTGTGACACAGTTCGGTGCTTTCCTCAATGTGTGTCCTTTACACTTTCTGCACTTTTTCCTGATTTATTCTTCTTCTGGGATCTGGTTTGTTCTCTTCCATAGTAGGTTGCTGCTGATAGTGTCCGGCTAACGGATCCGAAGTAATAAACATTTGTATCTTCTGAATGAGGGCTTTCGTAATTCTCCACGTTTCTGTCCCATACAGTAGACCTTTCTTGACGTTTTTAATGAAAATTCTGACTTTGGTGTTGTTTGACAGACAGTTGTTTTGAGTTCCAGATGTTCCTCAGTTGTAAATATGCACCTCTTGCTTTACCGATCCGCGCCTTCACATCTGCATCAAATCCACCATGTTCATCAATGATGCTGCCCAGATATGTAAAGGTTTTTACATCTTCCAAATCTTCTCCGTCAATTGTGATTTGATTGGTGCATGCTGTGTTGTATCAGAGAACCTTGCTTTTCTCTCTGTGTATGTTGAAACCTACTGCTGCTGCTGAGACTACTGCTACACTGATCGTCTTCTCCTGCATTTGTTGTTGCGTTTGCAATAGCAGAGCCAGATCATCTGTGAAGTCTAGATCGTTCAACTGCATCCTAGCTGTCCACTGTATCCCGTGCTTCCCTTTAAACTTCCATAATTATAATCTCTAATTCTTTCTTTTATTCATAAAATGTTTTCAGTTTCCCAATGAAAAACACTCGAATTCATTAAATCAGATTATTTTGTTGTTGTTGAGTTGTTCAATTACATTCCTTAAACAGTCAATGACAATACTTAATATTCTATTTCAACTTTATAATGATTATTTTTGTTTGAATAAAACGTTAATAATATCAACAACAAAAAAAAGGAAAAAAAGAAGAGAAAAGAAAAGAAATACTATATCGATCAATGTCATCATTTCGATGTATCAACTAGTTACAAAAATTACTACTGTTACTATGTGAATAAAAGTAAAAGGAAGATTATCCCTGTTGCTATGGTGATGATTGTGGTGGTGGTGGTGGTGGAGGCGGTTATTATTGTAGTGACATCGTTGCATTTTTTTTCCGCTTTCTTCTTATGAAATGCTACATTATATTAATTGAATCTTCTATGATTTATGAATAAAATAAATCTGATTGTTGACATTAATCACCGACGCTTATTATCATCATCATCATCATCATCAAAATACTAAAAATAAAGAAGAGAAACTGTATTATTCTCAATTGTACTTCAGTTCGAATCTTCAGTAATGAATAATTAAGGAAATTTTATGTCAATGAAAAGGAAACTTTTTTTTCTGGCTGTCTGTCTATCACTCTATCTGTCTATCCCTATATCTGAATGGGTTTTGTGGAGATTTTAGAAATTTCACAGATTGAAATCATGAGTTAGTTGAAGCTAGACCGCCATTGAAAACCCGGAAGCACTGGACGGCCGTTTCGTCCTAGTATGGGACTCCTCAGCAGTGCGCATCCACGATCCCGCAACGCGCGGGGCTCGAACCCAGGACCTACTGGCTTCGCGCGCGAGCACTTAACCACTAGACCACTGAGCCGGCATCCAACGGTGTTAATGTCTAGCTTCAACTGACTCATGATTTCAATCTATCCCTGTATCTGTTTGAGTTCTTCATTTGATCTATAAATAGCTATTTGAAATGTTAACAAAATAAAAGTACAATTCAGTTTATCTATAATATAAAGTAGTTTAATTTATGATAGAATTACATAATCTGTAATAATTTTATCAATGTCTCACAGTAGTATGAAACAGTCGTTCAATACTTCCAGGTTTTTGATGATGGTATACTACCTTCAATTGACTCATCATCTCAGCTATTGAAATTACTATAATATTCATAAAAATCCCTTTTGATACTAATTAACATATGATCACTAGTGACGGTCTCCAAGAGGTATTTCTTGGAGTTCTAGGGAGAAGTAGTGACTAGTGGAGTTCAACTGGATCTGTTGTGAGGTAGTAACTCACTGAAGATATTGATGAATGTGTTGCTCAATTTGGTGGATTAGTTGAAGTTAGATAATAAAACCATTGGATGGCGTTCCGCTCAGCGGTGTAATGGTTAACAGTTTACCCGTGAGACAGATAGGTCTTGGGTTCGAATCTCGCGAGATGGGATCATGGATGAGCAGTCCTAAGGAATCCCAAACTAGTACGAAACGGTTGTCTATTGTTTCCAGGTTTTTCATGATGGTCTTTTATTATTTTTTTATTTCAACACATAAATATTGGTACAAGAGGGCACCAAATATATATGCACCACACCATATTTGTGTGGGATGTGCTGTGATACTGCCCAGGTGCCCAGACCGAAGCAGGTGGTTTTCTTAGGATGCCACCCCCCGAGCCTTTGACCTAAAAATCTGATCCACAAGGCAGTGGAACATCGTAAGGAGATGCAGTCCCATGGTAACCGGTGACCAACCGTTGGTTCATACGTCATTTGTTCCCGAATGATACTGGAGCCCATGTGCACCATTGGTTTGGAATCTGGTTAAAGCGCTGGACATTCGCTTTTCGTTCTCTCATTTTCGTAAACAACACCCCCGCCATGAGAAGGCAGTGAGTAGGACTCCCCTGGCAGAGGATGTATGCACGTGGCCGTGTGAAAGCATTTCGAGAGAGATGGCGGGCCACCACGCTCTCGGCCATACCAGGGCATTTGGGGGCCCATGATGGTCTAGATTCAAATGACTCATGACCTTAACTTTTAAAATCAATATCTAATTGTTATTGAAGTTATCATAATAAAACAACATAATATATAATATCTCTGATAGGTTTGTAACAAATATTTGACGGAATTTTCTACTTCACGCATCTATGTAGCTGTGATAGTAGCTAGGTGGATAACGCAATGACAATTGAAGTGAACTAAACTGGTTTCGAGTCTCTGAGTAAACATTATCTCTGGGATGCAAGTTTATTCGGTTGACGAATACAAAATAGGATGAAAAGCGCATCGTGACTTCCACTGGTAGTTACTAAGCAAGTTTACTTATTGTAACTTTGTTTGTAGATACATTATCTAAGCTGTATGAAACATAGACGATTGTCGAATACAAACGACTAAACAACTTGTTTTCATAAATTTGACACTTCTTTTTCAATAGAAAAATCAATCTATTTAGTTAAACAACATACTACTAAACTACTCAAATGTCTTATAACACTAGAATTTGATCTTTTATAGTTTGAATGAATGATAATCATATTTCAATGACCTGACCCAAATATTCAAAGTCAACATCAATAAGGATTATTTTAAACATAAATGAGTGTATGAAGCGAATTGTTGTTTTTTTTAGGTCAACTACTGTTTGAACGTTTGAATTAATTTTACTGGTTAGCGTTTTTTAGCGAGTTAGTTTTCTACAAACTAGAGTCGCTATCCCCGTACCCGGTCCTCCTCCTTTACTCAGGCTTAAGACCGATAGTGGCTCTAGAAGATCTAGAGGCAGAGTATTTATATACAGTTGTCTACACAAGATACTCATCATACGTTGACCGGATACCATCAGTAGCAGCCTACTGTGGGAGAGAACAAACCAGCTTTCAACTGAAGAGGAGATTAGAAAAAGACGATGGAAATGGATAGAACATACATTACGCAAATCATCAAACTATAAATCACGAGGCAAGTACTAACATGGAATCCTAAAAGAAAACAGAAACAAAGAAGGCCGAAGAACACACTACATTAGAAGCATAAATGAAAAGGATGGATAGCAACTGGGAAGAACGGCGAGGGTTTTCACAAGACAGGGATGGATGTAGAGTGCTAGTGAGCGGCCTATGCTGTTCGATGAGAGGTAACAGGAGTAGGTAAGTAAGTAACTAAGCAAATAATTGAAAAACTTTGAAAGCTTTCGTCAGACAAGTCAGTATAGATTTACTGCAAATCTGTTATTCAGATTTGTATCACAACTACCTTACTTACTTACTTACGCCTGCTACTCCTCGTAGAGGAGCATAGGCCGATCACAAATACCTTAGTATTGCATAAATACAGCTTTGTTACAAGTGACACATTATCTTCATTTATTTGTAATGCATATTGATACTTTTGTATTTGAATAATGAAGAATATTACGAAATACTTGACTGACTGTTGGATTGATTAAAAACAGTTGATAATTGTGTGTAGATTCTATTGAACTGTTTTTCATATACAACAAAACAGTCATAATAAATTTATTGATTGTCAACTATCTAAAGAAGATGAAAATCACAGTACGAAGAAATTCGCACACTTTTACCTACTTAATTACTCCCATAGGCCGCTGACCAGCATTCTCCTACCCACTATCTACTCAGACTTCATTTCTACTTCTATACAAATGTTGTTCATTCTTCTCATATCTGCCTCCATTCCTTGGCGTAATGTGCACTTTGGTCATCCACTTCTCCTTTGGCCTCGAGGATTCCATGTGAGAGCTTGTCTTGTGACGCAGTTCGATGCTTTCCACAATGTGTGTTCTATCCACTTCCAGCATTTATTCCTGATTTGTTTCTCCACTGCAATCTGGTTTGTTCTCTCCCATAGTAGGCTGTTGCTAATAGTGTCCAACCAATGGATCCGAAGTAGTTTGTGTAGAAAACTGTTAATAAACACATGCATCTTCTGGATGATGGCTTTCGTAGTTCTCCAGGTTTCCGCCCCATACAATCGAACTGTCTTGACTGCGCCTGGAGTCCCTCCGGAAGTTACTGCCGGTCCCGAGCCCGGATAAAGAAAGAGGGTTGAGCATGGGGTTAGCGACCCCATCCTGTAGAAAAACAACTCGCTAAAATAACGCTAACCAAAAAAATTGTAATATGACTACAGTTATGTAATATTGAATTGATTAATTGACTTATCAATAATAGGAATATGATAGTTACTAATCAATATTTTGTTGTTGTTGGATAAGACACCAGTACACACACACACTTACACGCACACACACTTGTTAACTTTTATAAGGAGATTAATGTAACTATGAAATGAGATAGAGACATTTTAAAATTTAACGCTACATTAGTTTCATTTAATTTGCTTGAATTATTTTCCATTTAACAACAACAACATACAAGCAAACAAACATTTTAATTATGTCTAATGAGTGAATATTTCGATAAGCAGATTATAAAAGCGTGAAATGTATTTGAAGTAGTAAATGTAATTTTATCTGTATTATAACTTGCAGACTTTGTGCCCCTATCAATCTATGACGTAATGACATCACCAATTAGAGTATAGTGAATTATCGACCGGACAAATGACGTATAAAACATGTACGAGTAGTTTTGAGTACTTATCGATCCTTCTTTCTGCCTAGCTTTGCCTGTTAGAGTCCACAACATCAATCTCAGCCTCTGCAATATGAATAATGTATTTCAAACATACTGGGCAATATCGAGGCATACGCACAGTATGCACATATGCCAATAACACGCTGATCAATTGAGGCCTTGAACCTCAATGGGGAGATACAAGTCAAACAATACCAAGTGAATTGAAATTCACCCCATTGCACAAGCAAGTGGCTATCAGGACTCAGTAGCTGAGTGGATAACGCGATGACGTTTGAAGTGAATGGTACTGGGTTCGAGTCCCAGAGTGAACACCAACTCTCTGAGATGCGGGTACATCCAGCTGACGAGTCCCAAACAGGATGAGACTCGCGTCCTGGATTCCACTTCTAGCCACTGTCCATCATTGCTTACAAAAATACTGGGGTTTATATACAAACTAAACAGACCACATCATACATCAACCTCAGTCTTCGCGATATGAATGATGTATTTCAAAGATATTGGATTTATGTACCTACCAGACAGACCACACCGTACCATAAAATAGGAAACAACATTTGTACAGGACCAAGCCGAAAGTGGCTGTGAATGTGAGAGATAATAATTAATAGACTGGGCATAACAGTAAGTCGTATAACAGTAGTCTATGGGTCAAAATGAAGCTTATAATAAGAGGAACATGAATATGCATAGTTTAGCTACTTAATCATTATACAGTAAATATATATGTATCGTATTTGTCCATAAATAGTTCTCAAGAGTTACCATGTATAATTCTCGTCGGGATGTAAAAATATCCGACGGTATGATTAATGATGATAATATTAGAATACAAATACAATAAGTTTTATACGAAAACTTAGTTTACACTTAGTAGTGATGATATTATTCAAAGATTTAGGGACAAATCATGAATAGAACTAATGTGAACATAGAAATGTTCATAATTGCTAAATAACTGTTTTCAATTTCATCTTGAATAGTTAAATTGATGAGTCGATTAAAGTTAGATCACCATGGAAAACTTGGAAGCACTGAATGACCGTTTCGTCCTATTGTGGGACTCTTTAAAAGTGCTTCTAAGTTTTCCATGGTGGTCTAGCTTCAATTGACTCATCATCTCAACTATTGAAATTACTATAATATCCACATAAACTCTTTCTGATATTAAACAACATATTCTTACTAGTGACAGTCTCCAAGACGTATTTCCTGGAGTTCTAGTGAGAAGCAGTGACTAGTGGAGTTCAACTGGGTCTGTTGTGATATAGTAACTCACTGAAGATATTGGTGAATGTGTTGCTCAATTTGGTGGATTAGTTGAAATTAGATAATAAAACCCTTGGATGTCTTTCGGCTCAATGGTGTAGTGGTTAAGCTTTTGCGAGCAAAACTGATAGATCCTTGGTTCAAATCTCATGAGGCGTGATCCTGGATGCACACTGATGAGGAGTCCCAAACTAGTACGAAACGGTCGTCTATTGTTTCTAGGTTTTCCATGATGGTCTAGATTCAATTGACTCATAATCTCAACTACTGAAATGAAATATTCCAAATGTAACTTCATACAATAAATTTAAGCTGATTTGTATACTTAAAATCATGTATATTGCTGACAATTTATTGTATAAATGCAACTGGTTGACAAAAAAAACTTGAAGCCAGGTTTAGTGATATTGGTCAACATTCAGTAAGCCTAAATGGCTCAGTTATAACATCTTAGATTGTGAAACTAGATGACATCGGTTCAAATCTCAAATGAACCAGAGAGGTCAGGTTGACAAATTCCATGAAGAACGAAATCTAACCTCATATTTATCCGCTGAATATCCTTATTCAACTAGCTTCCTGAAAGAACAATTTATTCATTCATGTTGAGTCACTTTTAAACCTTATCAATTATCTGCTTGTAACCTTGATTGTTTTTATATACGGTATATGTGTGTTCTTTGTTTAGTTTATTTATCATGACTTTAACTTAGTTTGTCTGGTTAAAACTATTGAGGCATGGTAAATCATATCAAGTTGGTTCAGTTGCCATCTCCGTTTAGCTTTCCCACTATTTCATTCTGAATATCTCTCTGTATAAACGATTAATTGAAATAGAATTCATCCAACATACCTTATATTTGATCTCTTATAACTATCATTTCACAAACGAAGTAAACCTATGAAATACACATAATCAAAATAGATTTGTAGGCAAGACTATAATATATGTACGAACCAATCACCTATAAGATAACAGATCTCGGATTTTGGCACCAAATTCATTCATTCATTCATCATAATTTGAATTCCTCACACTTGATTTATAACCCTCATTTAGTCTTGGTTATTAAGTGAACACTTGTGGAGTTTGAATAAAATAATGATTCTTTTGTACTTGTTGAATGCTTGATTTCAAATTCCAAATACAGCACATTCGTTAATGTTTCTCTTGTACTTCTTGATCTAATTGATTTATTTCTAGGATTCCTAGCTCATCCTATAATTCAAATACTTTTAATCATCATAACATTCTCAAGATCAGTCAAGTTTCGTTCAAAGGTCGTTCATAAATGATAGTCTCGTCAATTTGTGTTGATAATATATTCATTCGTTCATTAAATAGATCAACTGAATACAAAAAGAATTTCATTATTCAAATATGCGTATAGATAGATAGATAGATAGATAGATAGATAGATAGATAGATAGATAGATAGATAGATAGATAGATAGATAGATAGATAGATAGATAGATAGATAGATAGATAGATAGATAGATAGATAGATAGATAGATAGATAGATAGATAGATAGATAGATAGATAGATAGATAGATAGATAGATAGATAGATAGATAGATAGATAGATAGATAGATAGATAGATAGATAGATAGATAGATAGATAGATAGATAGATAGATAGATAGATAGATAGATAGATAGATAGATAGATAGATAGATAGATAGATAGATAGATAGATAGATAGATAGATAGATAGATAGATAGATAGATAGATAGATAGATAGATAGATAGATAGATAGATAGATAGATAGATAGATAGATAGATAGATAGATAGATAGATAGATAGATAGATAGATAGATAGATAGATAGATAGATAGATAGATAGATAGATAGATAGATAGATAGATAGATAGATAGATAGATAGATAGATAGATAGATAGATAGATAGATAGATAGATAGATAGATAGATAGATAGATAGATAGATAGATAGATAGATAGATAGATAGATAGATAGATAGATAGATAGATAGATAGATAGATAGATAGATAGATAGATAGATAGATAGATAGATAGATAGATAGATAGATAGATAGATAGATAGATAGATAGATAGATAGATAGATAGATAGATAGATAGATAGATAGATAGATAGATAGATAGATAGATAGATAGATAGATAGATAGATAGATAGATAGATAGATAGATAGATAGATAGATAGATAGATAGATAGATAGATAGATAGATAGATAGATAGATAGATAGATAGATAGATAGATAGATAGATAGATAGATAGATAGATAGATAGATAGATAGATAGATAGATAGATAGATAGATAGATAGATAGATAGATAGATAGATAGATAGATAGATAGATAGATAGATAGATAGATAGATAGATAGATAGATAGATAGATAGATAGATAGATAGATAGATAGATAGATAGATAGATAGATAGATAGATAGATAGATAGATAGATAGATAGATAGATAGATAGATAGATAGATAGATAGATAGATAGATAGATAGATAGATAGATAGATAGATAGATAGATAGATAGATAGATAGATAGATAGATAGATAGATAGATAGATAGATAGATAGATAGATAGATAGATAGATAGATAGATAGATAGATAGATAGATAGATAGATAGATAGATAGATAGATAGATAGATAGATAGATAGATAGATAGATAGATAGATAGATAGATAGATAGATAGATAGATAGATAGATAGATAGATAGATAGATAGATAGATAGATAGATACACACATGCATACATACATACATCTAAAGGTCTTTCATGTTTCCTTACCTACATATTGGTCTATTCCTGTAAAATCTGTCAACTAGCACATGATATTTAAAAAAGTGAAGAGAATAGTTACATGTCAACTACTTTTTGTTTTCCTTCAATATTTTTGGGTGAATTATTCATTAGTTTTTATCTTTATTTGTTACGTTTCTTTTTTGTAACAAAACTAAAGTTATGTCATATTATTATTGAACATTTTTGTTTCTTTCAATAGTTAAGATCATCAGTTAATTGAAACTAGATAACCATGGAAGACCTGAAAGCATTGGATGACCGTTTCATCCCAGTATGGGACTCCTTAGCAATGCACATCCACGATCTTATATGTGAGACTCGAACCCAAAACCTTCGATCCCTCACATGAACACTTAACCTCTGCACTTCTAAGCCAGCGGGATCGTAGATACTCACTGTACGAAATGGCCATTCACTGCTTTCAGATTCTCTATGGTAGTCTAGCTTCAATGGACTCATTATCTTAACTATTAAAATTACTATAATATTCACAAATATCCCCTTGTGATAACAATATTTCACGTAACTTATTCTAACTACATCTACAATTGACCTCATTAATAAACTGGATATTTGATATGTATTACAAAAGTCAGAAAGATTTACAGTTTTTTTAAACCGATGCCTAAATCATATTGAAATGGGGAACAATAAATTTTATATATTTAAGGTGGAAATGAATCCAAAAACTTGTATCCTTAAAGAATTCACTAAAACATTCATCTTTGAATTTAATGTATGTTTGTTTTTTGTTTTATCAATTCTCAATGGAACTATTCATATCTATAAAGTTCTAAATGAAGTCAACATGTATTACATAATAGAATTGATATAAATCATTGTTTATTTACATCACTACCAATTCATGCCCCAAACGTTACCTCCAAATACCCTGGTACGAATGTGAGTGGGGAGGGCCCACCTTCCCTCTCGAAATACTCTCTCACATGGCCACGCGTATATAGCCTCTGTCAGGGAAGTCCTACTCACTCCATTCTCGTAACGGGGTTGTTGTTTACAAAATTGAGAAGACGAAAAGCGAATGTCCAGCGCTTTAACCGGGCCAGTGGACACAATGAGTCCACCTAGGGGAGTTGGGAAACCCTGACTTCAAGCCAGTGTTGCACATGGACTGGCTCCAGTATCCTGAGGGAACAAATGGCGTATGAACCAATAATTAGTCACCGGCTACCATGAGACTGCATCTCCTTACTTGCTCCACTGTCATGTGGATTAGACCTTTATGTCGAATGCTCCGGGTGTGGTCCACTAAGAAAACCACCTGCTTCAATCTAGGCACCCGGACAGTATCACAGCCCACACACAAATCGAATGAAATGAAATGACGATAATTACTGAAAATACTATTATAATCAAAGTTGAATAGTGGCTAGCAGTGGAATCTAGACCTTGTGTTTCGTCCTATTTGGGACTCGTCAGCCGGATATACTCACATCTTAGTGTTGATGTTCATTCTGAGACTCGAACCCGTTACCGTTCGCCTCAAATGTCATCGTGTTATTCACCTAGCTATCAAGTCCTGATAGCGAAAGATACTGTGTTTGAGTCTTGGAGTGAACATCAACTCTGACATGTAGGTAAATCCAGTTGACGAGTCCCAAATAAGACGAAACGCATGTTCTGGATTCCGCTGCCAATCACTATCCATCTTTGCCTATAATACTTGTGAATTATGGTAATATCATGGTAATAAGCACAGTATGCACATATACCAATAACCGATTGAACAATTGCAGTCATCAACATTCATAGGAAGATTCATGTAAACAATAATACCAAATGAATTTAACCAATTGAATGATAAGCTTAACTTACAATTTAATTGCTGAAATGTTCACAAATATAATTTCCCTCTTTCATATTCATTTCATTGATAATCATTACTGTTTTAACATCTACATTGTTCACTTCTTTTCGTGTGTGTGTGTGTGTGTGTGTGTGTTTGTTTGTTTGTTTCCTACATTCATAAAAAGAACGGGATAGGGAATCAGATAATAATGATAAATGATAAGAATTTATACTTAGATCTTTTTTTTCTTTTTAATATTAGAATACTTTCATTATAAAACTGAATATCGGACAGTAAACTAAAACAAAATGATTGTTCATTTGCATAATGAGTAAATGATAATGGCAATCTTTATACATTAAATTTAGATTTCATAAAGTTAGTTAGCGTTTTTTTAAGCGAGTTATTTTTCTACGGGATGGGGTCGCTAACCCCATGCCCAACCCTCGTCCTTTGTCTGGGCTTTGAACCGGCAGTAGCCCACGGAGGGACTCCAGGCAGAGTTTATTAACAGTTTTCTACACAAACTACTTCGGATCCATTGGTTGGACACTATTAGCAACAACCTACTATGGGAGAGAACAAACCAGATTGCAGTGGAGAAACAAATCAGGAATAAATGCTGGAAGTGGATAGAACACACATTGTGGAAAGCATCGAACTGCGTCACAAGACAAGCTCTCACATGGAATCCTCGAGGCCAAAGGAGAAGTGGATGACCAAAGTGCACATTACGCCAAGGAATGGAGACAGATATGAGAAGAATGAACAAGATTTGTATAGAAGTAGAAATGAAGTCTGAGTAGATAGTGGGTAGGAGAATGCTGGTCGGCGACCTATGCTTCGTTAGGAGTAAGAGGCGTAAGTATGTAAGTAAATAAGTAAGTTACTTTACTTATATAACTAAACATACTAATATATGGAAATTTTACCAGTTGCTAAGTGAACTATAAAATTTTATTATTATTGACCTGAATTTATTATCTAAACTTCATTGTATGTAAAAGTGAGTTTCATATGCATTAACCGTAAACATAAATAATCATTCATAGATTTATTTAATTCGACAAGAGGATAATAATAATAAAATATAGATGAGTAAATGATTATTTATTGAACATTCTTTTCAGTATGTTTTGTTGATATTGAATAAACAATTAGATCTTTAATAGGTGATTAGCAGTTGACAGTGATTGTTCTAATACCAACTTACTTAGTTACTTATGCATGTTACTCCTAATGGAGCATAGGCAGCCGACCAGCATTCTCCAACCCACTCTGTCCTCCGCCTTCTTTTCTAGTTCCATCCAATTCTTGTTCATTTTTCTCATGTCTATCTCCATTCCCCGGAGTAATGTGTTCCTTGGTCTTCTTCTTCTCCTCCTTTGGCATTGAGGATTCCATGTGAGGTCTTGTTCTGTGACGCAGTTGGGTGCTTTGCTCAATGGGTGTCCCATCCACTTCCGACGCTTCTTCCTGATTTGTTTATCCACTACAATCTGGTTTGTTCTCTCCCATAGTAGACTATTGTTAATAGTGTCCAACCAATGGATCCGAAGTATTTTGTGTAGACAACAATTAATAAACACCTGTATGTTTTGGATAATGGCTTTCGTGGTTCTCCAAGTTTCCGCCTCATACAGTAGAACTGTCTTGACATTTGTATTGAAAATTCTGACCTTATTGTTGTTTGACAGACAGTTGTTTTGAGTTCCAAATATTCTTCAGTTGTAGATATGCTTCTGTTGCTTTGTCGATTAGTGCCTTCACATCTGCATCAGATCCACCGTGTTCGTCAATAATGCTGCCCATATATTAAAAAGATTTTACATCTTCCATAGCTTTTATGTCAAGTGTGATTCGATATGAAGGTTACACCTAGAGAGTTGGAAAACCCTGATTCCAAACCAGTGGTACAAACGGACTCCAAGATCCTGTTGGAACAATCGTTGGTCATCGGCTACCATGGGACCACATTTTATTAGATTGCTCCACTGACTTGTGGATTAGACATTTAGGTCAATGGATTTCGGTTGTGGCCCCCTAAAAAAAACCACCTGCTTCGGTTTGGGCATCCGGGCAGTATCACAGCCCTCACACAAATCAAATGAGCTTTCTGTATCGCATATCTATTTGGTACCTTCTTGTACCAATGTTTAAGTGTTTCAATAATAATTATACTATAACTATTAGTATCATAATCTATTCAGGTGCGTTTCTGAAAAGTGTACAATCTTTCTATGCACAAATTAGGATAGAGCACAATCAAAGACATCGTGATTGCTAGCTATATACATCTAATAGAATGTACATGATTCAGATGTTCATGAACTGAATTTCTAACATCTAACTATTCATCACTCAACAGGTTATCCTCAGCATTGACCAAGAATTAAGAAATAGGAACTTGTTGAAATACTTTATGCGGAGAATTCTCTTATCAATGGAATGCTGTTTATCTTGGTTCTTTTAATGCTACTTTTTTTAATATCTGGTCATTACTGATTGTTGTCAAGCCATTATTAATGTGAATAAATATAAATGAGAAACAAGAAAAATATTTTTTTCTTTTTAATGCAAAAATGTTGTTGTTTTAATCTGACTTATAAACAGATTTTTACATTTCCGTTTATATTATTATTATACATTTAATAATAAATGAATCATATCAGAAAGGGTTTTGTGGAGATTTCAGTAATTTCAATAGTTTAGAACATGAATCAATCATGAAAAACCTCGAAGTACTAGACGGCCATTTCGTCCTATTGTGGGACTCTTCAGCAGTATGCATCCATGATTTCGCCTCATGAAATTTGAACCCAGAACCTGTTAGTCTCGAACGTGAGTACTTAACCACTAGACCACTGAGCTGGCCGACATTCAAAGGTGTTATTGTCTCACTTCAACTAATCCACCAAATTGAGCGACACATCCACAATTGTCTTCAATGAGTAACTATCTCACAACAGACCCGGTTGAACTCCACTAGTCACTGCTTCTCACTACAACTCCAGGAAATAACTATTGGAGACAGTCACTAGTAAGAATATGTTGTTTAGTATCAGTAGGGGTTTTGTGAAGATTTTAGTAATTTAATGTTTTGATGTGATGGCAAGTTTTTGGCGCACTGCTGACGAGCCCCACGATAGGACAAAACGGCCGTCCAGTGCTTTAAGGTTTTCCATGATGATCTAGCTTCAATCTACTCATAATTTCAACTAGTTGAAATTAATAAATGAATAACTAATCGATATGCATAGTCATAGATTTGTTGAATATTCAATGATTTTTATATTGTGAAGATTCGATCCATTGAGAGTTGCTGTCAACTTGTCCAGACAATCATTTATGTGTAGACATTTGGTGGGTGAACTGGAGGAAGCTCTAAGAAGTTCAAAAAGTGCCAAAGATATTCCATCTGGTCATTTTCGGAAGAATATTCTAGAATGGTGATTTCGTTTTAAATAAAAACTATAAATACCTGACAGTTTTGTATCATATTTGACACTGTTTAGTATACCATTCACTTCACTTGTCTTCTGTCTTCTCATATGCGACTTAGAAGCGTTCTAGCGTTCGAGTGCTGAAGTCATACGCGGTACCTTAAGAATCTAAGCTCTAGATATAACAATTCAGATGTGTAATGGATATGAGTCTTAATTCAATTTGAAATACTGAATATTTATATAGACTCAGTAACTAACGCGTTTGAGTTTGGAAAGAATGATACTGTAACCATTAACTCTAAGATGCAGGTACATCCATCTGACGAATTCCATATAAGACAAAATATAGGTTCTGAACTTCATCATTACCTACATTCCATCATTTTTATATCAGCTTATATCATGATGACCATATCAAGGCAATCCACATAACATACATATATGCTAACCGAGACTGATTAACCTTCCGGTCAAAATACCACCAACTGGATAATTCAGACCATTTTCAACGGATTAAAAACACTGGGACTGCGAAACAAATGAACAACCAATTATTCAGTTATACTTTTCAACATCATACACCAGCGTATTTGTCTGAGTGTTAATAGTTAACGAATGCATGTAAAAATTGTAGTATTCATCTTTTCTGACAAAATCTAAGAATTTTAAAATGTTTATAATTTTGATGAAGTTTTGTTCCCTGAGCTGTATGGATCATTCATCGTTATTCTGAATAACATCAGCAGCAGCACAAACTTCAGGTAGAAGTGAAGTGTTCGAATTTCTCCATATATGGCTCACAGTTTATCCTGTAGACACCGATGTTGACTGGTGATTGTTGACATTTACCTTGTCATTATTTTGATTGAATCTCACATTGATTTGATCCTTGATCTAAAACCATACACCTGAGCTACAAATCTACTCCGCCATATTTAATATTTCTTTGTAACTTAAATAAAATCATATCATCGTAAAGTCTTATATTCTTAGGTTCAGCCACTGGTGTAGCCATTGATACATACTGTTGATGTGTCCTATGTGAGGATAAAATGGCTGCTTAGTTCATTCTGACCTCCCTGACTGTTTACATTGTAGTGACCTATTTTTATCAAGAGAACGCGATTGATGTAATGGAAACAATTATTAACAGTTTAGGGGTTGTGGAGATGGTTAAGTTTTTGATTGAGATCATGAACCGATTGGTGTTAGACCACCTTTGGAAACCTGGAAGCACTGGACGGCCGTTTCGTCCTATTGTGGGATTCCTCAGCAGTGAGCATCCATGATCCTGGGCGTGGGATCCGAACCCAGGGCCTTCAGTCTCGCGCGCGAACGCTTAACCTAATGGACCACTGAGCCGGCATCCAATGGTGTTGATATCTAACCCCAACCAATCCGCGAAGTAGCGCGACCATCTTCCATTGTACTGAGGTGAACGCCTGTTTCTACCCGACATGGATTAGCTCCAGTGGTCACGGCTTCTCACTAAAACTCCGAGAAACAATTATTATCATAACCAGTTGTACCACGGATTGTTTTACCGTACTTGTTTGTCTGACTGTACAAAAACATATACATTCTTCCGTCGGTTATGACCTTGCACGAATTCGGTCACGCTCAGTAACCACACTTGTACTCCGTTGGCACGATCTCGGTATCCTTTCGATACCACGAGATCACCAACAAATACATCTCGACTATAGCCATCAACTACCTGGCTTACAGTGGATCTTATCGGTTAACTGGCACGTAGTCTTCTTGTAGTGGTGATCATAGTCAAACGCGACTCGACGCCACACTACAACATAAAACTGGTTGTAAATATAAACTAACCTAATTCGTTAATCTTCTTTCATTTCATCATAACATTGATTCATTCTATTTTATTCTATCTATTCTATTCAATCATAAACATACAGTAATCTCTTATTATACCTTTCTATTTCCATTACTATACTCACTGATAGAAGTCACAGATAATTGTTACATTATGCTTAATCGTTTTTTTTGATAAATTACTCACCTTATGCTTATACATCAAATATAAACTATAGTCTATGAATTATATTCATTCTATAATTCCTTATAGGATAATTATAGAATCAGGTCAATATGGAAAGATAGACAGATAGAATAATAAAGGTTAAGTGTTCATCAATTCATTGAAACAACATAAGGAAACTTAGAATTCCTAAAGTGTCTGAGAATAGAAGAAAAAGCTTTTCTATGTTTCAAAGTAATACATCAATGAATTCCTCAATTAGTAACGTTTATATATGAAAACATAACAAGAACAAACAATCAACAACAACAATAAAAACAAGATAATATACTGATAGTTTATGAAAACATCAAGTGTTCATTTCAAACTTATAGTATACCATACTTCATAAGGTTGTAAAGTTTAGTAATTAAATGCTTTCAATCGGATACAAATAGTATTCACTTGTTTCTGATGAATGTTAAACGTTGTGAGTTACGAAACGAACCAATAGAGAGTCCACTCTCCCTCTCCAAATACTCTCATATGGCCACTGACAGAGAAGTCCTACTCACTGATGTCTCAAGGCATTACTGTTGTTTACGAAATTGAGAAAACGAAAAGCGAATGTCCGACGCTTTAACCAGGTTGGTGGACACGAAGAGTCCAATTAAGGGATTTGGCAAACTCTGATTCCGAACCAATGGCGCACATAGGCTCTAGTATCCTGAAGGAACAAATGGAGTATGAACCTAATCTTGGTGACCAGCTACCGTGGGACTGCAGTTCCTGACGTTGCTCCACTGCCTTGTAGGTCAGACCTTTAAGTCAAAGGCTCCGGATGTGGCCTCCCAAGTAAACCACCTGGTTAGGTTTCGGCAACCGGGCAGTCTCCAAGCCCTCACACAAATCGAATGAGTTATGTGTCGAATATCTATTTGGTGTCTCCTTGTGCCAATGTTTACGTTTATGTATTTGATAGTAGGGCTTATGCTCAACGTAATGATATAAACTGTTGTAATAAATCATTTTTCACGACACCTCTTATAACTATTTTCTTACCGAGTGGGATCATGGAGGCACACTACTGAGGAGTTTCATACTACAACGAAAAAGCTATTCAGTGCTTCCAGCTTTTCTATGATGATCTACGAAATTATTAAAAGTTAGGTGGTATCTTAAAACATATTCAAAGCTTCATGATTAAGTTATTCTACTCACAGAACACAATACCACAAAACAAATCTACATACTTGACATATATATAAGATATGTCTTCAAGTCAGTTAATTTTTGTGTTTATCACTAAGCAAGTATCTGTATTTCTGATTTACTTTTTCTTACGATAACTTTTATCTATCCGGTTACAGAAGATTTAATCAATCAACTGTAATTGTAAAATGTCTCATTTTCAAATGAATCATTAATTTAATTGTTGAATTCATGAATCAGTTAAAGCTAGACCGTTAAGTCTTGGGTTCGAATTCCACGAGCGGGATACATACTGCTGAAGAGTCTCCACAGGATCCTCTTTCTGATAATAATCATTAATTGTTTACATTCGTAATGTTTATTATGTGATTCATAGATATAAACAAAATCATTTTCACATGGATCACCCAATTTCTCACCTAATTGTCCATATGAATTCATTGAAGTGAATTGTTTCATTAAACTTATTATTCATTGAAAACAACAAATAAAATCGTGTGAAAATGAATGTGATAATGATCTTTAATTTGTTTTATAAACTAAATGTACATCATTCTTATAATCAATAAAATATTAATGAAACTATAATTTATGGACGACCTTCGAACGACGCCGAAGTGACCTTGGGGATGGGAACCTATTTGTTAAGACTAAATGAAGGTTATAAACCAGTTAGAATTATGTGTTACAATTGATGTTTAAGGTTAAAAATGAGATTTCAGGGGTTTTCATCATGAACTAACATCAGTTATAATGCTAAAAGTCTATTCAACTAAATGGATGAATGAATTTCGCGCTAAAATTCAAAACTTGTTATCTTATTTATGATTGGTTCATTCATAAAGTATAGTTTCGTCAAATATTTAATGTTATCAATACTTATGAAGTTTGATTGTAAACTGGAAAATGATCATTGATGAACGTTTAAGACTTATTTATGAATGATAAAGAAAGTCATTGTCAGTATTTATCGGTATGATACTTTCGTTACATTCATGTGTATCAGTGTTAACATTTGATATACTGATATACAAACTCAACATATTAACAATATTGACAATATTCTCTAAGGTTGGAAACGTTTTATTGTTATGCTATGTCCGAGAGTTGTGAAGATGGTGGAGAAGATTTGTAGCTCAGGTGGATGGTTTGGATGTAGTTTTGTTCTCTAAGCTGGATGATTTGGTTGTGGTGCTTACATTGTTCTTCTGAACGACATCAGCAGCACAAACTTCAGGTAGAAGTGAAGTGCTCGAAGTTTTCTCCACATATGTTTCACAGCTTGTTCGGTCTACAATAGGTTTTGTGTTAGGTCGTTGAAAGAGTTTTAGATATTCACTGTCGCAGAGTTTCATATTATTTCTTAATGATACTTTAATTCAGATCAATCTGTGCCGAACTCATGGGTATTCTCTTGAACTAAACAAAGATTAATGAGCTCGGAGACTCGAACCCAGTACCGTTCGCTTCAAACACCATTGCGTTGTCCACTTAGCTACTGAGTCCTTAAAGCAATATGAAGGCAAGAACTTAATAATTTTAAGCATAAATCATTAATAAATTAGAGGATTTGTGGATATTGTTCAATCGGAACTTAATTAACATCATGTGTTATGAATGATAGATTTGAGTAATCTCAGGACTAAGGCAGTTATTACTAAGTCAAGTGATTGTTAAATAAGATTTTCAAATTGTGTTTTTGTGTGAAATTCATTAATTGTCGTAGATGTGTCAAAGAATTTTGATTCGAATGACAGCCAGCGTTTTTTTCCTATACCGCTATTAGATGGTCTCTCAATGGTATATAAGAAAAATCTTCCTATTTGTTCGATATTACTTACTTACTTATGCCTGTTACTCCCAGTGGAACATAGGACCCCGACCAGTTTTCTGGTTTTTTAAAGGGAGTTAGTTTTCTGCGGGATAGGGTCGCTAACCCCATGCCCAACCCTCATCCTTTATCCGGGCTTTGGACCGTCGTGCCATGCGATCGCCAAAATGAGTAGTGAAGACTATGCAAGCAACTCAGAAACCGGACTTGCAAACTTAGCATTTCAGAATCCTTCGAACTCAGTAAGCAACGTTAATTTATGAGGTTAGAAATAATATATCGTTGGACGTCACTCCTCTATTCAGAAATGTCTTGTTTGCAGAAACTATTTGCTTCTTATATGGTTATGTTGACATTAAATAAGTCGACTTTGGTGTATAAATTTTTTTCCTAAAAGACCTACTCCTACGTTGCACTTTCAACGTGTAAATAGTGTCGCGAGTGCATCTCTATTCGGTCCTCTTCTATCAGACTGTCTGATTCCTAAACTGGAGAACAATTTAATCAAAAATAGATCATTTCTATTTTTATAAAAGATATATGGATGTTGCTTTGATCATCTGTGACGAAAAACAGGGACCTTAATAAAATATTTCAAGAATTCGTAGTGGTTCCGACATAACAGGTGGCGATAACCAGACACAACAATTGACGACGCAGTCATAACAAAAGTCAATAATTGTCATCATTTGATTACATTCACAATAGAAGCAGAGTTGAACTCAGAATTCCACTTTCTTAACTTTCTACTAAAACGAAGATCAGATGGGTTTCTACAACAATCGTCATACAAAAAGCCAAATTGGAAGATGCAGTATACGAACTTCCAGAGCTGGGTGCAGCTGAGTAGAAATAGAAATCTAATCCATTCTCCATCCTTAAGGACTAGACTAATGTGAGTTGGAGATATATTTAATAGTAAGCTGTATATAATTCGAATGAGTGGCTTTTCACCCGAATTCAGCGACAATATTCTAAAGCCAAAACGTCAAATTGAAAGTACTCCCGTAGTTCCTAAGGTAGTTTTATTCTTGAACATCGAATTTAAAAGAGACAACAAAGCAGAAATATTAGATAACAGACCATTCACATTCTTCGGAAAGGTTTTTTTTATTCAGTAGAGGTTCGAATTGTTTTCTCCAGCAAGAAACTCATTAAGAAAAGTGTCAAGGATAAACTGTCGCGTTTGGCCACCTCAATTTCTATTTATCAGTTTATTTACTCCTGTAGAACAGGTTATATTGGTCGTAGAAAGCACGCACTTGTTAAAGGAATATCTGAGCACTACTCCACATAGTTACCCGAAGACGAATACAAATCAATCATTAGCTCATCTCTCAAAAACATGATCAATATGAGTCACATTCAACCACGTGAATCATCGTTCACAATGGTCTACAAAGTAAAAAGAACTGGTTCAAGAAACGTTTGGATAAGGGATTCGCGCGCAGCTATTCATTATTTATAGCACAAGCTCCCCTATTTACAGAAGAATCATGTTTAGCTCTTTATTCTCCCATGGTCTTAGTACCCATTTGAATTTTGCAAATTCTAACTGGTAATATTAACCTTTTGTTCTCTTCCTTCGTTATTAAATAGGCAGTTATCTTTATCTTTAATCCTGTAGACTATTACCTTTTATTACTTTCAAAACTATTACATAACGCAAGATTTTGATTATGTTTGATTACTTTGCTAAATTATCCAACCCCTTTTTTATATTCAATACATGAAAACTTGAATTTCATTGAAAGAACACTCTTCGATTTATAAATTAACATACTCAATACTGTTATATCCCGATGGGAATAATGAGTGGTAGCTGATAGGATCCACTTATGGACTAATACTACATATATGTTTTTCTTGTATAGTTGTTATGTAATTAAACCAATCATATTCGTGCTCCTTTTATCACAAGCTTCATTTCGACCTATGAACTATTATTATACGATTTACCATTCTTGAGTTATGCCCAGTCTCCCATATTCATAGCCACTTTTGACTAGATCTTGTACAAATTTTGTTTCCTATTTTATGGTATGGTGTGGTCTGTCTGATTGGTACATAAACCTAGTATATTTGAAATACATGATTCATATTGCAGAGGCTAAGATTGGTGTTCTGGACTTAACTAGCTGGGCTAGGCAGGGAGTAGGATTGATAAGTACTCTAGACTACTCGTACATGTTCTATACGTCATTGGTCTGGTCAATGAGCTACTGTTCTCTAATTGGCGTTGTCCTTATGTTATACATTGATAGGAACACAAACCCACAAGTGATAACAAATACTTGAAATCTTTTGCTAATTTTGATTGTATTATACAACACCACTTCATCGTCATTGTCATTGACATCTACTTGAATATGTTCGACTATCTTTGGTAATTTTGTAAAACTCCTTTATCTACACATGATTTGATACCTTCAGTAAATGATGTCGTTGAAAAGAAAATTTTCTTCTTTATTAATATAGAACTGATAGTCAATTGAAATATATGTTTAAAGTGATATAAATAATCATATCATTGATTTCTCATCTAAATGGTGTTTAATAGTTGAATTCATGAGTCGATTAAAGCTAAACCACTATCGAAAACCTGGAAGCAGTGAATGGCCGTTTCGTCCCATTGTGAAACTCCTCAGCAGTGAGCATTTACGATTCCGCACATTTTGCTCGAATCTAGGACCTTCGGTTTCTAGTGCAAACATTCAACCTCCAGACCACTGAGACGGTCGGCATCTAACGGTGTTAATGTCTAACTTCAACCAATCCACGGTTCACTTATGAATTCAACTACTAAAAATTACCACAATATCCATAAAACCTTATTCTAATAAATGAATTTTAGTCATTGATATTTATGTCATTAAGGGTTTTAATTAGATCAAAACGATGTAGTTAATCGTTGATAGTTTGCTTGATTTGATCATTGACTGGTTAACGAAAAAGTGAAAATAAATAACTTCATTAATCATTGATAAAATTGTTTCAATATTGAAGATGCCTGACTATTAACTGAGATGCTTACTGGCTAAACTAGACATTTTATTAATATGATTAATTTGTCTGGACAATCTACTGTGGGAGAGGACAAGCCAACTTCCAGATGAAGACGAAATCAGGAAGAGACTTTGGATGTGGATAGGACATACATTACGAAAATCATCAAACTATACATGATGAGGCAAGTTCTAACTTAGAATTATGAAGGGATGAGGAAAAGAGGAAGACCTAAGGACACACTACATCAGGAATTGGCATCAGACATGGAAAAAAAGAGTAACAATTGGAAAGAACTGGAAAGGATTGCCCAGGGTATAGTTGGATGGCGAATGCTGGTGGGCGGCCTATACTCCTTCATGAGGGGTAACAGGAGTAAATAATTAGGTAAGTAAAGTATTTTATCCAGTGTACCACAAAAAATAGTGAGTATCGGCATACACAAGTGCGGGTCGGCAAAGAAAGAGTAGCATATCTACAATTGAAGAATATCTGCAACTCAAAACAACTGTCTGTCAGCCAACGTCAAAGTCAGGATCTTCAGTTAAATATCAAGACAGGTCTACTGTATGGTGCAGAAACTTTCAGGACCATGACAGCCATCATTCAGAATATACAACTGTTTATTAACAGACGTTGACGGTAAATACTTAGGGTCCGTTGATCAGACGCTAACAGCAATAACCTACTATGGTAGAGAACAAGCCAGATTGCAGTGGAAAAACAAACCAAGAATAAGTGCTGGAACTGGATAGGACACATCGAGGAAAGCACCGAACTGCATCACAAGTCAATCCCTCACCTGGAATCCTGATGGCAAAAGAAGAAGACAAAGACCAAAGTGCACATTACCCCGAGGATTTATAAAATTTACTTTTAATAAGTTAGATTTTCATAGAATTATTGAATAGTTGATTATGGTGTATTTATTTATTTGAACACATAAATAATGGTACAAAGGGGCACCGTATCCATGTGCGCCACACAAGTCACTTGATATGTGTGTGGGCTGTGACACTGCTCGGGTGCCCAGATCAAAGTGGGCAGTTTTCTTGGGAATGGGGGGTACACCCTGAGCCTCTTACTTAAAGGCAGGATTTAAAAAGCAGTAAAGTTCAGAAATGCAGTCCCATGGTAGCTAATGACCAATAATACGTTCATATACCATTTGTTTCCTTAGGATCCTGGAGCACATGTGTACCACTGGTCTGGAATCAGAGTTTTCCAACTCCCCCAGGTGAATCCTCCATGTCCACTAACCCAGATAGAGCACTGGACATTTGTTGTAACGAGTGTGTGACTGCAGGGTTTGATACGCAGCGTTTATTTATCGATCGCGATCTGTGACAGTGACCCGTGTCACGTAATACACGTAAGGATGACCTAGTGCCCTGATTGGCCCTGCTCCGCTGTCTGTCCTAGCCAGTTGAGTCAAGAACAAAAGTCACAGCCTCGGAGTTATGAATCATTATATTTCAAACATACACTATTTATATACCAAGCAAACAAACCACATCGTACCACAAAGTAGAAAATAACATTGTACAATATTGGCCAACAGGAAAATAACACGTTAAATAAATATCGACCAATGGAAAATGTACATTTAAGGTCCAAGGACACCATTGGACTTAACATCATAATTATTGGTCTATTTTTCCCGACTATCCTCACAACACTCAATTTTCGTTTTCTCAATTTTATAGACAACAGTAATGCAACGAGAAGGCAGTGAGTGAGATTTCACTGGCATTGGCTGTATGCGCTTGAACATTTTCGAGCATTTGGAGAGGAAGACCTAAAACTCCCCACCCTCAATCATACCAAGGCATTTGGTTGCTTATGATCAAACTATAATTTATAAATAACTTTTTAAAGAAGCTAAACTGATATTGAGAGTTTCCAGCTAATAACTAGGACTAATTGAACGTTATAAATCAATGTGACGAATTCGAATTATGATTTACAGTTGATGGTTAAGGTTAGAAGTAAGATTTACGGTTTTTCATCATCAGCTAAAATGCCAAGACACTATTTAACCAAATAGATGAGTGAATTTGGTGCCAAAATCGAACAACTGTTATATTTTAATATAAATTCAACCGATTATATGTGAATAGTTCAAATTATGAGTCAATTGAAGCTAGACTACCATAAAAAACCTAGAAGCACTGAACGGCCGTTTCGTGCTAGTATGAGACTTCTCAGAAGTGCACATCCTCGAGCACGCCCTCCACGGGATTCGAACTCAGGACCCATCGGTCTGAAATAAATTCAAATTAATGAATTATTTTTTAATGATCCAGTGAATTGGTTAACAATCCCATGAAATATAACCGTTTGCCTTTACATTTAGATTAAACCTTTTGATCAGTACAAATAGATAGTAGGGGATTTATACCAGCTTCATATTGTAACCAATTAGATTCAACATATTATATACCGTTTCATTTTTAGTGAGGTCGCTATGTTAAACCCACATAACTTATTCTGGCTTCTGGACAAGCCAATTTGTTAATTCTTCATGAGCTACAGTTTGACCTTGTTAACCATTCACTTATCAACCTTCAATGTTTTCAGATTAGCGTATGTGTGTGCACTTCATATCCTATTCATCACACATGTGTAACTTATTTTTATTTGATTATATATATCGATTAACGCCTGATTAAACTGAGTTGGCTCACATGCCTTCTCTACTGCATGTCTTTTCGCCTCACTCTCATCTCTTGGCTTCGTTTCTTTGATCGTTTGTCTGGATCAACGACTATATGAAATACACATATTCGAAATTCATTCTCGTATTTGACTTATTTAATTCCTTTATTCACTAAAGTGATTTAAATCAACGATTACATACGAGAATGATCAGGATGAATATTTCAACAGCAATCATTTCTATCATCTAATTAGAGTCAGATATATGGCTACAAAACGTTCAGTGCCCTAAATGGTTTAATAACTACATGATATTTGAAAGCATAGATTTCGGAATTTCGCTTCCTTTTATGATCATTTCAATAGTTACTATTACGAATGTTCATAAATGTTAAGTAGGAATAAGCATACAGACAGAATAACCGAAACAACCTGACAATGTAAACAAATATTACAATAGTTTCATTAAATGTATATCAAAAAATCATCATGAAACGTGTGTGATGATGAATTTCAATTGGATGAAGCAAATAGAGGTTAAATTGATGAGATCATGACAACTTCTTTCAAGGTTATGGAATAACCAATGTCTTTTAAGGTTCTTTTGACTACAAACACTACGGTTATTCAACCAATGAAGATTAGGATTTCCTGGAGTATTTTCTTCTTATTACAAAATTACGAGGTAAAAATGAACCATAATGATGGCTGTTTGGGTTTTCAAAATTAGTACTATACCTTCGAAATCTTGAATTAGAAATTAGGAGTCGAAGTATGGAATGATAACTACACAATACTTGCTTCAGTTTAATATCCCACTCCTTATGCAAATGAGCTCCATGAGTAAAAGCTTCTCACAAGAAGCTTGAGAATCCATCTAGTAGCTAGTTAGTAGTGAGCATAAAAAGTTCTTCAGCCGGATAGGTTTGGGAGATAAGCGTAGTTTTAGAAACGTTTGATCAATTATGCACTATGGGCGTAACCTATTACGGAGAAGCTTTTCCATGCTTTCTAGCTCTCAGTAATTCTACGATTATTGTTATCTCATGACTTCAACCCTGTTTAAACTGAAATCCTACTTAAGTGTAAGGCGGTTACCCAACCGAAGACAACGTACGATGATCTCACAGTAACGTGAACTAATTGGGTTAGACATTAACGCCGTTGGATCCCGGCTCAGTAGTCTAGGGGTTAAACGTTCGCGAAAAATCGAGAGTCCTAGTTCCGATTTCGAGATGAGGGACCATGGATCCGCACCACTGAAGAGTTCCATACTACGGCAAATAGGCCTACTAGTGCCGATAGGTTTACAGTGACTGTCTAACCTAAATCGGTTGAGAATTTCGAGGAAAATCTTCATAAACTACTTAACAAAATCCCTTCGAACTTTATCGCATATTAAAGCATAATAAGAAATAATATCAAGTCATTTTAAAATACAACAAATGATTTAAAATGTGTTTTTTTTATTCACCATATAAACATTACATGTTTGTTTAGGTGGAGTACAAACAACTACACCAACTGTTATCAGTTCACTTATTTTATGTGTTCTCTTCAGCTGCTTATAACTTGTAAAATCTAGTAATTCCTATTTAGAAGAAATAAATAATACAGTGGACACAATATTAGAAAGTCACAATAATTGTTTATAACATTAAATAGTTGAACTCATGAGTCGATTGAAGCTAGACCGTCATAGAAAACCTGGACGGTCTCCACGAATTCACCGAATAAAATAAATGGGCTGTGTGAACTCAGTAATGATAATAATGCTCATCTGGTAGGAATATCTAAAACGTACTAGAAGCTAGTAATGCTCGGAATGTCTATGTTTCACAGTGACAGAAAAACAGGAATTGGATGAAGAGGTGCATCTAATACACAACCAAGAGCTTATCAATCTCGATGGATCCAATTGGCACTCAGTAAGATTGCCTACCTCTTCGAGGTGTCAATTCGGTTTCATCTACAAGAAACACACTGTTAACATCGAGTACAATAATTGTATGCTGGAAGGATTATTCCGCTCTACTCGTCTCGGATTCACTCACATCCTGATTCTAGAGAATTTCAATCCTCCGAAAGTCAATCTGCAATTCCACAAGGATTTCTGAAGTGAATCTCAGTGCCAACTAGGTGTGCTGGAAACTACACACTTAAGAAAAGATACTTCCCTTGTCCCAGATGTGGTTCATTCTTGTGTGGTGAGTGAAGCAGCTTCAATGATGGCAACATCGCTCACAGTGATTTCCTTACATTCACTAAGCCGAGGTAAACTACCGGAAATTTGAAATCTGGCTCACATCACACCAATTTTCAAAGGAGGTCGACGCAGCAATCCTTCAAGCTACCAACCGGTAGCACTTCTCTCCATACCTTCAAAAACTATGAAGTCACTGATATAAGACGGTATACACGATTATTTACTATCCTTGAACTTCTTTTCACCCCAACAGCACGGTTTCAGAAAACGTCACTCATGGACATCTAACGTGCCCATTGCGGTAGACAGATGGACAACCATCCATGATCGCAAGGGGAAGATTGACATCATGTACCTTGACTTCTCAAAACATTGTGATAGGTTCAACCATATATGCCTGCGAAGTAGCTCAAACGATCAGGCTTCAAATAAACTTTAATTGATTGGCTCACTCCATATATATAGCAAATCGACATTTTGAGGTCAGGATTAATTTTACTTCCTTTAGGGTTTCAGTATTAGAACCTCTTATTTTATTGATTTATATAAACGATCTTCCATAACAGGTATCGTCTGACCTATTACTTTTTGCCCAACTTCAATGTTGGACAGATGACAGCGGACCTACCTTTGACACTTCGAACTGTTAAGTAGTCTATCTGAGACGTGTTGCAGACTACAGCTATTTAAAAGTGTTGGTACCCTGCGATCTGGAATCTTACGCTATCTGTGACAAAATTGCCTTTCGAGCAAACCTTGCACTGGTAACATTGAAGCGCAATCGTGGCCAGTTCGATGGAAGAACTTTCCACATAATCTTCAACAGTTTCATTCATCCCTTTCAGAGTATGGAAACATAGTATTTCCTCCCTCACTTCAAAAGGATAAGGACACTCTGGGACGTATCCAACGGCGACCCACCAAATCAGTTCGGGCACTGAAATTCAACATTTATGAAGAGTGTCTCTAATCGATAAACCTTTACCCATCAGAGTACAGGCATCTCATAGGTAACCTAATGGCTTACAGTATCCTTAACACTTCTGAACATCGCATGAACACCTGCATACGTTTAACTCCAACACAAACCTAAGGGGTAACACCCAGAAAGTGGAGACACAACTTATATTGAACTAATCATTACATTGAGACAGTTTATTATCGACCTTTCTCTTGAAATGCTGTTATTTTTTTATTTTTTTAGGAATCATCCAATTATCATAGATGCACAACAATGTCCATAAACCTAGAAGGCGCTCGTTTCAAAAAGGGCAGTGAATTTTGCACTTGTTATGATTATCCTTGCTTTGTGTACTTGTTGCATCACAAAGCATTCTTGGTCTACTTTAACTAAGAGTGCTTTAGTGAAGGTTTGAAAGTTTTGCTAAACTTTGTACTGTGGTACCTTTTTTCACTCGCTGACTGACACTCGTGTTCACATTGTCGTCATATTGTGTTTTAAATCTTTTTTAATCAAATAACAATGTTTAGTAAGACTTATTGATGTGGAAAACCAAACTGTTTGTTCCCCGTTGAGGAAGGAATGCAGTGCGATGACTGTAAAAATTGGTACACGTCTAAGTTCCACCGCATACAAAAGATGGTCGAAGCCTAACTCGCATTAACTTTGTATTTTTTACTGTACAAATAAGACGTTACTAATACAGGAGGCTATGAGCCTATTGGCTTTTGCCTGCAAGAAAAACGACGTTGGTTGCGCTGATAACACGAGCACGGACAGTGACGAATGTGTCAGTGTAGTACGCTCTTCTACCGGACCCGTTAAACACCCGACTGTGATTGACGGGGAAGTGAAATCTCGGTTAACATTAACGAGAAGTGAAGTGCCGCTTGATGTTGACAAAGGTAATCATGCAACTCTAATGGAGATTGAAGAACTGGATAAAACTGTCACCGTTCCAAATAGTCCTGGTGCGGCTGTCTTGAGTGATGATAAATGAACTTCAGTACGGAGAAAAAGAAGTGAGGAGAAAAAAGCTTTAGGCAGAATGCAGCTGGTTAGGAAGTCATTGGAAGAGACAGTATCAGAAAGTAAAACTCCACTGCGTGTCAAGACAGACTTCTCTGAGAGGCCAGTCATTTTTCATAAGTTAAGGGAATCTTTAGATAAGGAACCAAAGGCTAGATTTGAATACGACCTCAGTCATCTTAAGTTCTTAGTAAACAAACTAACCCCAGATACAGTTTCAGGGGTTAGTATTTGTAAGCTTTACAGAATAGGACAAAAGGTGGATTCTGAAAGTCCTCAAGAAAACCGCCTCTTGAAGGTTACATTTGTCACGGTTGAAGAAAGGAAGCTGATTCTAGGTAACTCACATAAACTGATTGGATCCGGAATATGCATCCGTGAGGATCTCAGCCCAGCTGATCGTATTAAGAGACGAGCTGCTGAAGTGAAAGTAAATGAGCATCGCGGAAAGAAACCTCGTTCTTAAGGGTTTTCAAATTGTGAAAGCTCGGAGCAAAACGATCACCAAACCACTCTGGGTGGTAAGGAAAAGTTCTCCACAGACTTAAAGGTATGCTACGCAAATGCTCGCAGCCTACTAAATAAAATGGCGGAGCTCAAGTCAATGGTGGATGAAGGAAAACTGGGTGTTATTGCTGTCCCAGAAACTCGGTTAACGTCAGAAGTGTTAGATAATGAAATTCAGTTGACTGTGTTTCTAAGCAGTGGGGCTGATAGATTAAACGGTAGGGGAGGCGGAGTTATCATGTACACGAAAATTACTTTAACCATAAAAATAGCTGAGACAGTAGCACATGTTTCAGAGACATGTGAACTGGTACGATGTAAACTGAAATGTAAACGGCAAGCTGTGGCATATCGCAGTCCAGAATGTGCAGCAGATGACTTTCTCCTAAGTAAACTTAAGTCCTTGTGTAACAAGAATAAAAGCCTTGTAGTAGGTGACTTTAATGCACCGTATATAAACTGGGTTAACTTAGAAGTATGGTCATCGACAACGTCAGTCGATTGTAAACTGTTAGAAACCTCAATTGGACCAGCTTTATACAACACATTAGAAACCTCACAAGATATGACTTTGAGATTTAGTCTTCACACACAGTGACGTAGTTGGTCAAATGAATTAACTCTCACCACTAGATGAAGTGACCATGTAGTCATAATATTCAATTTCAAAGCTGAGATTGCCTGTCAAACAGTTGCGCCGGCCCGTCCTAATATATGGAAGCAGATATGGAGGCAATCAACTCCGCAGCACGGGCTAAAAACTGGGAAGTTAACACAAGGGCATCAGTACAAGAAGCATGAACTCATTTCAGGCAGTTATGCAATCGGGTAACACAACCACACACACCTTGAACAGTCCCAAAGAAGAAGAAGCAAGGCCATCCCCAGATACGCCGGGATATTCGACGTTTACCAAGACAAAAGAAGAAATGTTGGGATGTTGCAATCCACCTTGGCACAGCAGGTACGATGGAACGCTACAGATCGGTAAGAAACAAGTGCATAACAAAAATTCGGGAAGCTCAAAGAAAATATGAAGTGAAATTGGCACAATATACACTCAAGCAGCCCAAGAGAATATTCTCGTACATAAACTACAGAACAAGGATGCATCATTGGATTCCCAAACTAATTAAAGTAGGAAGTGAATCTAAAATGATGGAGGAAGACCATGAAAAAGCAGAGGCTATGGCTGACTATTTTGGGGCAGGCAGAATTAAATAATATGATTAACTGGTCTAAAGAGTGGCTGATGCCTATCAACGAGTCATAGTGTGTCTACATGCACTTTGGGGATTCAAAGGTTAATAGGTACAATATAGGGGAAGTGCCATTACCCATGGTCCGGTCTCATAAAGACCTAGGGGTGACAGTGAGTCATGATCATAAGACGACGGTCCATTGCCGAAAGGTCGCAGCTAAGGAGTTTCGAACCCTCTGGGCTTTAAAATGGACATTCGCTAAATTCGATACTACCATGTTCACCACAGTATACACATCCTTGGTGAGAACTAAGCTTGAGAACCCCGTTCATGCTGCAAGTCCCTGTTTAAAACGTGACTCGGGTATCGTAGAAAAAGTGCAGAGGGCAGCTATCCGTGCAAGTCAAGAACTCCGGGGTTTGCCATACATCTGGACCTCTTTACTCTGTCCTATCGCAGATTAAGGCGAGATCTAGTTCTGATGTAGAGAACACTGAGAAGCGACTTTGGGCCTAACTTATTCTCTCTTTTTCATCCCACTAGATCAAGACATCTCATGGGACCAAAGACGAACGAAATATCCGTGGCATACAGGTTTCTACACTATACTTGGAACCTGCCGCCCGAAGCAGTGGTGTCCGCACCTTCAACTGACTCTTTCAAGAGGAAGTTCGATACTCACAGAAGCACACTAGAAAATGAATAGCATAGGTCATAGGCATTCTGTTCTTACAACACTAATCTGAATCTAACTACTTATCAATTATCCACCGACTTCTATATTGAACCAACGTTTAAAACTCTTTTCCTCATCAAATAGTAGTAGCTCATACTTTTTAAAATTGAGCATTGGATAATGTAAGCTGTTGAACCCTCATAACTAAAAACAACAGACACTTTCAAGCTTTCCATTGTACTAAAACCGGCGATATTGAATGCCAAATTTATAATTGCGGGTATTACAATTTCAAGGTAAGTTGTTGAATTGTGACTGTAGGTCGTTATGAGAGCATGGTATAAAGGATGGTTAATATTAGAAAGTCAAAACACTTTGCGCTTGATAATCACTTTGAAACGGTACATCCTGTCTCTTGACTAGTTCACAATAGACAGTGACATCTTTTCTTGTTGAGACATTTTGCAAAATATTAATTTTGAAAATCAGCGACAAAGTCTCTGAAACGTTTGCGCGAAAACAAGTGTATAAATGTAATGATCTCAAAGACTGGGTATTTAACCGTTGAACAAGATTTATTCTGCCATTGTCGCTTAGATTTAAATGAAATAGCCCATCTGTATTCTAAAACTATACTTCGCTATTGTATAGATGATATTTCAACCTATAAAACCTGTATTTTAGTTGGTAGGTGGAGGTTTATCATGGTCATTGTGCGTATTACCTCCCTGCTCACACCAACATATTACATAGCGTTTACAAAAAAATGAAGTGTCTTTACTGCACATAAGTATTTCTTTGAATTAGTATTTTTCCACAACGTGAATACCGAGTAGCTGTTCCCAAATCATTTGTTTGCTTTCTGTTTTCCGCGCAGTTATCTTTTGACTGAAATCGGTTGTGCTTTCAGAGGGCTTTCTGTAGGAGTATAAGAACATAGTAAAATCCCGATTTGTTAATAAAATGAAAAACTTTTTGTAGGAGCTAAAATTACATGTTAAACATAATATTCAGTAACAACATTGGTAACCTGTTACGCTGGCCGCAAAACCAGATGTTTGCCTCATGCGTATTTCATGTAGTGGGCTTTTTACATTATGGAATAGATGAAAATCTCACACGAAGTGGGCTCTAATAATGTTCACAAAAGCAGTGGAGTCCTTTCGATTTAAACGTCTAGCTCAGAAAATACTCACTGAAAACTAGTTTCAACAGTTCTGTAATCTTTTTGCTCTGAATACCAGTAATCACAAAATGTAGTTATTAACTCAATATCCTCTATTTCTTATTTTTGTAACGTCTTTCATATTATACCGACATCTTCATGCATTTTTCATCTTTATAAGTAGGCCTTTCATTGTCCTACATATGAGTATCAAACAAGAAGTTTTTTAATTTATCAAAATTTTAATTCTTTTAGATTATGTCATAAAAGATGTCCCTAATACATCAAAAGTTAGCTGAGCGTTTGTTTATCTTGAATGATCGTCAGCTTGGTGTGCTGACTCGTATCCACTATATGAAACAAATGCTTAGTACACCTGAATACCGCCCAACTGTACTCCCTGGTGGTGACAAAGCATTCGATGGGGCTTGGAAAGTTTTGTTAAAGAAGTTCCCTTCAGTTGATGTCAGATCAAATCCATCCAGTATGCAGCCATTTTTTAATCATCAAAAGGAGTTGTTTGCAATGTTATCAACTTACTATTTTAACTTTGTTGACGTTCTTGATGTAAGAGATCATTTCATTGATCTAATAGGATGTTTGGCATCTTCAAAAATAACCCCTGACATCACTGTTAACTTTGACGTTACGCGGATTTATTTGGAACTCGTTAGTAATTATTTCGCAATGATGTTTCTCATAACACGTATCTCAGACACTAAAGCTATTTTGATTCTTTTCAATTTTTTGTACGATCAACTACATGGAAAACAAGAACCTAATTATCCACGTATGGCAGAAATATTTACCGAGACCTCTGAAGGTATGCTTAATCGTTTACACAAGGAGATAAATCCTTATTCTCGTACATTATCAAGGGCTCTTCGCTCTTTAAATGATTTTTACAATCGACGAACTGTAAGAGCTCAAAATTGGAGTGATGGACATTTTTTAGATATTTTACATGAGCCAAGCAAAGTAACACACACTGTCCTAGGAGAACAATTAGGTTGTGAATTAATACCTTATGAGGTGATGGAAAGATGGGTAGTTTTTGGTTATTTATTGATATACCCTGAATTGACTGATGAAGACTCGTTCAATCGACTGAAAGTAGCCCTGCGTCATTCATATGTTGTTGTGCTCTTCCGAGAAGAAGTAATTTATATTCATTCTCTTCTACAATCGTTTCTCGAGTCTTCGTGGGTTAATAAGGTAGGTGCTAAACGTATAAATGAAATTAAAGAGACATTTTCAATTGCATGCTCACAAACTCCCAAAATGCATGCTGACAGGCGAGCTTATTTACGCCTATCTTTGCGTCAACTTCATCTTATTTTGTCTGATGAACCTGGATTATTGGGTCCCAAGGCATTTTTGGTATTCTGGGGCCTATCATATGCCTCAGATGAAGTTCACTGGCTTTTAAGACATTCTGCCAACCCTATAGTAAAGAAAAGTGCTACTATGGCTTCACGTACAGGTCCATTTTCAAGTGACGAACTTAGTGATCCATTCTTACCGGAATTGCTTTTTAGAATGGATGAGCTTCGTTCCCTAGTTTTGCGTTACAGTCCTGTTATACAACGTTTCTATCTCCAGTTATTGGGTTGTTATGATGGACCTGGTTTAAGTGAATATGTGCAAGATATTTTGCCACATGTGAATAATGAAGAATCTGTTATCTTCAATTCTATCGCAAAACAATTATGTGAGCTTGCTGATAATCCTGTTGTACGTGAAACAAATTTAAGTCCTATGCAATCAACATTGTTTGACTTTTCTGGGATTCGACTCGATTGGTTGCGTTTACAAGCCTGTTTGTCATGTGAAGCTTCTGCTGCTAGTTTGAGTGATTACCGGCGACTTGTTGAGCATATAAATTCTACAATACTACATACTAAGTTGGTTGATTATTTGGATGAACTACTTCGATTAGTTTCGGACATGTCCATTTTTATATTTTATCCTTCTAAATTCACTGAACTATTTTCCAACTGCCGTATATGCCCTGCACAGTTAAGATTTACGATTGTGTTCCCAAGCATTTGTTCTCAGGCTATACAAGCATGTCATGATCTGTGCCCAGAAGAACGTTCACATATTGGTCGTAACGCAGCTAATTTATGTCGTCACTTTTGTCAAGAAATCGCGGATAATATATGTCTTTATTTATTCAATCGTATTGATGAATTTGGAAATATGGCTGATCAGTTAGCACCACAAAATTCTGTACCATGGCTTACGGATGAGAAACCAGCAAAAAAAGGCAAGAAACCAATCATTAATACTCGACAGAATTTAAATGGGATTATGAACACAGGCGGAATAGATTCAAGAAAAGGTAAACGGCTAAATGGACCTATCAACATTTCTACTAATAACAAATTTACTCTATCAAATAATATGTCTTTTGATTCACGTTTCATTCCGGGTGTGGAAAGCTTTAGAACTAATCGAGAAGAACAAACTATAAATGATAAAACGTTATTTGGACTAAGTCAATTATGTTATTCTGTTAACCATCATCGGGAATTATTGGTTTTTGATCAAGTTATCAATCCACGTGAAATACTTCAGAATGAAATACAATTCAGAATTATTGATTTGCTTGCTAGTTATTCGAGTTTTGCGTAAGTTTTCTTTGTTACATTGGTTCTTGCAATAAATATATATTTATGTATGAGCTTGTAGGTACTTGTAGTGTTTTTTCTCATATTTAAATTTCAAGCTTTTATCATGCTCAGTCGCATTCAGCAAGCTAACATTGTTGAGCATCCACCATATTTTTTCTCGTATATGTCACAGACATGAAAAGTCTAAGTTTTATCAACTTCTGTTCATCAGAATGAGTTGATTTAAATATACCAAGACACCAATTATAAGTCACATTGTGACTTTAGATCAGACAGTCAACTTGAAAACTTTTATTTTGAGCCATCATGGTATTTTATTTATTTAGTTATCTATACTGCTAAAATTTTACTATCCAATTATTTAATTTTCAAGGACAAGATTAATCAACATACTTAGGCGATAAAAATCACCGAACCAGTCAAAGGGCATGTGTGCTGCTAAAGAGACCTTTATTATTTAATAAAAATAAAGAAAATTCACGACACGCCATGGGTTATTTTAACTCACTACATTACTTTATGACTAAAACATGATCTCTTAAAGTAGATGACACACAAAGACTATAGGTCCTTTATCGTAGATGTTTTCAAAGCATTGCTCGCGGAACGATCGAGTGAGTAATGTTGAGATTAAACGCAGTGTACTAGGTAATGGTAGCAGACAGGTCGATGGAGTGGTGAGTTTTTGAGGTAGTCGTGATATTTGTTACGTATACCTAACCACCGCATACCTCACTCAGCTATTTTTTACTGGAGCAGACGTAAGTTGGAAGAAAGCTAGAAGTGACCGAACTATAGCATAGCATCAATCCATGAAGCCACAGGCTGATGGTCTGAGCCATGTAGATAGTTGCAGACTATTTGATTGCAGTCCTTGTAATTATCGCAACTAGAGACTATGAGTAACATGGCGTGTAATCGTTCCCAATAACACAGGTGCATTCACTTTTTTTCTTCCTTTAAATTCTGATTCTATAAATTTCTTATAAATCTTTGTTTACTTCACCAATCTATATTTTCTTCCCGAAATGTATCCTCGAGACTCAATATTTTCTATTACCGTTAATACTGTTACTCCCACTACTACTTAGGGATTTCCCTCCACAATTTTGTCTCGCTGTACTGATGGACATGGCGAATTGAAAACATATACACATCTACCAGGCTCTACGTTGCGTTTGACTGACTAATTGAGCAGTGGGGTTTGGTAGCGTTGGACAATCTCACTATTGCTTTTCAACTTTGCCTTCACTGACATTTTGAGAACATCTCTGATGGGAGAAGGTAGTTACTGTATAGACTCGTCATCCGGAAAGACTTTTTGATCCTGGGTAAGCAAATATTGTCTTACTGTACGATGACACTCAAGTTATGCAAATCGCATTTAATGAGTTGGTAGTCAATATCTGAAGACATTGTATATACTTCGCATATTCCAAATGCAAAGTGCTTCGATGAGACTAACAATGGCGTATGTTTACACCCACTGTTCACGGTAAGCCGTCAGAAATAGTCGAAAAGTTTGTGTTTTAGTGGCTGTATGTGTGGTGGTCGTAGCGTAAAAGACGAGGTCAGTCTATATACAGTGAAAACCAGAGCGGTTCATGTCAATCTGAGTGATTTTTGGCACCATTGTGACATTATGCCAGTCTGGGTGTAAAAGGTCGAGTTTACAACGCGTTGGTGAGAGTAGTTTTGTTTTGCGCTTATGAAACCTGGTTTCTCTGTGCTGAAGATTTTCGGTGACTTTCTGTGTTCGGTCATCGTTGTCTCCGAAGGATTGTTGACATTCAGTAGCAACACTATGTTAGTGATGTTGAGGTCTGAATGTGTATGCCTAGGCACGTAACGATAACTGAATTTTTATGACCATCTTGAAGTATAGTGTTCGGTGGCTTGAACATATGTTACGTATATTGTCCTGGTGGCGTTCACACCATCCATTGTTTGCCAACGCTCGGATAGAGTAGAATAAGCTGATAGGTAGTCAGTTGGTGATGGCAGCGGGGTATGAAAACTTTATAGGACTAGCACTTGTCATTCCATCACAATTCCCTGGTCGGTGTCCGATATGGTGCAACTCAATAACTTGGGAACTTGTCAGATATGGCTCACAATAGAAACTAGTGGTGTGATTTTTTTTATATTCTTCACAAAAGTTGTAGGAATTCCTTGGACTGAAAGAATCCCTTATTTGTATTTTTTTCAAAATTGAACTGTCTCTACCATTGCATACTATTGTCATTCACTAGTTTTATTCATTTATTTGTTTTCCTGATACCCTCTCTGTCTCTCTATTTCCCCATATTTTTATTTTATCTGTATTGACCTTATTTATTTTGGTCCCTAGATGTACTAATCTTGATAAGTTTTAAGTAAACTAATATCACTTGTTACATAAAGAATTTGAATCTCATGTACACTTGCGACATGAGAATAAGGTGTAGGATTTCCATGGTAGAGGTTTTAAACACATATCTCTATAAAGTCATTTGGAGAGAGAAAGTGAACTGATTTTACCTCCAGCTTTATCACGGCTTTTTCGGAGTTCAGACTATTGTTCAATACACTTCTGTTTTAATAATTAGACAAATCTTTCCCATGCATTATAAATATAACAAGTTAACAAACATATATTTCAAACCATTAAGAGAGCAAGACAATCCTTGAAAAGTTAAACCATCATAGAGTTATCCTTAAAAGCATATATTTATTATATACATTTCTTCCGTTGAATGAATACGTGCTCTCAGTTTTTCATATACATCAATACAATTAGAAATACGCTATAATAATTCATCACAAATCAATGTTTATAAATACAAGTCACATAACAACTACGAGTTATAAATTTAATCAACAACAACAACAAAAAATAATCACTAACTATGTTTAGGTGATAAATATTGATTATGAGAATGTAGATAAAATTTTGACGTCAATCATAAACTTAATAAATCACTTCACTTCCTAATTGATCCGTTATGCAATGTCATTTCAATTAAGAAACAGATTGAAAGTTTAATTATTTTTTTTTTGAATTTTCATCATAGCTCTCATGACAATACATCGGAATCACTTGCTTCGAAACCATCGGAATTACTTCGACGTGTACGAGCTTTAATGAATGCTCTTATAGATTTGGAAAATCATGTTTGTATTGATGTGATTGGATTATTTTCTACTGTATTCACTCAACATACTCAACCAGTGGATGCATTTCGTGTAAGTATTCATTTAGCATTCTTCAAATCTATTAATGACATGTTTACAATATTCACAAAGGATATTATTTGTTCTGTTCATTGTTATTATTCTCATTCATTTTCTTTAAATGCGAATGTCCGGCGCTTTAACCGGATTCCAAATCTGTGATGCACATGGGCACCAGTATCCTGCGGGAACAAATGGCGTATGAACCAATTTTCGGTCACCGGCTACCATGGGACTGCACCTCCTTACGATGCTCCACTGCCTTGTGGGTTAGACCTTTAGGTCAAAGGCTCGGGGTGTGGTCCCCCAAGATAACCACCTGCTTCGGTCTGGGCACCCGGGCAGTATCGCAGCCCACACGCAATTAATGAACTGAAATTGTGTGGCGCATATATATTTGGCGCACTCCTGTACCAATATATATATATATATATGTTCAAATAAAATAAAATAAATGGATAATATTTTATCTGTTACACAATAAGTAAATAGTATAGTAGGATATTCGATGAAATATTGTACACAAAACAGCATGTCGCCTCATATCATACATAAAATAAGGATCATACAAATAGGTTAATATTAGTAGTGGTAAGGGTCTATGTTTTCCCGTTGTTACTGGTATATTTTCACCTTAACTAGATGTTTCGGTTTCTTCACAAGTTACAAAGTTCACTGGCAGTAACAATTCGAATATACTGAAAAGCTTTCCCCTCTTGTTGTGGGACTCCTCAGCAGTGAGTATCCACGTCTTTACTATCAGTGACCGAACCCAGGAACTTCGGTTTTGGATTCTAACGCTTAACCTCTAGACCACTCAGTCGCCATTCAAAGTTCGGCGCTCACGCATGAGGCCGAGGGTCCTGGGCTCAATCCCGAGCGGGTCTGTGGGTCACCATACTAGGACAACAGCTCTCCAACGATTCCTGGTTTTTAATAGTCCCTTAGATAATGTCAGTTCGTGACTTAAGCTGAAAATTCCACCACATTCATAAACCCCCAATATATTAATCCAAAAACATATTAAATAAGAATTCTTAAAGTATACAATTTAAATAAAGACAAAATCAAAACCCACTTGTGCAGCTTGCTGTTTACGAAGAATCCAATATGAAACTACAACAGGACTGTTATGAATTTTTTTTGAAAACATATCTAGCTACTTGTTCGCATGATGTCTAAGACTTAGTCCAATATGTCATGATGAACTACTTTTTATAAAATAACCAGTCTGTCTTTTTTTCCAGTAACTCCTATTCCTCACTAATTTTCCTTAGTATAAAACAAAATGTTTAGAACGTTTCCGCGCTCAAAGGGTGACGTTTGAAGGTAATGTCTCAAAGTTATCAGTGATCCCTATACTTTGCCGAACTTCAGCATTACAATGTGATCACTGAATACACATCTTCGAGAGTATGTACAGAAACTTATTTTCACTAGTCTCGCATAAATACTTTAAAATTCGATAATTCAAGGTACATACTATGCTTGTAGATATTGATTTAAATGCCTATGTCAGCACTTATTAAGACAGTATCGTTCTCATGCTTAAGATTATGAAGTATTTCTTCAGAGTTACTTCCATAATATCATTGATGATGAGTTTGAAATGGGAGTGCAACTATAAGGTGATGGTTGGAGGTGGTCTACGGGAATCCCTGCACCGCCATAATTATCAAAGGCCAACAATCGTAGTGTTTCTTGACATCAGGGCTGCCTTCGATTCGTTGGACAGAACTGTTCTCTGGGATTGTCTATTGAAGAAGGGTGTGCCTGAGAAGTTTATTAACATCCTAAAAGCCCTATATAAAAACACCTCAGGCAGAGTGAGGGCATACAACCACCTCTCTCCATTGTTCCATTCGAGCAGTGGGGTTAGGTAGTGTTGCCCAATCTCACCATTCCTCTTCAACTTTGCCATTGATGACACTCTGGAAACAGCTCTGATGGATGTAAGTAATGGTGGTGTGGATCTTTTGCCTGGAGAAAGACTTCTCGACCTTGAGTATGCGGACGATATTGTCTTACTGTGCGATAATGCCCAAGGCATGCAATCCGCACTTAATCAGTTGGCAATCAGTGTCCGTAGGTATGGGATGTGCTTTGCACCTTCGAAGTGCAAAGCACTTCTACAAGACTGGCAGGATTCCAATCCTGTACTCACCCTGGATGGTGAGCAGATAGAAGTAGTCGAGAAGTTCGTGTATCTGGGTAGCTGCATAAGTGCTGGTGGGGGTGTGAGTGATGAGATCAATGCACGTATAGTGAAAGCCAGAGCGGTTTATGCCAATCTGAGCCACCTTTGGCGCCGTCGTGATGTTAGTCTGGCTGTAAAAGGTCGGATCTACAACGCGTCGGTGAGAGCAGTTCTGCTCTATGCTTGTGAAACCTGGCCTCTCCGAGTTGAGGACGTTAGACGACTCTCTGTGTTCGATCATCGCTGTCTCCGAAGGATTGCTGACATTCAGTGGCAACACCATGTCAGTAATGCAGAGGTTCGGCATCGTGTGTTCGGGCACAGAGATGATAATTCAATTGGTGTCACCATCTTGAAACACCGACTTCGGTGGCTTGGACATGTTCTCCGAACGTCGTCCCAGAGAGTTCCACGTCGTGCATTATTTGCCGACTCTGGGACTGGTTGGAAGAAGCGGAGAGGTGGTCAGCGCATGACATGGTGTCGTGGTATAAAAGAAAGCTGCAAAGGACTGGCTTGTGTTGGTCCTTCACGACTCCCTGGTTGGGGTCTGAGAGATGGTGCTACACAGTGGCTAGAGGCGTTATCAGATATGGCTCAGAATAGAAGCCAGTGGCGATCCTGCTGTAACCTTCTTTTACTTTCTTCATAAAAAGTGGCTGTGTCTCCCTTACCTGAAAGATTTCTTCTGATTGTACCTTTTCGTTCCCTCGTTACTACCACACTACCTTACACCAATCTCTTCGTTATTGTTCTCTTTTTCTTTTGCGCTCCTTAGTTTTTTTTCTACTTTTCTTCGAATTTTCATTGTTTTGTGTGGCGCATATATATTGGCGCTCTCTTGTACCAATATTCATGTGTTCAAATAAATAAATAAATAACGGGAATCCCTGGACCTAGTTTTTGTGCTTTTTGGCACTCGTTAACAAAGTATACCTGTAATCTTAATGGACGATTCAATCCCATGTCACCCAGTTTCACAGTTAGAGACGTTACCACTGATGATTTCCTGCCAACTACCTCCAACCATCACCTTACATCTCAACCTAGTATGCGCGATGTTGAGTTATACTCAAACAATGTTCATGGTTATGTATCCCGGCATGCACTAAGGTAAGAATGTTAACAGTTATGTTAGGAATTTTGGAAAATAACTCTAACCGTTTGTTTCTAGTGATTATTTTAATAAGAACGGGATTCGTCAATAAATATGTGTATAATATATATACTTCTCTCTTTTTTTTTACTTTAGGGACAATTAACAATGACAGCGCATTATGCTGAATGGTATTTAGAAAATGTTATTAAACATGCTTATCTAGATCATTTTGTTTATTCACCTTTATTGAAGAGTTTTGTTACTTTAGTATCACCTGATGTTGTAAAATTTCGAGCAGAAGATTATGCTGATTTAAATGAACTACTAGCTTTGACAGAACTTATCGGTAAGTGAGTGAGGAAATTGTATGATTTCTTTTGCTTTATTGTTTTGTTTTTCAAAGAAATCATTGGGGAGAAGGAGGTTTTTTTTCTCAATCTACATTGTTCTGCATACAAACAAACATAAATTTAACTTATATTACTATTTTGGTGGGTAAGATGTCAGAATTTGCATATCGCATTGTGAGGTTTATGTATTTTAACTGATGTGAACACAAAATTGAGCGAAGCGTTCACTTTTCAACGAATTTATCATCAAACTGTACAATAGTAAATATATAAGAAATTTTAAAGACTAGTGCTACACTAGACAACATCGGCCATCGAGGTGGACGGTGTTTTTGCGTACGTAGTACATGTCCCAACCACCTCAATTGAAGATTTCCCGTCTTCACTTAGTACCCTATTCTTAACCCAGACATTGGTTACTTCATGGTCCCAAAATACACGTGCATTGCTTCGTAGACACCTATGATCGAATGTTAGTAATCTGGAAATATTCTCTATTCCTAATGACCATATTCCATACCTATAAAGTAGAATAAAGTTAAATTAATGTGTAGCAAACTCGTCCTTTGATTGAAATATAAATATCTCGCCTATTCCACAAATGATGCATGTTTGCAAAAGCCTGTCGAGTCTTCTGAATCCATGTCGAGGTTTCATCAGACACCAGACCATCAGTACTAATGAGACTCTCAAGATAAGTGAAGCGATCGATACGTCCAACTACTTCACACACTATCCTTATCTCAGGCGTTGACGCGGACTGGTCTTGAAGAAAATGTTTAGCATTTATATGAAGAGGAATACATCTCAGTTATGCCTGCAATGTTGCTTAAGGTGGTCAGAAGACTGCATTTTGTCCGCGTCTTCACCAAACAGAACTATATCATCTGCGTCACCAAGTGAATATTCTGATGGAAGATCAACATTTGAAAAGTCAGACGATGAAAATGTTATCTGCAAAAAATTGTTTATGGCAAAGTTAGGTAAAAAAAAGTGGGGAAAGCAGACATTTCTGACTAACATCACTTGAAGTAACTAATTCCGACTACAACTCACCATAAGCTCTGAATTGATCATTAATGTTCCAGTAGATATACTGTACAATGCTGATGTACTTCTTTGATACCTCTTCCAAAGACAGAAACTACCACAGAACCTCACAATTAACAGAGTTGGACACCGCCTTATGGTCAAGGAATGCAATTATAGTAGTACGTCGAAAACTGTCTATGTTCCAGATTCTGCAGAAGGCTGAGTATTTGGTCTTTACTTCCATGTCCAGGTTTGAGACCAACCTGGTCTTTCCAGGTTTACCCTTTATGAGTTATAATTAGGTGTCGAATTATTATTGTGACTAATATTGTAGACACTATATTAGTTTAACTGATCTCTCCGTGATTGTCACAATCTTTCTTTCATATATTACTACCATTGAATAAACTACTTCTGTGAATCCGGTGTCCATCTTGTTGTGTTAATGAGGTATGGCAACTTGGACCGATGCATATATGTGCCTGGTCCTACGTTGTAGCTGACTGACTGATTGTTACAAGAGGACCTTTGTCCTTCCTTGTAGACTGGTACAATCACTGGTCGAGACTAGTCATAGAGAATTATGTTTATCTTCCAGATCCTATCTTGGATCTCAGTTAACTTAACTGCTAAAACTGAACTTCCATTTTGGAAAATCTCAAGGTTTAATTCATTAGGTCCTGCTACCTTTTGTCACCTTAGTTTCCTAATAGCTATTTCAATCACACTAAGAGCTGGAGGACCTTCATTAATTCGCCAGTCCGATTGTTTGGAGATAATGGATAACTGAAGTACGGATGAATACCAGTTGAACTGTTCCCTGAAGTGTTCTACCCATCTGTTAAATCTCCTGGATTGAGAGTGGATAATAGTTCCATCCTTTTCCGAAATAGTTTCACTAACAGCTGGAATTTTAATACTCGTTTCCTTAATAAGTTTGAAAAGTGGTCTACGTTTATCTATCACTGCTTCGTTTTCCATCTGTTTTGCTTTTGCTACTCACCACTGCTCACGATCATTACATAGGCTTTTTATCAGCCTACGTTTAAGTCGCCTCTGTCCCTCATTTTGTCCAGAGCCAAATGTGATGAATTTCTGAGAATCTATCAGCTCCGCAGACGCTGTTGAGATCCACTGATTTTTTCTAGCCTTTTGGTTTAAACTACTAGTAGATATCATTGCTGTTTCCACAGCTTTTTGGATGTCATGTGAAGCTAGCTCGGGATGAATATTACTTCCATGGTTAACTAAATCCTTCTCTAGTTGTTTCTGAAACATATTCTTAACTTATTCATCATTAAGTTGAACTGTAATTGGTCCTCTTGTTGTGGCTTTTCTATTTCCAGTAAGACGCAGACAAATACGTACTTGAACTAGAGTAGGATCCGAGTTTGAACATCTACTCCAGGATGAGCTACAGTCTTCTATCGAGCCCCTCCAACAGTGGCTGATGACAATGTGATCTATTTAAGTCCATCGTTGAGTCTGTTGTGGGGGTCGCTATGCCAGACGATGTTTTTCCTTATGCTTAAAGTTGGTGTTTGCCAAAAATAGACGGTTATATGAGCATATTTGCAACATATGGTCGCCATTACCTTTTAACTGATCCACAACACCGTAAGATCCTTCTACTTACTACGTCAGAGCATTTAGCTTTTTGAAGGAGGTTGGATAGTTTCCTATAAAATTCATCTTTAACTTCATTCGAGCTCAAATAAGCAGGAGAGTAGGCAGAGACAAAGAAGGGGCAACAGTGTGTGTTCTTATCTTTTCGGGTTCTTTCTGTCCCGTCTAATCAAACAGCTCACAAGCAGCTGCTTAATGGAACCCAGTTTATGAGAGCCTGTTCTGCTTCCGAACACCTACACCAACTAGTCTATGGGAAGTAGCACTGGGGTCTCCAAATACTCGAAGGGTAAATCGTATCGGTTTTTTATATTTACAAGATGAGGTCAGGTGAATGACCGTACTTGGATCCTGCATGCGTGTTTCAGAGATGCGATATACATCGGTGGCTCGAGATTCTACAATCCTAGCTATAGAATCTTGTTTTTTTATCTGGCACTGGGTTCGAACATTAAAAGCTTCAACATGTAGTTTAGAGCTTGGTTTCAGGAAACTGAGAATAACATTTCGTGAACTAAAATCATTAGCATTGGTGGCACATGATGGCAAAAACTGATGAGAAAGGTTAGTCGTGGGGATGGGAAAATTATTAAGAGATGAGGGAGGTATTTGATCGTCAACACGATGATCTCGGGCGCTGTCACTTACCGGTTGCCCACACCGTGAAAGGATTTTGCGTTTTAAGGGACCTGAAAAAGAAGTTAAATTGGTGGCGGTTTTAGCGACCTGGGAGCGTGACTGCAGAGCCGAAGGGACAGCTGCTTCAAACCAGTCGTTCATGGCCTTTTTATGGAAAAATTTTAATGCATTAGCTCCGCAATTCAAAAAGTCTTACTGCCGGAAACGGAAATCCGTGGGATGAGGTGAGGTGTGATATTTTAGGGTTAACCTTTTCCTACTTCTTCCTTCCGTTGTAAGGAGACAGTATCGCTGCAGATGCTGGTTGTTCGAGAGAGACACCCTACTGCTGTCATATCTCTCTACGGGCAGCAGTTCGATTTTTCTGTCGGGCTTTAAGTTGCTGCTTTTAGTCTTCCCGTTCTTCAACCGACTTGCCTGACATAGTAGAACCTAAAGGGACGTGGGTTCCAGCCAACATAACTCTATTGAGTCATCAGAATAGACAAGCCTGACCACCACGTCAAAGTAGCAGCTACATTCGGGTTTGTATTTATGTATTTGTTTATCGGTGACCGCTTTAAATCTCATATATACATGTTCTTCTGCAATGGTCAACCAATGTTTACAGCTAATTTTTATGTAATAAGTGAAATTAGTGGTTGGAGATGTTGATTCTTAAAAAATCTTTCTCGGTGACACATACATTTACTCGTTATCTTTCTCTAGATCTCGAGTCTCAGTATCCTTTCAGCCACTTCTTTTGATTCCTTCTTTTCAAACCCTATTCGCGATATTAAGTCTGTGTCGCTACCATTGCTACTACTACTACTACTACTACTGTGGTGTGCACTTCTTTGCTGACAGATATAAGTGGAATGTCTACCAGCACAAGATTTAATTGGAAGAATCGTCAAGTATGTAAAGGACTACTGAAGGAAGATGTGCAAATAATGTGTTTAATGTGTGGTTTTCATATTTTACGAAGGCACTGTGTGACTTTGCATAAAGCAATAAATTGGTCTCCCCTACCAAGTCTTCGTTCACTACACTACTATTATTTTGAATTCGCTACTTAACTTCTTAATTTCATCTCATTGTCATGAATCGATATGGTTATTTGGGCTAACTCATATTTGTACTAGGCTCTATGTTGATTATAACCGAATGAGCGATATTTATCAGCCTAGCTAATATTACTCTCAATATTCCTGGCATTGATAAATCAAGATTTATTGTTAACATTTTGGTTTGACTTTTTTCACCTACCATTATATTCTTGCGTTACTACTACAGGACCATTAGGGATAAAGTTTATTTGCGATCGTTTAATGCATTCTGTTGGTGATCGTGTTGATGAAATCAACAAACTAGTTCGTCAAAATCGTGGTACTCTTGAATGTTTACGAGAGTGTATAAATGATCCAGTGAGAACTCGTCAACTTAATGGGAATTTACAAAATTGTGATCAACTTTTAATCCTGTTAAAGGAGATTGGTGTAGCACTTGCTTTCCGTAAATTATGCTTTGAAGCTGTTCATTCTATACTACAGGTAAGCGTATGTGAGTGTTTGTCAATATCATTACTAATCTGCATTCATCAAAACATGATTTACATATTTTGTAGATTTAAGTACTACGTAACTGATGTTTTTTACAGCTTATTTCTACTGTGAAACACTCCTAACTTCCACCTCAAAAATATGAGATAGGGAAAATCCCTTAACCTCTTCGTTTTTTTTTATTTATTTAAACACATAAACATTGGTACAAGAAGGCACCAAATAGATATGTACCACATAAATCATTCGACTTGTGTGACGGCTGGGAATACTGACTGGGTGCCCAAACCGAAGCAGGTGGTTTTCTTAGGATGCCACTCCCTGAGCGTTTGACCTAAAGGTCCGATTTAAAAATATTAACAACTTCATGTATATCATAGCCACTATGCCAAGTAACAATATCTTACATATAGAGAACTGTTTCGTTTTATGACTGGTTAATTGATTTCCAGGTAATAATTAGAACTCCAAAATTAAACAGTTCACAAATTGTCATTCTCTAACTAATGAGTTAATTACACATTCCCGATCAAAGCGTAGGATAATTGATTGGCTAATGAGTTAAATCTTCATTTCTGACTCATCACTTGACATATAACTACTCTGTATTGGTGGCCTAATGGTTAAAATGTTCGTAGATTTGAATCCCATTCCATCTGTTCCGGTTTGGACACTTGTATAGTAGCACTATCTAGTATATGTGTAACATTGTCGACTTTACAAACCCTCACTCAGTAAATGAATTACATAATAAGCTGTTAATTATCGTTTATTTAATATGTATTATTTCCAGAAACGTACTCCATTTCTTCTGGACACTGTTCACAACCTTCGTGATTATATAACACAAAAATCAAGTAATAGTGCTCAATTAACTGGATCATCTATAGAAAATAATAATGGAAAATATGAAATGGAACGTATATATGCACATTTTAATGAACAATTAATGTTAAATAATCTATGCGCTTCTGTTGGTATATCCTCTCATTTAGATTATAATTTATGCTCAATATTAAATAATCGACGTATAGCTATATTGGCTACAGCAAATCAAGCTGGATTAAATTTATCTATAAATGGTACTGGTAATGCATCATATCAAGAATTAGAATATCATATTGCTTGTTTATTTGTTGTATTTGTTGCAAATGCATTTCCACGATTAGCACGTCAAGATTCTAGTTTATATCGTTTAGATTTAGAAGCGAATGAAAATAATTGTCATTGTATTGCATATGCAGTAAATACTTTAATGGTATGTTATAAATTATATTTTATGTAGTTTGTTTTTAATTGTATCTTAAAACTGTGATGACTTTAAAGTTGCGGTCGATGTTTTACCCTGTGCTAATTGTTGTGTCCTTGACTGGAAAAATTAGAGAGCAGCGTATTTATCGATCGATTACAATGATACGGAAAACATGTACGAACGGCCTAGAGTCTCGATTGGTCCCACTTCCCTGTCCAGCCCAGTTAGTTGAGTCCAGAACACAAGTCACAACCTCTGAGATATGAATCATTATTTAATTCAAACATACTTTGTTTATATACCAATCAAGCAGACCACATCGTACCATAAAATAGAAAACAACATTTTGTACAATATTCAACAAATGAACAGATATCAACCAATAGGATATGTCCATTTAAAGTCCAAGGACACCATTGGACTTAACATGATAATTATTGGTCTATTCCTCCGCATCCACAACAAAAACAATTATTCAGTTTTTGTTCTGCAGAACTATTAGGTATTGAAAGAGCCAACCCATAGGAAATCATAAAACTAAGTTTCCTGATAATTGACAATTACCAGCGTCGCATATTTGCCGTCTTCATGTAAATAATACTTCCTATAAGATTTGAATCCATATCAGCTATTGTTAAAGTTAGAGGTGTTTCCATTGAACTATTTGGGCATCAATCAAAGTTTAAGAGGACTGAGATATTTACAGTAATTTGTTACTAGCCGGTGTTCTTCAGAAAGATATACTTCAAATATAAGTCATATCAAGTTGATGATCAATGATTTCTAGTGTCAAAATTATAGCACTCTATAACGTTGTACACACTTGACTTGTTTCTTAACAATATCATAAGCAATGCGTAATCTTTAAGATCATGGGTCCGAAATTCGTTAATGTGATTTGACTGTAATTCTTTTACCTGACTGTCAATTATGTTCTGTCATTCATTCGACTTTCAACCGGCAGGTTAAAATATGAAATCCCTTTTCATCATCTTTAAACAGTTTAGCGCAAAATCGACTGCATAAGACTTTGATTTCGTAAATAAGTTACAATGTTCTCTCCTTCCTTATAGTTTACAGCTGTTTACTATCCTGTAGATATTATTTTAATGTCACCTCTTACTTTAGATAATTTACCGTGCAATCTGAATAAATATCTATTGTACCCATGTGAAGTTAGTCCCTGTATAGTGTTCTCTCTTCTATCTTAACTAGTCCTATAATTCAACTACATTTGTCTCCAATTCATTTCATAATGAAGACCTGTACGATTTACTTGCTAGTTTGTTTCTATGGAATCATTTTAGCACTGATTATTCAAAAACTTAGTAAATATTTAGAAACAATCACTTTTGTTAAATTTCTGGCTCATAATGAATGTTAGTCAGTCAGTAACAACGTAGAACTTCGTACGTACGTACATCAGTTCGAGTTGCCATACCACATTAGCACAGAGATGCAGTTGTCGACTCAAATCTCTTAGTGCTAGTGGTAGTAAAAGTATAAGCAATAATCGGAAAGTGTTACAAATTATGAGTATAGATAGAAATAAAAATAGTCATAAAAATCATATTACTCCATTAACTAGCCAATTTTATATCCTTATATGCAATTTTTCTTTTATATATTACCACCTTTGAATTAACTACTTATATGAATTCGGTGTCAGTCAGTCAGTTACATCGTAGGACCAGGCACATTTATGCATCGGTCCGAGTTGCCATACCTCATTAACACAACAAGATGGACACCGGATTAATAAAAGTAGCTAATTCAGAGGTGGTAATATATAAAAGAAAGATTGCAATAAGGATATAGTACAGGAAGAAAGAATTAGTTCGTAGAAAGAAAGAATTTGGTGTTCATCTTGCTGTGCTAATGAGGTATGGCAACTTGGACCGATGCATATATGTGCCTGGTCCTACGTTGTAACTGACTGACTGATTTCATAAATGTATGATTCTGTACACAAAATTATAGCATTTACCTATTCACTTGATTTAGATTTAATGCTTAGTTACAATAATATGCCAATCAACATGAATGAATTATCTCAGTTAAAAAGATTTTATTTAAGTCTGAGACTTTTCTCGTTCATTTATCAAGTTAATGAATAAATAGATCAAGCTAATGTAAAACATACACAAGCATCTTGTTAAGTGGGATTTCTTAGTAAACTACATATGTAAGCAATTAGAGGCGAAGATGAATATAGAAGTATACTTCTTTTAAAGATAATTACTTATATCCATTATTTGCTTACTTACTTACTCCTGTCACTCCTCGTGAAGAAGCATAGGCCACCCACCAGCATTCTCCATCCAACCCTGTCATCGGCAATCCTTTCCAGTGGTTATACATCCTTTTCATGTCTGCTTCCCATTCTCAACCCAGTGTGTTTTTCGGCCCTCCTCTTTTCCATTTCCCTTCAGAGTTCCAGGTTAGGGCTTGCCTTGTGATGCAGTTTGGTGTTTTCCGTGATGTATATCCCATCCACTTCCAACGTCTTTTCCTAATTTCCTCCTCAGCTGGTTTGTTCCCTCCCATAGTAGGCTGTTAGTGATGGTATCCGACCAATGGATGTTGAGTATCTTGCCTAGACAGCTATTTATGAATACTTGTACCTTCTTGATGGTGGTTGTAGTAGTTTTTCATATGAGATAGATTAATGAAGGTTATTCAACTTTCAAAGATAGTCTACATTTACAACCGATTTTAGCTAGATGACAATTGAAAATTAAAGAGCACTAAATAAATAATCGTTTCTTCCTAGGTTGTAACTCTTCAGCAGTTCACATCATGGTTAGAATCCCAGGACTTTCATATCTTGAAGGAAGTATATTGCCTTTAGACTAGCGAGTTTCAATATATTTTTCAGCCACTATCTAGTAGCATCAGTAATATCTATTTCATTTTCCATCATGTCTCACTAGAACTCTAATAATTCTTGATAACAGTGCGGTTTATTTGTATGTATTCCCTGAAGTTAAGTAAACATTATTTGGTAGTGAAATATAAATAAGTCCAATAATTATTTCTAAATTGTATTATCCCATCAGTGCTTGAAGTCACTGACTTCTAGTCTGAGCCATGTTAGGAGATGTAGACTACTTGGTTGAGGTCCGCGTGACAATCGTAACCAATGGTTAGAGGCTCTTGGTGACATACCTCAGAATCGATCATAATGGCATCGGTGTATACACCCTTTGTCTTCCCCTAAACTAAGAGATTAAAATCGCTTCATATCTTTCTTTCTACTAACTAATTCTTCCTTCCTATACTATATCCTTATATGCAATCTTTCTTTTATATATTACTACCATTGAAGTGACTACCTTAATGAATTTGGTGTTCATCTTGTTGTGTTAATGAGGTATGACAACTTGGACCGATGCATATATCTGCCTGGTCCTACGTTGTAGCTGACTGACTGACAAAACATTTATAGTTAGTGCTCATTAAAGCTGTATGTTTAACCAGGGATTTTTTTATACTGACCATGTTTTTTTTTAAATTGTTCTCCTCAAAAACACTTATTTGATACTGACTTCATTCAATGTGTTGTCTATTTATTTTTCAGGTTTCCATGTTTTCTCTACTTCGACCAGGTGATTTAGAGGCTCGCTCTAAAGAATTTCTTGCTCTTGCTTCATCAAATCTTTTAAGACTTGGACTAGAAACATCATCATCTCTTATATCTTCAGAAATTTATGGTAATAACAATATTCAAACATCCTCCTCTAATCATTCTCTATCGGCTAAACATAGAGATTCAATTTATATTGTATTTGATAATCTTATTAAACAATCACCTTGTTTATCGGCTAATTTACAAGAATCTTGTTTTCCATATTCATTAATACGTAGTGCTTATCATAGTATTGCAAAATTAACAACAAATAATAATGAAACTTTCAGTACTACACGTTCAAATATCATGTCATCATCATCATCATCAACAACATATGTGGATGGAAAATGTCGTGACTAAAATGGTAACACTCTTACAGTTCATGGATGAAAGTTTCCAAGAACATAGTAATTCTGTTGCTTGTTTGTTTACTTATCTCTTCTTTTTTTATAACAAATTTAATAATTCATGATCTCTATGTGTTCACGGTAACAGGAAAGGTAGTAGTGGCAGTAGTAGTAGTACAAGTAGTAGTACATCATATATGCTTTTCTTGTTTTATTTTATTTGCATTTTTGTATTTCTTTTGTTTTGTTTTTGTTCTTTCTTCTTCTTCTTCTTTCTTTTTTGATGGTTAAAATGAATCCATGATTTTGCTTTAAATTGTTTATATAAAATAAAATGACAAATGCGGTTATTTCAAAAATGATATTTGTTAAATGATAGTCAATATATGTATGTATAGCTCACTTATTATTACCATTATTATATTCTTCATTATTAATAATCTATAGTTAAAATAATGAAAAAATGTGAAGTTCAAACAGCTAAGAATACAATGTTTTCTTCCAAAATCTATATATATATATATGTGTGTTGCCTTAAAATATCTGAGGTTTGTATATATTCCTTCTATAAGTCAATAGAAAATATTTAGCTTGACTGTATAATGTTTATATTCTAATGGGTTTATGTCTGACGAAATCTCAGCACGGATTTGAAAAGCTCGTTTGACTTTTGCCAACTTACGTCACCTATAGTGAAGGCGAGATATCCGTCTATCAATTAAGGGACGCGAGTATACTGCGAAGGAGTTCCTTCTGTTTTACTTTATGGCTGCGAAACGTGGTCATTAAGAGTAGAAGATAGTCGTAGGTTACTAGTATTTGATCACAGATGCCTTAGAAATGTTGGTCGCATCTGCTGCGATCACCGGGTAGGTTATAGTGAGGTTAGACGCACGGCATTATGGAATGATGGTAAATCAGTTGATGAGCTCGTGAATCTTCATCGACTGAGATGGTTGGGCCACGTGTTACGTATGCCTGAATACCGATTACCACGATGTGCAATGCTGACTAGTGTTGGGGATGGTTGGAAGAAAGTTACGGGTGGCCAAACCAAAACGTGGCATCAGTGCTTGAAGTCACTAACTTCTGGTCTGTGTCATGTTAGTAGATGCAGACTAGTTGGTTGGGGATAGTTCCGTAGTAGCTTATGGGATGAATCTCAGTGTAGGTGACTCTGGGTAAATAATGGTTTGTTACTGACTTAGCAGGTTTACGCCATTTGTGTAGGCACGATCAGTAATTTGTTGTATGAAGAGACAATCAGAAGTGGTCTGTTGAAATGATCCGAAGTCACCTAAAGCTCGAGTGCATTTCATTGGGTCAGTTTCCTAGCGATAGAGTGGTATATATTTGAATGAGTATTTGTGCATTTCGGTAGCTCACGTAGTTAGTTAGGGGGTTAATGCGAGGCATGCCGTGTATCAGCATCAGATTTTTGACACTACCCGTCACAACAGATTCTGGCGACATTATTTCTCTCAAACGCATGCGATAAAAAATTCCAGAATGTCAATGTCAGTAGATCAGCTTAAAATTGTTTTACAACAAACGAAATTTCAAGCACCACAATTGAAAATGACTGAAATGATAGGACAAAAGTCAATTCAAGAAAATTCGGTACAGATTTCCGAATTAACAGGCTCAACTACTGAATCACAGATCAATTCAATGAGTGAGTTTCACTTTGATCCTCATGCTAATGTTACACTTGGATTATGGACCAAAATGTATGACAACATATGCCAAAAAGTATCAGTTGTGTTCATATATTGTCAAAGTCTCACAATTATTGCTTACTCGGACTTCACCTATAGCTTATCTAGAGTTACTGCTGGCTCCAAACTCGGGTAAAGCAGTAGAGTTGGTCGTGAGGTCGGCAACCCCATTCCATAGAAAACACCTTGCTTAAAAAATCCCAATGAGATTAAACAAATTAAGCCATTTAAATTCTGCCCTCTGAGTTGAAGGAGGAATTATGGCGCATCACGATGAAATCCTAGATTCTTCAGAAGTCACGAAACTGATGCCCCTTTTAACAATTAGAACAACAATTAATATAGGTACATGGAATGTTCGGACAATGTAGGTGACCGGAAGGACCAGTGAAATAACTGCGGAGATACAACTTGACGGTTCTCGGAATCGGCGAAAACCATTGGACCCAAGCTGGACAGAAGAAGTTGAATTCGAAAGAGATGATACTGTACACTGGTCAAGGGGAAGAAAATGCTCCACACGCTCGGGGAGTTGCTCCGGTGCTGTCCAAAGAAGCACTTAATACGTTTATATAGTAGGAATCTCATGGATCCAGGACCATCAAAGCATCCTCCAAAACAAAGAAGAAGAACAGCGATTAACAACAGTGGAAAAAAACAAGTTCCATAGACAGACTGGAAAGGAACACCTCATCAAGCGCTTCTTTGGACAGCATCGGAGCAACTCCCCGAGCGTGTGGAGCATTTTCTTCCCCTTGACCAGTGTACAGTATCATCTCTTTCGAATTCAACTTCTTCTGTCCAGCTTGGGTCCAATGGTTTTCGCCGATTCCGAGAACCGTCAAGTTGTATCTCCGCAGTTATTTCACTGGTCCTTCCGGTCACCTACATTGTCCGAACATTCCATGTACCTATATTAATTGTTGTTCTAATTGTTAAAAGGGGCATCAGTTTCGTGACTTCTGAAGAATCTCCTTCAACTCAGAGGGCAGAATTTAAATGGCTTAATTTGTTTAATCTCATTGGGATATTTTAAGCAAGGCTGTTTTCTATGGAATGGGGTTGCCGACCTCACGACCAACTCTACTACTTTACCCGAGTTTGGAACCAGCAGTAACTCTAGAAAAGCTACAGGCGGAGTTCATAAGTATATGGCAAGACAGAATACTACTAAAAGTGTTAGCTGAAACGATTATAAAAAAGCACATATATAGTTCATACTTATTCACGTAAATTATAGGCTTATTATTGGAATAAAAATGGCTCAGTGTCATGTTGCTTGAAAAACTAATATCAGAACAAATAAATGAATTCACGTACGCGCTTGTGCAGCCAACACGCTGTAAAGACATAATGCAGTAAATGCTGTGGAGAACAAAGAAAGTGTTTTCAAGCTGAGGATCGTAGAGAAAGGATTATATTAATGTATTTTAGTCCTTCAAAATATAAACGATCTGCGTTGGGTCTATTAATTACTAACATCATAGCAAACACATGCGGTCGTCTTATCGAGCACTTTATAATTTAGTTCCATAACCAACTTTAGAATCAATATTCAAAGTTAAGAGTTATCTCAGTGACACATACTTAGCGGATAACCCATTAGGATTTAAACATTACAGATAAAACAGTCATTTATTTTCTTATCTCATATAGGTACTGCGTCTCTTGTTTTTGTTGAATGATGAGATGTTTGTTTAATTATATATACAGTCTTCAGCTCAACTAATTCCTCCTTGTCGTGTAATTAAAGCGTGACACCTCTACTTCAAAGCATTTCGATTCCCTGTATAACGAGGGGTTCAATAATACGGAATAGTGGGCGCACCTTACACTCTTTCCAATTAGTCATTTCCAGGTTTAAGATAAATAATAATTTATTCTCGAATAACAGTATACTACGTGGGGCGTCTAGTTTACAGGCAAGATCAAATTGTTACAGGAGATACACTTTTCACTGTAGTAGGTTACTCAGTTAGATTGCTATTTCATAAGGTTCATTGGCCATAGAATTATGGAGGATAACACTACCCACGTATGAACGTAAATAAAATTAGTAACAGTCATGTTTTCAATATAACCGTTGGCGTGCTTAATGAACGTTGCGTTGTGACGTGAAACTGATGGTCGAGAATAAATCCACGTAAAGCTGTGGGCTTTCAGAAACCGCAACCATACATCCCAAAGGAACTTCTGAGGCATTAATGATGGCGCAGGACGAAATCACACATTTCATATGTGTTTTCGCGGGCTGAAAAGGAAAGTAAAAAAAGAAAGGATGAGCAGCATAGCAGACAATGTTCATGCCTATTGAAGTTGAGTCATTTATGGAGGAATATTTAAGGTATGACTGGTTAGTCTAATTTTCTTTTATTATGGTACTTTTTAAACAAGAGTATTTAAATGGGTTAAAGAAAATAACCGTAAATAAGGTGTAAGTGGATAAAGAACTGTATAATTGGAGGTGGTTCAGAAAGAAACTTAAAGGATAGGATTGTGTGTAATTTTAAAATATAGTATTGCAGTACTACAGTATTCTGATACAAAAATGGCTATCTCCCTTTTTTGTCGAAGCTTTTTCAGCCCATTTTTACTTTTATAGATTTTATAGGGTCATGAGCAGGCTCTGTTTTTAGTTAATTGTCTAATTTTGCGTGCAGTAATAATACTCAGTAGGAAGTGAAACCATTTCAACCTTCTAAACGTGGTTTAAAGAAATATCTTGCATAATAAATCAGCATTAATGCTATTGATTCGTGACATCCCTCTTGACCATAAGGAGCCGTAATTTAACAACATGTTCTGCCCTGCAGAAATGGGTGGATTTAAGTTATCGTCCCACCATCATGTTTGATTGTCGGCAAATCAACCCAGATCTCCCTATTTTTGCTAAATTTTGGGGTTTCCTCAAGGTTAAGTGGTAATTGCCTTTTGTCGCTCCAGATACTTAGGTTATTGAGGTCACTTTGAATCTGGGATACACTTTCACTTGTAGCTACAAGCTTAAAGCTGTATACTATACTAAGTATGGTGCCGAAATTTTATGGTGTTGAGTATATCGTTTACATACATAAGAAACGTGAATAGACCTGATGCACCCCCCGGTTGACTCTAATAGTTGTTAGTCTAGGTGATGAGAGCCATTGTACTTTGCCATTTGTCTACATTCTGTTAAGAATGAGGCTAACCATGAATATAGTGGGTTGTTGATTCCGAAGGACTTTAATTTGATAAGAAGCCTTTTGTGTGAGACCTCATCGAAAGCTTTCTGTATATTGAGGACAAAAGATTGATAGTCTTTGTTAGTTGCTCCTTAGTAAGGTCCAGTTTATCTTACACTTGTTGTTCGCCAGCAAGGTCCAGTTTGTATCTAGTGTCTTTTTGAATCAGCCGACTGAAGAAGATATCACATATGTGAGTACTAAGTTTTAGGAGTTCGCTACTAGATGCAAACTTGCACGTCACAAGTATTTCGCTCGGTCTCGACTTTTGAAATCCCCTGGATTGTATTTGTGTCTGTAGGTATCCCTCGTTCTATTGATATATGTAACCAAACTAGCAGCGGATAATTCTTTGCTTATTATGTGGGTGGTACACAGTGGAGCGCGAGGTTATTTGTTCAAACACCTAAAACGTTTCAACATCCAATATGGGATAATAGGTAACATAACCCCTATATGAAATAAGGATGTGAATAAATACTTGAGGTCTATTGTTTTAACAGATACCTAGATGTTTAAGGTCAACTCTCAACTAATCAACCTAAGTTGTCACATTGTCCCTTGAATCATCTGGATCTAGCTGGAAGCAAAAGAAGAGGAAAGACCAAGTTCAAAAGTATTTTTCAGTACTCTCAACACTAAGATTAAATCACCTCTTAATATGAATCAAGACAGGGTATAGATATAACTAGAATTTGACACTAATTAATAGCTGTCAACGACACTGTCCGACTTACAACTTTAAACTAATGACAGTACAAATATGGACATCGATTGATAATACACTTATCCTACTATCGCTATAGCATCATTATTCTTGCGGCAGACTTAACGTTTGTCATCGGAGGAACTGAATTACTTGTCAAGGCTATATATTTCCGCGCGACTTGATAGAACAATAAAACGTTTTGTTCTTTTCATTATTTCTATGGTTAATCAATTTACGTTTAAGCAACGACCTACTAACATATTATGACTCGCTGTTTCCCGACCAGTTTCTGCCGCCTCCTTTCCATTTGTTTTACAGATAAGCAATACCTGGAGAATTTATAATATTCGTTTGGCACTCTCCGGCGCGCGACTGCTCCCAACATGTTTGGTACCGATTCAAACGGCCGTTGAACCTGGTGGGGGAGTATTGTAGGGCCAGTGAAATGTCACTGAGCCCTAGACAAATCATCTGGCAGTTGGATCACTGAATGTCGAACAGATCGTCGCTCCCTGCCAAGGTCATGTACAACAAACGCGCATTGGTTAATCATATGCCATGGACTGGCCCATGCGGCAGTGGTCTTACATTCGCTTGTATCTGTAGAACTACGATCTACTATGATATTAGTACTGCTCTAATAATAGACCTAATCCCAAAATTGTAGATTCGTCATGATATAACTGCCTAATCTATAAGATCTTACGTGGAAGTCACACCATTGACTACACCAACTCACTGTATCGTATCAATTACCAATACCTGATGAGGAACAAGGTTAGGATAGAGAAAGAACAATATATTTAATATGAATGAGATATAGGATAATATCCAGCAGGGACCACGCCTGCATGGCCGAGCCATGCCACTCGATCAACTCCAGTCCATTCAATTCATTGTTCGCGCCTTCTCCATTGTTAGGTATTTCTCCGCGTTAAATATTGAATATCTATTTTCTGAGTAGTCTCGTGTTCACAGCTTTGTGGATTGTGTGGCTATTGTCCAATGCCACTACACTACTCTCCCACCAGAATCAACGTGATGTTGGTTCGATACCAAATTGGATGGGATCGTCGCGCGCCGGAGGTTACCAAGGATAATAAAGATCCTCCGGGTATTGATAAGCTGAAAGATAAATCAAAAAGAAGGCAGTATCTGGTCGGAAAATACATGTAATAATCTTAAAATATCTGCTTTCATGATTAACACGCTTAAAATGAAAATTTGGTTGAAGATTATTTGAACTATAAAAAATGGGATTACAATAATAATAATAATAAAACGATGCGTGTTAATAAATTAACTTATAGGCAGTAATTATTTTGTGTTTAGAAATATTAAAATAATGAATATTGTAGAAATGTTAATATTGGTATTAGTTTTGGTTTAAATTATGAAATCGGATAACGATTATGCCGGTAAGTTGTCCATATGAGTTGAATTCCAATTGCATCTGTATTAGTAGGCTAACTGAAGGAACAAAAGTATTACCATGGTAAAGAATTCCAACTAGTGTTCCAGTTAGTTTGATACGGTTTATTTAGTTACGGGGAGATTTTCTCAACCTCATTTTTACTTGACCGTGATAGAATTTAGTAATACTACTAATACACATGAATGTTCATCAAAACAAAATTTAAATACGTGAGTGATGATTATATGAATTTTGGACAGATAGCTAGGAACAAATCGTTAAACATGAGCGTATTCGTAAGAGACATGCTCTAGACTCAATGTTCTGATCTGTGGCAGACTATTTACTTGTATTTATACTTGCCGAGTGATTGGACATACAAGTTAGTTGCAAGTATGCAGTTTATCATAAGGCGGAACACGATTTAATTGAGATATAGTGGTTACAAGTTATTAAAATCAGTTAGACCTGTGTCATATTACGAAGTGATGTGGTGCTGCAAAATGTATTTAGCTAAATAAGTTTTTACAAGATGATTAATAGTGAGTGATGCTCATGTGATTATCAGGGAGAACATAAGTTGTAACCAGGGGGAGTACACTCCCAACTCATGTCTATGATAATGGCTTGAACCTTAGTCAGTGTTGGGGTAAATTCGACATTGATGTTTTCAGTTTGCAGGAGATTTGCTCGACTGCTTATACTGATTATTTGCATGCATGATTGTGTCGCTAAACCATCAATTAGACTGACAAGGTTTCGAGATATTTACTGAGTGAGCATCTGATAGAGAAACATACTGTAATCATCTGTAGTGAATGAAGATAAAAGAAAAACAACACTAGTGATAATTATAAGTCAATTTGTTGACCGATTTCGTTAACAGTTTCATTAATTTTATCAGTCATATTACGTGATTGTCAAGTCATGACAATGCTTTATGACGATATTCTGAAACTACTATGTTTAACTAGTTATAGTGTTGAATGAGGATTAGTCAGTGGAAAAATAGGTAATGTTGCTTTAGGTGTTTCGAAACTATCAGAAATTTGTAACGTTAAAGAATCCGAGACGCCTAATTTAATTATAAATTTTAATTCAGAAAGATTCGTTTAGTGTTAATTCTAGTAGGCTACGGAGTTTTGATTTTAAACGTTTGTTTAGCCAACAGCTACCTAGGGATCTAGTTATTTCACTAGTGCAGTTGATAGTACCTAAATTTTTAATCTTATTATCTAAACTATGTTCGCATTTTAGGCTGCTAATATGATACACCAATCCATAAACCCAAATACGATTAGCAACAACGACTATGATGGGTTTATTGATAAATGTTAAAGGCGATTCAGATGATTTCTAAATTCAAAAGATATGAAGACATAGTAAAACGTATGTACGGGCCAGGTTAACATGCAGGTTGTTGACGTACATAAAAATTTAAAAATAATGAACATGACCAGAAAATAATTTTAAAGTTAAGACTGCTTGTGAAACTTCAGGCAGGAATATGATGCGTTATAAACCTTCCATAAGAAGTTACTGCATTTAGCTTAGTGACACATACAAATATATGGCAAAAGCAACTGAAAAACATATACATGTTAAGTGCAAAAAAACATAACTAAGTAAAATAGTTGAACTCGCCTGGGTTATTTTTGAAAATTAGATTATTCAGTGGACGACATATATAACGCTATTCGTGAGTAGTATTGATCCAAAAGCATCCAGAATAAAACATGCAGTATGGCAATTAATTCCAGGGTGCTTGATGCTGTTGAGGTTTTTGACACTCGCTCGGATCAGAACAATCGAATGAATCCAGATAATTGTATGGTTGTCATTGAACGAACCATCTAAAATGAACTTATGATTGCAGAAAACTTATAGCTGAAACTCACCGTATGTTTTTGGAGAAGTGTCATCCTCGTTGTTTGGCAATGGAACTCGAGAATATGAAATTAGGCAGGCAGTGGTCGGAAGAAAAGATATTACAGGATAGTGCATCGTTTAAAACAGGATGAGGTGTTAAGTGAAGGAACACTGAGAATTAGATCCAGATAACTATTTAGTCCTTGATCGCATTGTTAGTCAATGTATATTTACGCTATTTACAGGTCATATTTGCTAGAGCTTGATGTTTAAACAAGACTATGTCGCTGAAGCATGTAAATGCTATTAAAGCTTGTTAACAAACCATCAAAGCTAATTAGTTAAGATAGACGACCAGTTTTTATTATCGATTGAGCTAGTTTGTCATGAGGACTAATCAATATAACATTACGATAATGCATGTGAGCATTAATCAGAGGACTATTAGAATACAGGGTTAACATAAATATAAAATCGATCGAGAAAGTTGAAGTGGAACTAAGGATTAATAATAATAGGTTGCGTTTCTTTAGTTGGGCTCACCAATGTAGAATTATGATCTACTATGATACTAGTACTGCTCTAATAATAGACCTAATCCCAAAATTGTAGATTCGTCATGATATAACTGCCTAATCTATAAGATCTTACGTGGAAGTCACACCATTGACTACACCAACTCACTGTATCGTATCAATTACCAATACCTGATGAGGAACAAGGTTAGGATAGAGAAAGAACAATATATTTAATATGAATGAGATATAGGATAATATCCAGCAGGGACCACGCCTGCATGGCCGAGCCATGCCACCCGATCAACTCCAGTCCATTCAATTCATTGTTCGCGCCTTCTCCATTGTTAGGTATTTCTCCGCGTTAAATATTGAATATCTATTTTCTGAGTAGTCTCGTGTTCACAGCTTTGTGGATTGTGTGGCTATTGTCCAATGCCACTACATATCTACCTTAACTAATATATTTCTGTAATAACGTCCTCTGTGTTGTACAGTCTTCAAAGCATCTATGGTACCTTGATACGTCAATGGGGTAGTCCACGTAAGGTGCTGACCACGAGGTGTGACTTCGACGTTAGCTACTTTATCACACCATTCACGTCTAAGTCGAGTAGGCCTCCATTTCGACATAGATCATCTTCGTTGGTGATCAACATAGGTCTGGATTCTCGATCATCACAGTATATAATAAGTCTCGGAACTTCAGAACCGCACGGGTTTTCAAGTGAAATTCAATCTTAAAGTTAGGATCACACCACAATTGTATACGCTGTGGTGAGCATACTTATTTGGTTAATGATTGTCTTAGTGTCCGTTTACCTTTACATCTTCAATGTAAAAGACATGATTGTATCGATGTAGAAGAACCACAAATTAGTAATAATACTAATAACGACAATTTAGACCAGCTAATCTGAACGCCTAGATCAGAATTTATTCTTACTTTCCGTAGACGACCTACCAGAAAGTCTCTGATCCACTTCAGGAGGGGTACGGGAATCCCTAGTTTTCCCGGCTTTAACAAAGTCTGTTGTGCGGCACTTTAAAGGATATATTACTGAAGTCAGTGTGTACAACATTCACTGATTTTCCACTATCTGACGACTTTATGCATCTCTCTTGCTATTCAAATAAATTTTCTACACAATAATCCCTTCATGAGACCATTCTGTTCACTGTTTGGCAGGTTTTTGATTTCCAAAAAAATCATAACAGTGTTTAAGATGGGTTTTTATAATATTTTATCTTGGACACTGGTGAAGCTTATAGGTCAGAAGTTTTGTGTTAATTTTCTTAATCCTTTGTTTTGAAGTGAAGTGATAATTGCTTCATTCTGGTTCATAAGTTATTCGCTCTAGTTGAGTGACATCTTAGATGCTGTACGATAGGAATGTATGTCGCACTTCGTCCCAGGACTTATAAAATGAATTACACCCAGTCCTGTTGATTTTTTTCTTGTTTCAAGCACTTAGTGCTTAGTAGTATATCACGAGACAATTACTGTTACTGTTACTAATCCCGTCTTTCATAGACAAAATGAAATCCAACCTAGTCTAGAGCCACTAGACCAATATCAGTTAAACAATGGCAATATCGTATTGGTTGAATTTTACATTGAGCGACAGGTTCGGTGTTTCTACTTCCGAAGCTATTTCTGTAGCGCGTGTTACTTATATGAACAGGTATAAGTGGTATGTAGCAGAAACTTGAAGTGGGATGCTTAACGACGGAAGAGGAACGTGGGGAGAATGGAAAAACAGAAGCAGTCTGATTAGCAACAGGAATGGAAGAACAATGGGGTTGGTAGGAGACAATTCAAGGAGGATTTGCAAACGCTTTACTCTATGTATTGTTTTCGGAGTTTATAAATGCAGTTAATGATTAAACACTAAAATTTAAGAAATTCCAACATTGTGATTTAGAACAACATAAATAATTGAACAATACTGTTTTGATTAGATCCTCATCATGCTTTACTCTGATATACAGTAATATTTGAATTCATATACGAAATTGTCAGACCAATAAATGCAGTTTACTGGTCAATGATAACAGTGGAATAAATTACATAAATCAACGCAAAAGGTGAAAAGTAAAAATTGGTAATGTGATGATAGATGTACCAGTTGGCCTGAACCAATGTTTCACAGTGGAAAATAAACCATTGGTTAGAAAAACATAGACATTGCAATGACATTCATAAGAAGCATGACATTTTAAAATAAAAAGTGTTCAGAAAAATGGACAATGATATATATATTTGGAAAATAAAAGAATGGAGGTGAAGATAAACAAATGAACAGTGTTGGAAATAATAATAAACAAAACCATTTGTTAAGTCTAAGGCGGAGATAAGGGATTGTTAACTCGAATTCCTATAGCTTCTGCCATATGCATGAGACAAGATAAAAAACTAGTTGAAATACGATAAATCACTTTGAATGACCTGTTTTTGCCTACTACATGACCGCTATCAATAAAGTATGATGGAACAGAGCTGCATATTTCATTGATGGTAACCTTTTCTAACCACAAATAGAGGCACTCACTAACTCGTTTCCTATGTTATCTGCTAGCACGCCAAAAACACAACCTTCTCCACAGGAGCAGCTGAATTTTTAGATACACATAGATTTGGCAGAACCAGGTACCTTATCCTTTAGTTGAGGAATCACCGTAGACCGGGTCGAGTACAATGGACAGAGGTTAGCTGCAAAAAGCGTTCTCTTAACTGTTCTGGTCAACTTATTCCGTAGCACGTCACCAGATACATCTCCATTGGGTTGCAGCTTCAAGAAGAGGGTTTTCTTATTAGTCGTTGATGTCTCTATTTCCTTGTTTGCTAGATGCAAGTGTTTCTTCGGGAAACCTTGTGATAACTCATGTCAACCAACATATTATGTATAAGCTCTAGTTCCTTATTCATTATATCGCCTAAGCATATCTTGCCAACTCTATTTGCAAAGCATTCAACTAGGTTTCTTTTATAATGAATGAGTACAAAGCCCAAGAATTGTGTGAACTAGCTTTCTGAAGAACTTTTCCTATACATACTTCTGCCGATAGAAACAATTTCTTTTCTGTTTAACGAAACGTAGTGTAGTTTATTATCAAGTTCCTCTTCGTACGTAAATTTGGTTGCTGAATGTTTATTATTAAATAGTCCATAGAGTTCTGGTCGGCGATACTAGACATGAACAATAAAGTGACAGTGTGATGACACGAATTCAGATGACTGTTTCAAGCTTTCTGTACACTAGGATAAACTCATCAGTCTTCTAAGCATAGTAAATCTTTAAATGGTTCAAATGATTGTGGACGAAATAGAAAAAGCAGTGGATCACTAATAGCTCTAGGAAGGAACATAAGAATATTATCAATAAAAGAGGAAAAAGAAATCGGTAAATCATTGTAAGATACTATGCTTAGTCTTTAAGAATATGTCAAGTTTTCTCTAAAACGACTCATGGAAAATCACTTGGACTACCTCAACTGGCAGCAAATTCCAGTATTTGACAACTCTTAAAGAGTATGTAGTTGTGTCAACAGTCCGTTCTGCTATGTTGTGTCTCCAATTTCTGGGTGTTACCCCTTAGGTTTGTTTTGGAGATAAACTTATGTAGGTGTTTAAAGGGATGTTCAGAAGTGTTAAGGATACTATAAGCCATTAGAAGGTCACCTATAAGATGCCTATACTCTGATGGGTAAAGGTTTATCGATTAGAGACACTCTTCATAAATGTTGAATTTGAGTGCCCAAACTGATTTGGTGGGTGGCCGTTGAATACGTCCCGGAATGTCCTTATCCTTTTGAAGTGAGGGAGGAAATACTATGTTTCCATACTCTGAAAGGGATGAATGAAACTGTTGAAGATTATGTGGAAAGTTCTTCCATCGAACTGGCCAAAACTGTGCTTCAATGTTACCAGTGCAAGGTTTGCTCGAAAGGCAATTTTGTCACAGATAGCGTAAGATTCCAGATCGCAGGGTACCAACACTTTTAAATCGCTGTAGTCTGCAACACGTCTCAGATTGACTACTTAACAGTTCGAAGTGTCAAAGGTAGGTCCGCTATCATCAGCTCAACTTTGAAGTTGGGCAAAAAGTAATAGGTCAGACGATACCTGTTGTGGAAGATCGTTTATATAAATCAGGAAAATAAGAGGTTCTAATACTGAAACCCTTAAGGAAGTAAAATTAATCCTGACCTCAAAATGTCGATTTGCTATATATATGGAGTGAGCCAATCAATTAAAGGTTATTTGAAGCCTGATCGTTTGAGCTACTTCGCAGGCATATATGGTTGACTCTATCACAATGTTTTGAGAAGTCAAGGTACATGATGTCAACCTTCCCCTTGCGATCATGGATGGTTGTCCATCTGTCTACCGCAATGGGCACGTTAGATGTCCATGAGTGACGTTTTCTGAAACCGTGCTGTTGGGGTGAAAAGAAGTTCAAGGATAGTAAATAATCGTGTATACCGTCTTATATCAGTGACTTCATAGTTTTTGAAGGTATGGAGAGAAGTGCTACCGGTTGGTAGCTTGAAGGATTGCTGCGTCGACCTCCTTTGAAAATTGGTGTGATGTGAGCCAGATTTCAAATTTCCGGTAGTTTGCCTCGGCTTAGTGAATGTGAGGAAATCACTGTGAGCGGTGTTGCCATCATTGAAGCTGCTTCACTCACCACACAAGAATGAACCACATCTGGGACAAGGGAAGTATCTTTTCTTAAGTGTGTAGTTTCCAGCACACCTAGTCGGCACTGAGATTCACTTCAGAAATCCTTGTGGAATTGCAGATTGACTTTCGGAGGATTGAAATTCTCTAGAATCAGGATGTGAGTAAATCCGAGACGAGTAGAGCGGAATAATCCTACCAACATACGATTGTCATACTCGATGTTAACAGTGGGTTTCTTGTAGATGACCCCGAATTGACACCTCGAAGTGGTAGTCAATCTTACTGTGTGCCATTTGGATCCATCGAGATTGATAAACTCTTGGTTGTGCATTTGATGCACCTCCAGGCAAGATCATATTTATAAGGTTACCCCACACCCCATTCCTGTTTTTCCGTCACTGTGAAACAAAGACACCCCGGGCATTGTTAGCTCCTGCTCCGTTAACTAAGAACATGTCGAATAGTAAGCTGAGGCAAAACCACAGTTAGGTATTAAGTTGAGTGAAGCTCAAAAATAAAATCTCAAGACAGATTCATTAGATCAGAAATGGCACTTTTGTTGCGTAAGGACATAGCAAAATTTTTAATGACTTAAATCGCGTTGAGACTAATTTTCCCGTTCGTATAGGCTCGCGGGCTAAAGACCTGTAGAACTATTAAATTTTGGGATTTTATTTAACCACTACAAACCGTTCGACCTTCAGTGTTCAGTCTTCAGTAATAAGGATAGGAAGTCTATCGACCTATATTAATCCCTGCAGTTTGTAATATTGTGGAGGTACAATCTCGTTTTGAATATATTAAAAGAAGGCGCTGATATTACGTGTTCCGGTAGAGAATTCAAGTAATTCACTTCTCGCAGAAACGAAAATCCAGACGTCAACGATTTGATCTCGGTTTTTGGACTTTCTTCGAATGTCCTCTCGAATAATCAGGCCTAGACGGAAGTAAAAGATAAGACATGTTAATACCAAGGTCATCGTTCAGTATACGATAAGCCAATATTAGATCACCCCATATTCTACGGTAAGATAACGGAAATAAGTTAAGGTGTCTCAGCCCGTCTTCATAAGATAGGCCAGATAGACCTTATACCATCTTAGTACCTCGTCGTTGGACTCTTTCTAGCATATCTGCTTCATACTTGAAACATGGACACACTGCTTGAATCCCGTATCCAAAATGTGGTCGCACATAAATCGGGTATAGTAATCCAAACATTTCATGATCTAATTACTGGAAAGACCTACGAATTGACCATAATACCCTATAGCCTTTTGCGGCAGCAGCCCAACAGTGACTAGCGGTTTTGAGATCATTGCTTAATATGACTCATAAATCTTTATAGTTTCTTGCTTTGGGTAGCACGAATCCACGTAGTGTATAGTCATACGATTTGTCGGAGTTATTTAACTGCATCACTACACTCTTATTAGGATTTACTTCTAGTGACCACCTGTCTAACCATGCCACCAATGAGCTAAGATCGTCCTGTAATACTATTCTATCCGACATACTATGTATGGGTCTCCAAATCTTTATGTCATCAGAGAAGAGTAGAACGGATGATTTTGCTATAGTTGGTAAATCATTTACATAGAGTAAAAAGAGAAGAGGACTGAGGATTGTACCTTGGGGATCTCCAATTTTAACAGACACCCACGAGGGGAGATCCCCATTTACTCTTTCCCTTTGTCTCCTGTCATGGAGAAAGTTACTTATCCAATCTACGACTGTATAATGGATTCCAAAACGTTCCAGTTTGATTTTGAGACCAGATTGAGAGACCTTATCGAAGGCCTTACTTAGATCTATGAAGATCAAATCCACAGGGATATTCCGATCCTTTGCAGCAGCCCAATCTTCTCGTGCAATGAGAAGATTTGTCAACCATGATCGACCTCTCCGAAAACCATGTTGTGCCCTGGAGAAAAGATTATGCCCTTCAACGTAGTTTATAACAGATATCCGAATAATTTTTTCCATCAGTTTTACAACTGCACTAGTTAAGCTAACGGGGCTATAGTTACTAAGTCCTTACTCCCAGACTTATACACCGGACTTATAATAGCGTCTTTCCAGTCTCTGGTCAGTCTGGACTGCCTTAGAGATATGTCAAACAGTATCGCTAATGGTTCAGTAATTACATTTGATAGGGCTTTCATAATCCTGGGATGTATATCATCAGGACCACTCGACTTATCAGGTTTGAGATGCTGAAGTAGCCTTAAAACAGTACCTTTCTCAATGACTACAGGGTCCATCAGCGAGCCGCCGCGATCACAATGAATCGTCGATCGCTCCTAATTACCGATTGAAAACACTTTACTGAAATATTCCGATAGAGCTTCAGCTTTTTTGGTATCATTTTCTGCCAAGATTAACAGATTTTCTTGTATAAAAAATGATGGAATTCCATCGCTTCTCTAAGTTCGCCTTTTTATACTCAAGAATAACCGTTTCGGACTATATCTAGAATCCCTGACCAATTATTTTTCATACGATCGTTTAGTCTTACTTTACAGGCATTCCTAATCCTACAATGACTTGATCTGTATTGTTCTAAGCCAGTAGAGATGAACATATTCCAGTGATTCTTCCTTCTTCTAAAAATTTTCCTGACTGGTGTAGTTATCCATGATGGACTGTTATTCGGTCTTCGCGGTACCAGGTATTGTATGAACGAGGACGTAACTAAACTAAACCCACCTTTAAATACAGACCGCGCTTCTTCAACTGACAAACCAATCTGTCTTAGCAGCGCATTCCTGAATGGCTGATATGTTGGCTTTCCATACATTTGGGCAGGGTGTAACCTGATCGTATAACATGTCCCTAGTTCTAAACGCGAATGACAAAACAGCGTGATCACTGTTCACTAATGGTGGAAGAATATTTAGGTCGACAATATCCTCAGTATCATGAGTGATTACCAAGTCCAACAGAGAAGAACCTCGGTTAGCACCAAAACGTGTGGGTTTGGATACATTCTGCACTAGTGCATGCTCCATTATTGTTACTAGGAACCTACTGTCAAAGGAGTTTATAGATCCTTCTGTGGTCATCTCAGTCCAACTAATATCAGGTGCGTTAAAGTCTCCTATTATCAAGCATCTGGTATTTGCACTCCAAAGATGAATGTGTTCTAAAATAAAGTCATCAGCTAAGCTTATCGGGCTGCGATAGATGACACCGAGCATAAATGTACTACATCCGATAGCCAATTTACAGCCAATTACTTCACGAGTACCGCTATCACGGGATTCCCTAGCAGATGAGAGGATATTTATATTATTGGCTATATATAACAGGACGCCACCTCCTTTTCTACGTCTATGTCTATCGCTCCTGAGATAATGGTATCCGGATAATTCTAGAGCAATGTCTAAGTCATGGACTAACCAAGTTTCTGTCACTGCTACGATGAGTGGCTTTAATCTGTCCGCTAATGCTTCTAGTTCATAGAACTTATTTCGTAAACTACGAGCGTTGGCATATAAAACTTCTAAGTAGGACGGCCTATCCATATAGGCCTTGGTAGCATTCGCTTCCAAGACCTGACTATCCGAAAACCCACTAGCCGGAGATTTCCCCTACCGTTTTGCCGACGGGTTTCTAGATCAGCTAATGCTTTCTTCCTTTTTATTCTATCTTCGTGAGACATATCAGGTCTAACTCGGATGTCGGAATTGTCGTGACAACGAGCGTTATCCCATTGCTTCTCCGATCCCTCAGGAAACTGGGAACATTTGGAGCGGTGACGGTTTTATCCAGATCTTCAGTTTCCACTAGAGATGCATGGTTACCATTGTCAGTGTCAGGTGGTACTACCCGCTAGTTATTGTTAATGGAGATTTCACTTTTTCGTCAGTCAAAGTCGGTTGTTTAAGGCGTTTCGCAACAGTATGTACTACACTGACACATTCGTCACTGTCAGTGATCGTGTTATCAGCCCATGCGCCATCTTTCTTCTTACAGACCAAAGCCAATAGGCTCATAGCCTCCTATATTAGTAACGTCTTGTTTGCACAGCAAAATATGCAAAGCCAATGTGAGTTAGGCTTCGAACATCTTTTGTATGCGGTGGGACTTAAACGAGTGCACATCTTATGGAACCACTTATTGCATTCATCGCACAACAAACAGTTTAATTGTCCACATTTGTGAGTACTACCAACCATTTTAGTCAGATCAAGGTGTAAAACAATATGGTCACAGTATGAACACAAGTGTCAGTCAACGAATAAAGGGTTACCACAAGACAAACTCTAGCAAGATTTTAAACCTTAACTAGAGTACTTTGGTTCAGACCAAGAATGCTTTCGATGCTATAATTATACAAAAGCAATGATAATCACAACAAGTACAAAATCACTGCTCTTTTTGAAACACCGAAGACAAACTAATTTAGAAACAGAAACGATACTATAACCGAATGCTTTAACTGAAATAAATTCAATTAAAGTGAAAACAGTAGTCTTGATACGTAATAAACGATCAAAACGATAGAATTTACTCAGCGAGGAAAAATACCACTGTCCTTTTAATTAGCGCGCTCGTCTAGAAGGTTTGAGATGCTGAAGTAGCCTTAAAGCAGTACCTTTCTCAATGACCTCAAAGATACCTGGCTACAAAAGTCATCCGAGTGATGAAAAGCGAGTAAAATAGTTTGTCCTTTACATTTGATGTCCCGAGAACTGATTATAGATTTGTCTAAACCTTTGGTTTTGTATCATGCAATATGCCGCCTCCTAAAGGTTACATTCAACACGGTGGAAGAAAGGAACCTGGTTCTAAGTAATTCACGTAAACTGATTGGGTCCGGAATATATGTCCGTGAGGACCTCAGCCTAGCTGATCGTATTAAGAGAAGGGCTGCAGAAGCGGAAATAAACGAGCGTCGCCGAAACGGTGAAAGAAACCTCGTTCTTAAGGGTTTTCAGATTGTAAAAGTTCGGAGCAAAACGATCCCCAAGCCACTCTGGGTGGCAAGGGAAAGCTCTCCACAGACTTAAAAGTGTGCTACACAAATGCTCGCAGCCTACTAAATAAAATGGCGGAGCTGAAGTCAGTGGTGGATAAAGAAAAACCGGACGTTATCGCTGTCTCGGAAACTTGGTTAACGTCAGAAGTATTAGATAGTGAAATCCAATTGACTGGTTTCATAACCACTAGGGCTGATAGATTAAACCGAAGGGGAGGCGGGGTTATTGTGTACACGAAAAGTACCCTAACCATAAGATTAGCTGAGACAGTAGCACATGTTTCAGGGACATGTGAACTGGTGAGATGTAAGTTGAAATGCCGAAGGCAAGATATTGAATTAGTTGTAGTTTATCGCAGTCCAGAATGTGTAGCAGACGATTTTCTCCTCAGTAAACTTAAGTCCTGGTGTAACAACGGTAAAAGCCTTGTAGTAGGCGACTTTAATGCACCATATATAAACTGGGTTAACTTAGAAGTAGAGTCATCTATATCGTCGTTCGACTCCAAACTGTTAGAAACCTCGATTGGACTAGCATTATTCCAACACATTAGAGATCCCACAAGATACGACTTAAGAAACTCTTCCTCTCTTTTAGATTTAGTCTTCACACACGGTGAGGACGTTGGTCAAACGGCTTTTCTCCCACCACTTGGGAGAAGTGACCATGCAGTCATCTTATTCAAATTCATGGCTGAAATTGCTTCTCAAACAATTGCGCCGGCCCGTCCTAACATATGGAAGGCAGATATGCAGGCAATTGACTCCGCAGCATCGGCTGAGAACTGGGAAATTGACTCAAAGGCATCAGTACAAGAGGCATGGACTCTATTCAGACAGTTATACAATCGGGTAACTCAACCATATATACCCTGGACTGTCCCAAAGAAAAAGAAGCACGGACATCCCTGGTTAGGGCGGGATATTCGACGCTTACTAAGACAAAAGAAGAAATGCTGGGATGTTGCCATCCGCCTTGGCACAGCAGATACGATGGAACACTACAGATCGATAAGAAACGTGTGTATAACGAAAATTCGGGAAGCGCAAAGAAAATACGAAATGCAGCTGGCAGAATCTGCTCTCAAGCAGCCCAAGAGGATATTCTCGTACATAAACTACAGAACAAGGACTCATCACTGGATTCCCAACCTAATTAAAGTAGGAAGTGAATCTGAAATGATAGAGGAAGATCATGAAAAAGCTGAGATTATGGCTGACTACTTTGGGGCAGTTTTCACTCAGGAACCTCCTCTAGAGAAAGAACCAGACCCAATTACAGAGTCAACAAACCAGCTGCTCACCGTGGACTTCGACCAAAACGATGTGCTTAAGGCTCTTAGCACCCTAAACATGGAGAAGTCAACAGGACCAGATGAACTACACCCTAAAATCTTGAGACATATTGCCGAATATATCGCAGCCCCACTGACTGTGATATTCAAAATGTCACTTGACCAAGGTGTGTTACCTATGGACTGGAAGGACGCAATCGTCACTCCCATACATAAAACTGGTCTACGACAAGTTCCATCAAATTACAGACCCGTAAGCCTCACCAGTGTTGTTATTAAAATACTGGAAAGGATAATCAAACGGACCATAACAGCATTTATGGAAACCAATAACTTGCTGAACATGGCACAGCATGGTTTTAGAAAGGGTCTATCCTGTACAACGAACCTCCTTATAGCTAGGGAGCTCTGGATTAATGCGCTAGACAACGGAAACTCAGTGGATGTTGTCTACATAGACTTCAGTAAGGCTTTTGACAAGGTGCCAACTAATAGACTGCTATTGAAGTTGGCAAACCTTGGTATTGCCGGACCTCTTTTAAAATGGATTAAGGATTTCCTAGTAGGTCGTAGGCAAAAAGTAAGAATAAATTCCAAGTGCTCCATCTGGAGACCAGTACTTAGTGGAGTACCCCAAGGTTCCGTCCTAGGTCCTTTACTTTTTATAATGTACGTTAATGATCTTACAAGTATAGTACAGTCTCCAATGTTATTATACGCTGACGATGTAAAAATTTGGCGAGTAATAACTGGAGACACAGACACATTTACTCTTCAGGCGGACTTAAATAATATGATAAACTGGTCTAAAGAGTGGCTAATGCCTATCAACTCGGAAAAGTGTGTCTACATGCACTTGGGGGATTCAAAGGTTAATACGTACAACATAGGAGATGTGTCATTACCCGTAGTCCGGTCTCATAAGGACCTAGGGGTGACCGTGAGCAATGATCTTAAGACGACGGCCCATTGCCGGGAGGTCGCAGTTAAGGGGTTTCGAACCCTCTGGGCTTTAAAAAGGACATTCACTAAGCTTGATACTACCATGTTCACCACATTATACACATCCTTAGTGAGAACTAAGTTAGAGAACTGTGTTCAGGCTGCAAGCCCCTGTTTAAAAGGTGACTCAGACATACTAGAAAAGGTACAGAGGGCAGCTACGCGTGCGATTCCGGAACTCCGGGGTTTATCATATGAAGAGCGGCTTGAAAAACTGAACCTCTTTACTCTGTCCTATCGCAGACTAAGGGGAGATCTAATATTGATGTACAGAATACTGAGAAATGATTTCGGACCTAACTTATTCTCTCTCTTTCTTCCCACTAGATCGGGACACCTCAGAGGACATAGTAGGCGAGTAGAAAAGCCAAGAACGAACAAAATACCTCTGGCATACAGGTTTTCACACCGAGTCATCAATACTTGGAACCTGCTGCCTGAAGCAGTGGTATCCGCACCTTCAATTGACTCTTTCAAGAGAAGACTGGACACTCACAGAAGCATACTAGAAAAGGAATAACATAGGCCGTAGGCCTTCTGTCCTTACTACACAAATCTGAATCTGAATCTGAATCTGAATTGTACTTTGACTGATCTGATGTCACGCCGGCGCGTAGCGGGTTAGCGTTTGTTCATGGCCACCGAGCACCCAACCAAGGGACAATTTAGTATAACGAATACAGTAAGCAAATCTAGTATCTTTTCCATATTGCTTTACTGTATTTACAGGAAAAATTAGTAAATTTAAGTCATGATCGCGATCAATCTACAACCGATTCTCACCTAAAACTAAATGGTTGCCTCGTTAATAAGGACAACCCATGGGTTCGAGGTATGTCTCACATATTTCTGTTTAAATGTGTGTCAGCCCCATGTTCATCTGGTGATGGTTCTGACTCAACTACATCTCATGAAGGTGTTTGTAGCAAAGATCGAGATTGGCCAACTCTTCAAAGTGCTCTATCACAAGTCTCACAATGCACCACTAGTACTTTCGATGTATGCTCTAAACAAAAAGATAAAAACAAACAAAAGGTGAGTTTCTTCTGCCAGGTTCACTTTTAGTTCACTGCGGTTGGTTCTTGTCAGATAGATTTGAGCACCAAACCCATTACAAATCATCAAAAGAAGAAATGGGAACAAGCCACTGTTGAGTACATTTTCCCGAAACCTAATAGCACTGATGGATTTGTCGGTTATCGGTCAGATTCGCACCGGTGGAACCGGTCAGGTAATTATAATTCTAAGACATATTCGATAGGTGAACACGATAAGGAAAATTATCATAACGGGAAATCAAAGATTGGATCTAATAGTTCTGTCGATAAAGAGAGCTTAAATCCAAGCCAAAATAATCTTGTTCACTCAGGAACAAGACCTCGTCCGTTCGTTCGCCACATGCGGTTCTCAAAATCTGGTCGCCCTCAAGTAAGTTTTCCTAATAGTTTTCAAACCTTACGAATGCACCACTAGTGTAGCAAAGTAGGTCATTTTTCCTTCGATATTATTTCATTCCCTTAAGTCGAGCCATTCAGTCATTTCTTTTTCATTCGTGGTATTAACGAGTCGTTTAAAATAGCTACTTTGACTTAAGTAGTCTCGGAACGCAGTGGAGCATAGGTCGCCTATCAGGATTCCCCCATCGAACTCTCCAGTTGTTTCCGGTTTCCACTCATTCTTTTGATTGCTTCCGATTCTCGACGCAATGTTCGTTGGTCTTCATCTCTTCTGTTTCCCTTCAGATTTCCAGGTTAGCGCTTGCCTCGTGAGTTTGGTGATTTCCGTAGTGTACTATCCGCCTCCAGTATCTTCCAGATATTTCATCTGTTTGTAAATACTTGTACATTTCTGATGATGGTTGTGGTAGTTCCCCAACTTTCAGCTCGATTGGAACGCTATGGTATTTTGCCCGAAACAAAATTTAAGTAATCAATACCCCTTTAAAATAGTGTCTGAGGAAGAGGCGATATGTATCAAAGTAGGTGGTGCTTCAAATCCATTCATCCTTTGCCTTACATACTTCACAAATCAAGCTGTCCACATAAGTTTCTGTTTTAGATTTTCGCTTTTGAATCATATTCTGTATACTTTTTCCCATTGCCGTTGGTACTGATAATTTTGGCAATTTCTTTATTCAAGTTATGGCAATTTAAAGGACTTCGTCTTTAGTCTTTGTCTAAGCTTAAAACTAGATTAAACTATGGTAATTTATACGCAGTTTGCAATCCATTTTGATTATACCAGTCCTTAAAACATCTAATGACTTACTCAGCTAGGATGTTATAGTCTAATTATAGTAATATGATTGTATTTAGTCTGCCTCTATCGCAAACCCAGTAGTCCTCATGAACGTAAAGCGGTAGTGATTGTGTAGTAGATATTAGGTATTAAAGACAATCATATTCATAATTTAACTTTCTAAACTGCTCTCCTAATTGTAGCGCCGACAGCAGACATCTGGCACCCCTGTAACAGCAGCAAACCGTGGCATACCTGGCCCGAAAAATCCAGAACAAATTTACTCTCCAACCAATTTATGGGTTCCAAGTGACATCAGTCAGGCTGCAAACTTGGGTCGCATGACAACTCATGGTCGTTCGGCTCCGGGGAAGCTTAACAACGTGCCTCACCTGATTCCTATTCCACTCTATGGGTCAGTACCCCAGACTTCTCCCTTATCGCCTTCATTTCGTAAGTCGAGTAGTTTTCCTATCAATTCATCCTCTGTCACCCATTTAGTTTTCATGTGATTGTCTAGGCTTCACAACTGTTGAGGTAATTATCCTTCGGACTGTTATATACTAACCTTCATGTGACTCATCACTTCCATGCTTTGTCATGATATTACTGTATTGTTCTACCCGTTCAGACACTTGGTTTAATACGTCTTGATCGTGATTATTGACACTGTCTTCTGTCTGTTGGTACTACTACAAAAGTGATTTCTGAGAAACAACAAAACATTGCTTGTTGTAAGGTATTCTGACCAAGTTATTGGCTCTTGTCGACTGGAGTAATCTAGATTCTCCTCTGTCCAGAAGTACTTTATGAAGTAGCCGGTCAGGCTGTAAACAAGGTTACCCGAAATCCCATTAAAGTTATGAAGGCAGTTGACGCTTCCTAATTGCTCACATCGTCAAAAGATACTTCCTGAAGGAGCTGTTAACGCATTTGGTTTGGGTGTCGTCCTCTGATATGGACCTATCTTTTCTAGTCCTCTCCCGTTATGAAAAAGCAATACCACTGGAGGTGCTGGTTACCTTGAAGGAACATCATACCACAGTCAAACATCGGTTCAGCCGGTAGTGTGTCTGTTGCTTTTAGCTTAATCGCCTCTCAACTGACTTGTTCGCAATAAGAAAACAGGAGGCTGAGATATTTAAAGCAATTGGTCCCTTTGATAAATTTCGATGATGTAATACGAAGACGAAGTTTTTCAGAACTATGTGATATATTAGCGCAATACATTTCGAACAAACTGATCACACATATTTGTTAAGCACATTTATATATAAAAAATAATAGGTCAAATGGACTGAAAATAGAAGTAAGAGGAGACAAGGATAATGATGTGAACGCAATTTGAAACCCAGTCACTCTGGATAATAATAGTTTGGACTAAGTCTAGCGGTTCAGATCCAGACAAAGTCTGATTGTTTCAACTATTTAGGAGACTGTACGGCCCTTGTCTAACATCCATAATAGACAACAAAGGTTCTTAGGCGATTCGGCTTTTAATCGATCAGTCACGCATAAGCGCTGGTAAAAATAAGCACCAAAAAGGAATAAATTTGTGGAGGTGTAGATAACGGAAGGTAGACGCAAAAGGAAACTAATGAAAGAAATTAGATTGAACGATAGTGTTATGTAATAGTAAAGACAGTTCGATTTTGAAAAAAAATACAAATAAGGCATTCTTTCAGTCCAAGGAATTCCTACAACTTTTGTGAAGAATGTGAAGAAAATCACACCACTAGTTTCTATTGTGAGCCATATCTGACAAGTTCCCAAGTTATTGAGTTGCACCATATCGGACACCGACCAGGGAATTGTGATAGAATGACAGGTGCCAGTCCTATAAAGTTTTCATACCCCGCCGCCATCACCAACTGACTACCTATCAGCTTATTCTACTCTATCCGAGCGTTGGCAAACAATGGTTGGTGTGAACGCCTCTAGGACAATATACGTAACATATGTTCAAGCCACTGAACACTATACTTCAAGATGGTCATAAAAATTCAGTTATCGTTACGTGCCTAGGCATACACAGTCAGACCTCAGTATCACTAACATAGTCAGTCAGTCAGTCAGTCAGTAACAACGTAGAACTTCGTACGTACGTACATCAGTTCGAGTTGCCACACCACATTAGCACAGAGGTACAGTTGTCGATTCAAATCCCGTCGTGGTAGAGGTAATAAGAGTATAAGCAGTAATCGGGAAGATTAGGGTTTGGAGATGTTATTTAAAGAGTATAATCCAGTGAAAGAAATTTGGAAAGAGGAAAAAAGGGACATGAAGAATTTAGAAGATTAGAATTTAGGAGAACACAGAGAGTGGATGGACCTGCGCCATTGCAAACGATTTTGAGCCATGTCATTCAGGGTCTCTAACCATCGGTTGCTGTCATCTCGCGGTCCCCAACCAGGTAGTCTACACCTACCAACATGACTCATTCCACTTGTCAGTGACTTCATGGACTTGTGCCATGTTTTGGTTTGGCCGCCCCTAGCTTTCTTCCAACCTACTCCTATACCACTGAACATCGCACATCGAGGTAGTCGGTCGTTGGGCATACGTAACACATGTCCCAGCCATCTCAACTGATGAAGTTTCACTACTTCATCAATTGATTTGCCATCCTTACCTAATACCCGTTTCCTAACAACTGCGTTACTCACTCGATGGTCCCATGATATATGAGCAATGTTTCGAAGACACCTATTATCAAGTACTAGTAACCTACGGATATCCTCTACTCTTACCGGCCATGTTTCACTGCCATAAAGTAGGACGGAACGAACTGCTGCTCAGTAAACACGTCCTTTGGTTGATAGACGGATATCTCGCCTACGCCATAAATGACGCAAGTTGGCAAAAGCTAGTCGAGCCTTCTGTATCCGTGCTGAGATTTCGTCACACACTAACATAGTATTGCTACTGAATGTCAACAATCCTTCGGAGACAACGATGACGGAACACAGAAAGTCACCGAAAATCTTCAGCATGGAGAAACCAGGTTTCATAAGCGCAAAACAAAACTACTCTCACCAACGCGTTGTAAACTCGACCTTTTACACCCAGACTGGCATAATGTCACAATGGTGCCAAAAATGACTCAAATTGACATGAACCGCTCTGGTTTTCACTGTGTATAGACTGACCTCGTCTTTTACGCTACGACCACCACTCATACAGCCACTAAAACACAAACTTTTCGACTATTTCTGATGGCTTACCGTGAACAGTGGGTGTAAACATACGCCATTGTTAGTCTCATCGAAGCACTTTGCATTTGGAATATGCGAAGTATATACAATGTCTTCAGATATTGACTACCAACTCATTAAATGCGATTTGCATAACTTGAGTGTCATCGTACAGTAAGACAATATTTGCTTACCCAGGATCAGAAAGTCTTTCCGGATGACGAGTCTATACAGTAACTACCTTCTCCCATCAGAGATGTTCTCAAAATGTCAGTGAAGGCAAAGTTGAAAAGCAATAGTGAGATTGTCCAACGCTACCAAACCCCACTGCTCAATTAGTCAGTCAAACGCAACGTAGAGCCTGGTAGATGTGTATATGTTTTCAATTCGCCATGTCCATCAGTACAGCGAGACAAAATTGTGGAGGGAAATCCCTAAGTAGCAGTGGGAGTAACAGTATTAACGGTAATAGAAAATATTGAGTCTCGAGGATACATTTCGGGAAGAAAATATAGATTGTTGAAGTAAAGAAAGATTTATAAATATTTATAAACCCAGAATTTAATGAAAGTGTGATCTTGAGTGCTGTTAGAGGTATGAGGGCGGTTATCACTTCCCGGTTGCCCACACCGTGGAAGGGTTCTTCTGGAGGTACCTGAAAAGGAAATTGGATTAGAGGTGGTCTTAGTGACCTGAAAGCGTGACCGCAGTGCCCAAGGGACAACTGCTTAAGGTCGGTCACACACGACCTTTGTTTGGGTAATTTTTGTGTTATCTTCGTACTTATTGGAACCTTATCACTGGAGACGAAATTCCGTGCGATAAGGTGAGATGTGCATTTTTAGGGTCAATCTTTTTCAACCCGCCCTTCTTTTGTGGGAAGGCAGCATCGCTGTTACGCTGCCGTCACACCCCTGTACAGTCAGCAGTACGACTTCACCCTTGGATCTTTGATTTGCCGCTTTTATTCTTACCGCTTTTCAGCCGATCTGTCTGGCATAGCAGGACCCTGAGGAACGATTTTTCCGCTAGGACAGCTTGATCGGTTCATCACGATAGGCAAGTCCGACCACCACGTCAAGGTAGCAGCAACGGTCGGGAGGAAGAGCAAGAATGAATACAAGTGTGCTATGGAGAACGATGATTCGCCATCTCACTCATAGTCTCGGAATCACTGGTTTTGATAATCACGAGAACTGCAACTGTCTCCATGACTCAGACCACTAGTTAATAACTTCGAGGGATAATGCCATATCTTGTTTTAAGACTGTTATTTCCATGGTTTTTAGTTGTACGGACAGTGCTTCGAAGACACATGATCAAATATTAGAAACCTCCGAATATCCTCTATTATTAAATATGATGTTTCACCCATGAAGAAAAATGAAGTGAACTACCACTCAATGTACTTGTCTTTTAGGTAACAAACAGATATACTTTTGTCTTAAGTGACAATAGTTAACTAAAGCCAATCGGTTTTTACCGATTAGAATCAAAAGTTCGCCAGACACCAACCCACCAGGATTTATAAGATGAGTAAAGTGGTCAATACTTTCAGCTCTTTTACGTCCTATACTTAACTCAGGCGTTGGGGGGAGAGTGATTCTAAAACGATAGTTTGCATTCAGATGGAGAAACACGCATCCTAAAGACGCCACAACCATAGTTGGAGGACGGCATTTCTGTCTGTGTTCCAAAACCTGATAAAATGTTTGTTCTGCACATCCACGTCCAGGTCTGAAAAGCCTAGTTTTCCTATGCTTCCTCTCTGCAAGCCTTAGTTAAGCTATGTGGTTACTACAAGAGGATTTATGTCCCCATAGACTGGGACGATCCGTGATCGAAATTAGTCTAGTTCCCAGACTCTAGCTGAGACATCAGTCAACCTGAAAATTTGCGATGTTGAGTCATCAAGCCTGCTGCTATCCTTTACTTTAGATCAGTTATGGCGTTTCCTACTTCTTTCAGAGTTAGGAGGCTTATGCTGACACCCCTTTCAGAGTGCTTGGTATAAGTAGGTAATTTACAGATAGAAAGCAGTTTGATTATTCTTCAGTGTCCTACCCATCGTTTCGGTCTCTTAGTTCGATTACGGACCACTGTAAAATTTGGTTGAGGATGAAGATATGATCAGTATATTCATGATTATAATAAAGATTCGCTTGCTCCCCACCAGTTAGTCTTTAGTGGATTTAAATGTTCTGTCAATTATCACAAAACGCAAGTAGTTTGGACGCAGTCAAAAGTAGATTAATCTCCATGTAATCGTTGGGTCGGCAACGTAAACTCTGTTTTTAAAGATGAAGATAACTGTAGCTCCCTTCCAGAATGTTTGAACACTAATTACCAAACTTCCAAACAACTCAGTCAGTTGTTGGCCAGAAGTTCCCAAACATCCATAAAATATCCCGAGAGTAAGTCAACTGGGACTGGCGATTTGCAGCCTCTTGTGAACTCCCTGTTCATCAAGTAAATCAATCGTCACCGGCCATAAACGGTAGTCTGATTGATGTTGCTATGGTAGCAGATAAGCTGAACTGTTCATCGTTCAAAACTTCGGTGGATGCTGTTGATTTCCTTGCCATCAACTTCACAAAGTATATTACTCACACCAGATTTTTGCTGCCAGTAGTTTGGATGAGTTAGGAGAGTTTCCGACGGTCATCAGATTCAGCTGATGCTTTCAACTCACCAACACACTCCGACCACCGGGCTTCTCTAACCTTACGCATACTTTGCGATATTGTTCGTAAGAATTCCCGTTTATCATGAAACCGGCGGTTGGGCGAAGTAAATTGATATACCTCGAGAAGTAGTGAGGAGCCCGTAGAGACCCGGTGCTTACGTGTAGATCATTTCTTAGAGCCACAAGGAACTTCACCCACCATTTTCATGACGTGATGAAAATGCAGTCAGTGCTCATCCATACTTTTCGCCGGGTTGATAGCTGAACTAAAATTGAACTCAATTTGATATTTGATTGGGACATCAATCCGTTTAAAATGATAAATATGTTGTCTATTGAAACACAGACTAAAGGTCCAGCCAAGTGCTCCAAAAGGAGCGGCAGCTCTGTACAGAACCACGCCAACGGTGGCTGATCGCGATGTGATCAATCTGAATCGGGGCTTAGGATGCAGAAGTATCGTGCCAGGTGGCACATTTGCGCTGATTGCGCCGAAAGTCGGTATTAACCAGAAACGGATTGTTGTCTGCTGGAAAATTCAATCTTTGGCTAGAATTGCAATATCTGTTCACTGAGATTTCTTGATCAGTTGTCATACTTCATCAACACAACAAGATGAACATCAAATTCATAGTAGTCACTTCAATTGTAGCAATATATAAAAGAAAGATTCCATATAAGAATATGAAGCAGAGAGATAGATCAGACCTCTAAGATAAGTTTCGACGCGCTTGACTACTTTACTCCATATCTTTAGTTCAGGTGTTGACTTAGGCCAGTCCTGAAGTAACAGTTTGCATTTATTGCGGGAGAAACGCATCCCAAAAATCCTGGCATTGTTGCAACGTCATCATCAAACAGGACTGTTATCTACGTACTCTAAGTCGATAAGTAGACCGCCTGGTAGTAGCTCAATGCCCGAAAATTCAGTCGACGATACCGTTATTTCCGTCAGTGTGTCTATGATGAAGTAGAACAAACATGGAGACAGTGGTCAGCCTTGTGGGATACCACTTGAGATTGTAAAATCAGATAACAGTTCACCATATGCTCTGACCCGACTAGTGGTGTTCGAGTAAACAGTATTCACAAGTTTTCTGTACTTCTGTGGTGTGGTACGACTCTCAATGACAGACACTGCAAGAGAATCTCTCGATCTACAAAGTGAAATGCTGCTTTTAAGTCGAGAAAGACCATGATTGTCGGACGCCGATAAGTGTGTATGTGTTGTAGAACCCGACGAATGGTGAATATGTGGTTGATAGAGTTACGACCAACTCTGAAACCAGCCTGATTTTCTCGTGTTTGCATTTGACGAGTGTTTTCTAGGCGTGCGATAATTATTGAAGCTGGTATTTTAGACGCTATATTAGTTATGGTTATTACAGGATGATTTTAATCCTTTCTTGGTGGTAGGACTCATCCTCAATCGGATTCGAACTACAATCAATCGATGCGTAGGCGATGGCGAAAAGATATCGTTTCTCACACCGATTTCTCACTTTGATGAAGCCTTTTCATCTGAAAGTACGTAGTCGACAGTTATTGCGGGCTTAATCAGTTAGTGCTGTCTCAGCTCTTGTGCTTAGTAAAACACCAATGGCATCCAAATCGGACAAAAATCCTAAATACGCCCTTTGTTAACGCTCTTGAAACTGGCAGTCTGAATCGACTGGTAATGACCAGTGAATATATCGGCTCTTTTTTATTTTCTGGATCATGCACATGCTGTTCTATACTCTTGTCCTAAGTTTACTCATTTCCTCGCAATGCTTAACCACAACTACTGCTTGTTTTCCATCTAGTTTTTTCTTATAAAATGTTAGTCTGTTAGTGTTGTTCCAGACCTTACATTTCTGTTTTCTAGTTGTTATTCGTTTCTCCATAGTAATACAAGCGTTGAGTGCAAAAATTTATATCTTGAAGTATACTTGTATACGATTTCTTTCTAGTTTCAGCTGTTGGATATCCCCTCTTGATGATATATCCGACGGGACCTTTATCAGCACCAGCAACATCAGGAGTTTCTGATCCTGTTTACGATTATTCGGTTACCTGTCAAACATCACATTCACCATCAGTTGGTGTTTCAAGTGTATCACAACAACGGTCAACTGATTCATCAGAATCTAACCGTATAGAACCTCAAGTTTTCAGTCCACCTTTAGGTACTGATTTAAACAATGTTTTCTCTTCCTTATTTCCGGGAACAGCCATCGCCCAACCTGCTAGTTTGTGTTTCCTTGCATCGTCGAGTAGTGATCCTACGATTTTAATACGCCATCAAATATTGCATCAAGTAGAATTTTACTTTAGTCCAGATAACTTGGCCAAAGATGTGTATCTTCGTCGGCAAATGGATTCTGATGGATGGGTTGATGTCAATGTAATTGCAAAGTTTAATCGTGTGGCCTCATTATGTACAGATCTTAATGATATTTTGGAGGTATGTACTCAGTTTCCTTGTTTTTAATTAGGTTGGTCAAAAATTTACCACTTAATCTATTAAATTTCATCACTATTCTTTAGTACCTTCCTATTCATAATTTAGTGAATGCTAAATTTTGGAGTCAAACTGTTCCTAAGCCAATGCAGAAAATCATTTTAAAGAGGAATGATCACTCTAGCTGTGACCTATCTCTCTGATTAGGTTCTCAAAGTGAATTAAATTGGTTTTCGTATTTTATCTCTCTTACAATGTTTCAGAATGGTACAGATAGTTGCATCCCTATACACGTTCATCAAGTTAAGCAATATTTATAGCAGAACTGAAGTACTCCTGATCTGTATTACGTGTTTCGGATCCGTAAAAAATAATATACTGTAAACACAGCAAACTTAGTAATCAATCAGGAGTATATATTATTGGCTTTGAGTTCGGTTTCGATACCTACCCACTCTAACAGTAGCAAGCAGCGAAGCGTCCACAGTTCGACTAAGTAGACCTCCCAACTTTATTCCAAACACAAGCTTATATGTATGTCGTTCAAGTTGCCGTACCTCATTAGCACACCGAAATAAAATTTTCAGGACAAATATGAGAGTAGTAGAGTCAGTAACAGTATTAAGAATAATAGAAAAAAGTAGGAATTGAAAATACAGTTCAAGGAGAAAATATAAAACGCCATAAAAAAATCACAGCAGTAGCATTGCTTTGAATATAAGTAGTTTTTTATTGATAACAATTTATGATATTTGTTATAATTGAATTCCGTTTCCCTCTCAAAATTAGGCAATTAGAGTTAGTCCATTATTAGATGTGGATGTCCCTAAAGCTCGTGTCCGATGCAAAAACAATCCATCGATTTGGCCCCTTCCTCTTGTTTCGAATGAAAAACTTCGAATCAGTTCTAGGAACAAAACAGTTCTTAACCCAGACGCTCCCGAATTCATCCCATCCCAATCGATCGCAAACACAGATCAAACAGGTAAGAATGGACAAAATAATTCGTTCTTTACTTTCAAAAAACCTGTCTTTAAGGTTTAAATTATATTGTTTAAACGACTATAAATTTACTGCGTGAAATTTGTAGATTCACTTATCATCTTCTAGACCCCCAAATGCCCTGGTATGGCCGAGACTGGGGTGGGCCCGCCCTCCCTCTCGAAATGTTCTCACACGGCCACGCGTATACAGCATCTGCCAGGGAAGTCTTACTCACTGCCTTCTCGTGGCGGGGATGTTGTTTACGAAATTAAGAGGACGAAAAGCGAATGTTCGGCGCTTCAACCGGATCCCAAACCAATGGTGCACATGTTCTGGCTCCAGTATCCTGAAGGGACAAATGGCGTATGAACCAATCGTTGGTCACCGGCTACCATGGGAATGCATCTCCTCACGATGCTCCTTTGCCTTGTGGGTCAGACCTTTAGGTCAAAGGCTCGGGGTGTGGCCCCCTAAGATAACCACCTGCTTCGGTCTGGGCACCCGGGCAGTATCACAGCCCACACATACAAATATGATGTGGCGCATACATATTTGGTGCCCCCTTGTACCAATATTTATGTGTTGAAATAAATAAATAAATAGACTTTAAGCACTGTGATAACGTTCTCGGGTCGCTAAAACCACCACTAATACAGTTTTTTAGGCCCCCAAAGAATAAACATTTCCACGGAATTAGTAAGAAAAGCGATAACTGCTGTCACATAGCATGTGAGGTCAATTCGTTTAAATTTAGACCCCATCTTCAAATATTTCTTATACTCCCAACCTTCTTTGATCTACTTCAACATGTACCATCAATGCTAACAATTCAAGTTCACAAAATGCCATCCCAGGCCTCTTGAAACTGCGCTTCAACCTACGTGTTAGAGCTTTCAATATCCAAACCCATTATCAAGTCGAACAACAGACGCGACTAACTACAACTCTAGAATCTTGTTTCACGAATACCTACTATGTCTCCGTAACACATACAAAATTCTAACATAATCATTCACCCATACTCACCTAGCCGGTATGGAGAGCTGACGTGACGTATTCTGCGTATGTCTGAAGAACCGACATCAACTTCTTGTGATCTTACCGGTTTAGGTAAAGCACTAAATCCGAGAGCTAAGCAAACACGACTAGACTTTTACCAACTGTCGCTTGTCTGCTGTCCGTCTAAAGCTGCAGTAATAAATCTGAAATTTGGGAACACACTGTTGCTTCATAATTTCTATCCATGTTTAATTAACCGTAAATCCAGATGTAAGGAAAGACCAGTGGATTTCGTTAGCATTGATTAAGTTGACAACTAATCACACTAATGCAAAACTTTGTATTTCTGCGAAGAACACTCAGCTTCGGGATCAATCTGATCCATGATATTTATAAATGTCGCATCCTACCTGTGTACGTACAAGTACTGATTGAAAAACCAGTATGTGGGTAGTACGAACACTCCCCCCGACCGTTGTTGCTACCTTGACGTGGTGGTCGGGCTTGCCTATCGTGATGAAGCAACCGGGCTATACTAGCTGGAACAACTGTTCCTCAAGGTCCTACCATATCAGACAGGTCGGTTGATGAGCAGTAAGACTAAAAGCAACAAACCCAAGGTCCGAAGGCGAAGTCGTACTGCTGACTGTACAGAGGTATGACAGCAGTAAGGTGTTTCCTTCAGACAACCAGCATGACAGCGATGCTGCCTTCCCACAAGGAGGGGTGGGGTTAGAAAAGGTCGACCCTAAAAATGCACACCTCGCCTTATCCCACGGATATCCGTCTCCGGCGGTAACGTCTCAACAAGTACGGAGCTAACACAAAAATTTCCCATAAAAAGGTCGTGTGTGACCGACCTCAAGCAGTTGTCCCTTGGGCACTGCGGTCACGCTCCCAGGTCACTAAGACCACCTCTAATGCAATTTCCTTTTCAGGTACCTCCAGAACAACACTTCCATGGTGTGGGCAACTGGGAAGTGATAACCGCCCTCATACCTCTAACAGCACTCAAGACCACTGTATTCATAAGGATAAAGATCCTATTGCAATAACCACTGACAAATGTTAGGTTTAATAATCTTCCGATGCTCGTGAAAAACAAACCCTAGTAAAGCAAGCTTGTTTTAGGTTTAGACGTATTCTTTTTGACTTGATATTCACTCTTCATTAAGTTTTAGAACATGAACTTACTAACCGACGCCGGACCACAGTGACATTTCTTAAGATTTAAGCATATTTTAATTCTGTTGACCGATAAGTTCTGTAAAATGTTTTTAATTGAAAAAGATATCTAAATATGTAAACCTTGTGAAGGTCTTGTACTCAAACATTTGGTCGAACCACAGCCTATGACTGCGCTGACCACGTCACTTAGAAGTCTCATCACCCGAATAGGTTAATGTCTGACAGAATCTCTACACGAATTCGAAAACTCAGTTAGCCTTTGATAACTTGTGTTTTTTAGTCAAGTATTTGCCAGTCAATGAGCGTGTAGGCTGTGCAACAAGCCTCTGTTCATGTATACCTTTCCATTGTCTTATTAGGTCATATTCCCAAGTTTTATTCTTTCATTTTGTTGCTGCTACTGGATTATTTCGGCCTTTTGTTAATATTGTCTCATCTTGCTAATGTGGTTTAGCACATCTATTCCAGGCTGTATATTAATGATTATCTGTTCTGGTGTTTAGAATAAACCTAGTCATTCCCCTCTCTTTTACCAACCACTTCAATAAGCGACAGTTTATCATTAGTTTTAAAGTAAAAACAAGACGTAAACATTCACTTCGAAAGAAATTCACTTTCTTCTTAAAAGTTGGACATTCAGACACTGGATTTTCGTTAGAAATTCTTAGCGTAAAAAGCTTTGCTTCCATTATGTGCTAATTCAGATGTAAGTTTTCATAGCGGCTAAAAATACCTTAGTATGCCATATACATGGAAAGGGATGTAATTCTTTCGATTCTTGATATAATATTAATAGCTTTATTCAACATCCTATGTTTAGTATGACATGAGATATGCTTCAATGTCAGTGTGTTTCCTATTTATCGGTAGTTCGTTTTCATTTTAAAAAGTTTTTCATCCAGATGAGCATCATCTATGAACTTTTGTTCTGGCTGATTTTCCGTCTTTGTTTGCAAATTTGGTCTGTCCGATTTCATTCCAAATAGTTACGAAAGAGTATAATGTTTACATACCTGGCTTCCCAAGCCAAAGCAGGTACAGCGGGCTATGAACCTAAGACCCTGATCAAGAACTGAATACTAAACCATTTGTATTCGAGCAAGTTGTACTGTTTCTCAAGTTATTCCGACCATAATGATATTCGCATGGTTCTACAGTGAGCTTCCAAACATTTTCCTCTGCTTAGTTAGCTAGTGAAATAAACAATTTGAATATTCATTAAGTATGAGGAAACTGAGGCAGTATGACTTCACATAATTTATGCATTTTAACAACTGTATGGCTGGTGTCAAGTCATTTTCCTAATAAAGACCTCCAGCATTCCATTCAAATTTCAAAATAGTTGTTTCACCAAATTCCAACAAGATAAACTTGCGTAGAATTAAGTTCTAATGGTGATAAAATCAATGGTATTACTCGTGTACAACCATTCTTTCTGTAAAAATAATCAATATTTAGTCAGACAAGATTTTTGTGATCTTGCCAACTCACCTGTAATACTCATTGAGTATGTGCTATTTGTTTAAATTCTATGCATAGAATCATCCCTCGAACCTATAACAAAGTCAGGTGCTACCCCCATCACATCAACACAAGAAGATTTGAACTTTTCCTTTTCAAATGAATTACGTTCTGTCTACAGTAATCTACCGCCGCATTCTTCGGCATCGAAACGCACCCGATCAAGTTTTTCCGAATGTGATAAGTACTCTTCTATTTATCATGTAAGTTTCAAACCAAAATATCAGTTATATATAATTATTTCATATCTTAAACATCTTTGAAGTTTCACTCTACCTTTTGTCTATTGTATTATACCAGTATTTCAGTTTCTTGACAGAAACTTAATTCCTAATCACACTCATCGTATTAATGCGTCTAAGTATTCATTGTATTTCTGAGTTATGTCTTCCTAACTGACTGTGAAGTATAGGTGTCCAAACTAAATTGCAGAGGTTCGGCATCATGTGTTCGGGCACAGAGATGATAATTCAATTGGTGTCACCATCTTGAAACACCGACTTCGGTGGCTTGGACATGTTCTACGAATGTCGTCCCAGAGAATTCCACGTCGTGCATTATTTGCCGACTCTGGGACTGGTTGGAAGAAGCGGAGAGGTGGTCAGTGTATGACATGGTGTCGTGGCATGAAAGAAAGCTGCAAAAGACTGGCTTCTGTTGGTCCTTCACGACTCCCTGGTTGGGGTCCGAGAAATAATGCAACCCAGTGGCTAGAGGCGTTATCAGATATGGCTCAGAATAGAAGCCAGTGGCGATCCTCTGTAACCTTCTTTTACTTTCTTCATAAAAAGTGGCTGTGTCTCCCTTACCTGAAAGATTTCTTCCGATTGTACCTTTCCGTTCCCTCATTATTACCACCCTACCTTACACCAATCTCTTCGTTATTGTTCTTTTTTTTGCCCTCCTTAGCTTTTTTTCTATTTCTTTTCGAATTCCCATTGTTTTGTGTGGCGCATATATATTGGCGCTCTCTTGTACCAATACTCATGTGTTCAAATAAAATAAAACAATACAAATTCAAATTTAATGGTTTGGAAACATTAGAGCATCGGATATGTGATAATCGTTGTTCTCACAAATTCGTATTTTCCAATTACTGATAGCTCTAGATGGTGGTTGGAGGTAGTCAACAGGAAACCCTGGACCCGGGTTTCGTGCTACTTGGCACTCGTCAGCAAGGTGTACCTGTAATCTTGAGGGAACTGGTGCTCCCTGGCGGATTCAACCTCGTGTCACCCAGCTTCACAGTCAGAGACGTTACCACTGAGCTATCCGAGCCGTGACTGACCTCCTGTAGGACTGAGATGTAATCACAATTGATTGATCACTGGGTGGTGATCAATCTCATGCTTGACTACCTCCAACCACCATCTAATCTCAATACATAGTGCCCGCAGTGTCGAGTCACCTAGACTGGTGGCCACATTGCAACATGATCGATAGCATTCGATCTGCACTAATAAGGACTAGACAAGCATGAGATTGATCACCACCCAGTGATCAATCAATTGTGATTACTGATAGCTCTATCAAAGTAATCAACTAATTACAGGAAACACTCATCAGTCAGAAGCTTTTTTTCTGTCAACAATTTCAAGTAACTAAATTAATACAGTTGTTTGGACATGCTGCATTTCTCGAATCTTTAAACAAAATCATCAAAATATTTAAATCATCTTTGGAAATTTTAAATCGTTACCATGACGTTTAATTCACGCCTTTTATTCTTCATTTATAATAGTTGGTCCTCATAGATCACAGAATATCCCATAAGTTCTAAATTATTTCTTACTGTCATCGATCAAAGCTGCATTTTAACAAAATTTACTTTGTCTTAAATATTATGAATTTCAATGAAGATAGTGCATACTTGTTATTGCATTCCGTGTTTTAAAAAATAGTGTATTTATAAACAACGAGATTAGAGTAAATATTATCTTATTTCTGTTCAACGCAATTGTGTCTTAAAAGATATCTGTTCTGGTCATTTGCTAACCGACTGCTCGTCGTATGATCTTCATTCTGACGTAAAGTAATTTGATATAAGCTTGTCCACCAGTGATGTAGGACTGTTCATAGTCTTGTTCGAGTAACATGATAGTAATAAATTCTCCCACCTATTATCCTTCCGATGTGTACAGTCATACAGACAATTACAACTACAAAGCTGAACAGAATCTGGGTAATAGCGGTTTTTTGGTTTACACTGATAAAAATTTGTCATCACTTGTACATCAAATGACGAATTCCATTAGACTTTGATATATATATCATTCTAGTGTCACCCATCATTAGTTATTATAGTCTCACGGACCTCAACTAAACATCTCTACCCTCCTACGCGGTTCAGTTCAGTGGTCAGAAACTCCATGGATTGATGCCACCTTTTGGCTTGTCCGCCTCCGGCTTCTAACATACACCTACACCGACTTGACATCGTCGAGGTAAGCGTTGGTTAGACACACATAGCACATCTCAATCACCTCATTTATTAAAGATTCACAACTTTACTTAGTACCCTGTCTAACTGGTGTTTCCTGTTTGATAGTCCAAACATGCACAACCGATGTTTCAAAGGCATCTGTGATCATTTATTGATAACCTGCGAATAGCCTCTGGTTTTCAAAGGGTACGTTTCACAGCCCTAACTAGATAGCTTTTATTTTCCAACACCATTCACCCAAACAGTCAATAATTTGGTCGACTAATGCCATGTTTCGGCTCTGTCGTCCTCATTTCGCTCCCAAATCCCTCTTAAACCAGGACCTCAAGTAGAGGTAGGGAGAGGTTGAGCATACATAATACACCCATCTCAGCTGATTTATTATTCCTCTTTAGTACTTTACTCCTATCCTCAACATTGCTCAGTCGGTCGTTACAGCGCGATTTAGAAGCAAAGTTTCGAGAGGCGCTGCGAGAGAAACTGCCTTTTCTTGTCTTCTACTTTTATAGGTTGTGTTTCATCACCATTGAGTAACTTCTACGAACTAATTCTTTCTTCTTTTACTATATCCTCATATCCGATCTTTCTTTTATTCATTACTATCATTGAAGTGTCTGCTTCTATGAATTTAGTGTTCATCTTATTGTGCTAATGAGGTGCGGCAACTTGGACCGATGCATATATGTGCCTGATCCTGCGTTGTAGCTGACTGACTTACCATTGACTAAATCAAAACAGACTTGTGCCATTTATTCTCTTTTCGGTTGGGAGAAGGACAGGTCCCTTAACCTACAAGCGAGGAAAGCCAAACAAGATTTCAGAATTCATGTCCAGCACTCACCAAGTGAAACATCACAGTCATTTATATGCATAACCTAATTATTGCTAACTAATTGAAACTTTTACTTGGGTTTTTTAGTGCCGAACAAGAACATCATCCACTAACTCGGAAGATGATTTGGACGATTCTATGCTTTCTTGTTTATTGGTGATTGCTCCAAACACATCTCATGATCCTTTACCATCTAGTTGCAGTAACTTGGATGATGATTCAAGGAATGAAAGTTCTAAACCTTCGGAATTTCCTTCCGTTACCAACAGGTATATATGTTTTTCCCTTACCTAATTTCTTTAGCTTTCCTAAATGTGTTTTCTCTTGTCTAGTATTTTTTATACTCATTACTGTTAATACGTCTGTTCATATTACTTGGGAAATGATTCCATCATGAATAGTTGTGATCTTCGCCGACAGTGATTACGATCCCAATTAAACACATCTTATTTACCTCACCGAAGCTATCCTTTCAGAAAATTATTAGGTTTATTGATTGTGGAAAGCGTTCAAATGAACTATCACCTAAATGCTTAGATATTTAGCCACTAGCCACACATTGTGTAATAAGGATTTAAACTCTAAGAATGCTTCAACTATTAAGTTGCTCTTGCAGATACAAATCTTCCTCTTAGTTCAAATAACATCTTGACAGGTAGCGTTAATCTATCGAAATAAACTTATTGATTATATTGTAAACTGACACCTTGTGTTTAAGTCTAAAACTTTTGTTTATCTGTTTTGCGTTCCATAGTTCTACCGACGAATCTGTTGAAACTACTATTGATGACCTTTGCAAAGCTATTGAAGAATCCAATGTCCATACTGAATCGAATTTCACAGTATGTTAAATTTTGTCGCTAATTTTTCCCCTTGGGATAATAAATTAATTTTAGTACTTATGTTATCATTCGTCTATAATGTATCTTTCATTCTTTCATAGTCCTGACCATTAACTAATATTTTTACTCTTGCATAATGTTCATTAATAACAAGTTGATAACCTTCTTTTTCAATCAAATAGGAATCCAATCTAGCCAGCGTTATCAAAGAAAAGGCTTCCACGTGTACAGAAATATTTTCTACTTCATCCACTTCCTATACTACAACCACAACTATCTGTTGTAACAGTCCTCTTGTACAGCTTGATGTACCTGTCTCTGAAGTTTCTTTGCACTCCTCCGTCCCAGTATCATCAAATCCAGTTTATTCAGGTAATTCAATATTATACCACAATATTCAACTTCGAAATCGGTTTGTCTCTTCATTTCATTTATATTCAGTAATTATTTACTTTAACATTTAACGTTCTGTGTTTGTGGAATACAGTTGTTACAGAGATCAAACATCATTTTAGGGCAGACATCCTATGCCTTCATATGGTTTCTATTCATATGGCTACAAGATGATGAATATTTAGTAGTGCAGAGAATCAGTGTTTATTTTCAGTTCCCAAAAGTTGCATCAGAATCTGTTGTCACTGCTCATCCACTTTAATGAGTTGTATAGCCGTCTTAAATTTTCGCACAATCTATTCCCTTGTGTATTTGTAGACGCATTTTAAAGCATCATGTTTTTGGTTTCATAGAATTTAATGATTGATAAAAACAGTATTTTTTTTCTATCTGTTCTATGAATTCACTATAGAATCCTGTTTGCCATACGTGCATCCCTCAATTCCTGGTCCGGTTACGTATACTGTAATACCGACAGCTACCGCTTTGCACCCACAGACTGGACTTATATTGCCGACTCTTAGTCGAAATCCGTTTTTAGTACCCTCAACTCCAATGTATTACATTCCTCAAGTTACCGCTTTACCTTTGGTTTCTCCAGTAGACAATCTATTTCCTCAGATTCCTATATGTCAACCATTACCGTCTTTCCTAAATTATGATCAGAGTTATCTATCATTTCCTGACATAAAATACGACCTTAAAGGTCGTTCTGTTGGATTTTTCCCCGTTTCCAGTGACTATGACTTAAAAGCAAATGAGTCAACCGATTATACAGTAAGTTTTTATTTAACATCATGTTTACTATTTGTAGAACTTTTCAAATTACCATGCTTCTAACCTAAAATGAATCATCACTATATTGACAAAAATTACTTCCTGTTGTTTTATTGATTGAAGTTTTTGAGTTTAACGGTTTGCTACTGCATCATTGTGTTATTTTCATTGGATATAATTTTAGCAACCCGACAATCCTCCGACTACGGAAACAGAAAACTTGTCATCTAGTAAGAAGAAACATGTTGGGTTTCTTTTTCGCCCGGTTTCTGCTGCTCGTACCCATTTAGATGTTTCCTTGAGGTAAAATCATGATTTACTTTTTTGTCATAAATGGTCCTTGATATAAAAACTTTTCAATGTATGTAAATTTACCATTTGTTTTTTTCCCATTAGAATTTTTGATTGTTTATAAAAGTGCAATCAGTCAGTCAGTAACAACGTAGAACTTCGTACGTACGTACATCAGTTCGAGTTGCCACACCACATTAGCACAGAGATGCACTTGTCGATTCAAATCCCGTAGTGATAGAGGTAATAAGAGTATAAGCAGTAATCGGGAAGATTAGGGTTTCGAGATGTTATTTAAAGAGTATAACACAGTGAAAGAAATTTGGAAAGAGGAAAAAAGGGACATGAAGAATTCAGAAGATTAGAGTTTGGGAGAACACAGAGAGTGGATGCACCTGCGCCATTGCAAACGATTTTGAGCCATGTCATTCAGGGTCTCTAACCATCGGTTGCTGTCATCTCGCGGTCCCCAACCAGGTAGTCTACACCTACCAACATGACTCAGTTCACTTGTCAGTGACTTCATGGCAATGCAATGGAATATAATGCACCTTGACATCTTGAAAATTGAACTACGGAATGAACTAAAGACTCATAAATATTTACAATTAAATTATTATAATTATAGACCAATTCAAATATAGTTGCATGTATCAGGATTGTCCCTTTTTTGGAAAATGAAACGGTAATTTCTTTAGAAGCAGTAACTCACAGATCACATACAGGTTAATAACACTATCAAACTGCCTGCGCCACAGTAAATATTATAGAATCATATCTAGAAACTTACACTACCAAAATGTTCCAACCCCATTTAGCCACTGCTTCATGGTGTTGCTGTAACCTCGTAAATCTTTCTAAACTTACTATTCCTCGATTTTCAGTTATTGACTTTCTTTCCTCATATTTTACTTGATTTGCTTAAAGTGGAGGATTCCCAGTTGCTCATCACCCACATCATCTTCAGCAAAGGGGTTTCACATTTCATGCCTACAATCAGTTTCGTTCCAAATGTCTGAAAGACCGAGAAGCTAAAGGGAAAGGTCGATCACAGGTAAATTGGTTATTATCGTGTTATTGTTTTTATCAATTACTCGTGTGGCTGATTTTTATGTGTATATTTCATGGAGGTTATCGGTGTTCGTGTTGTATGAGTCTGAAGTTAAGATGATAAATCAAGTACTCTAATCACATACAATCATAAGATGTCAGTCATTCATAACATTAAGCCTGACACAAACATGTGTTAACTCTTCCATATCAAACCAGCACAACGAGGTAAAATTAACAAGATGCATATCAAAGGATTCGAAACAGTTGTGAATTAGCAATACAAGTGAGTACGATTAAACATTAAAAAATAGGATTCTACGAAATGGAAAGCAAAGATATGTTTTGAAGAGTACTCAAGATCAAGTAGCAGATAAAGCGTTAATCTATCTCTGTAAATACTTCTGATTCATGTCTTCCACCATCACCAACCACTTATCGGGTCTTCTGACCACTAAGCAACAATGCAAGCATGTTCGGCATGCGATTCTCTCCCTCGAAATGCAAAATGTTGCTTCAGGATTGGGTTGCATCGACACCTGAATTAATGATAGGGAGTGAAGTTGATGAGCGTGTCGACTGCTTCACTTATCTTGGAAGTCTCATCAGCCCTTGTGGTCTGTTGTGTGACGAAATCTCAGCACGGATACAGAAGGCTCGACTAGCTTTTACCAACTTGCGTCATTTATGGCGTAGGCGAGATTATCCATCTACCAACAAAAGGACGTGTTTACTGAGCAGCAGTTCGTTCCGTCCTACTTTATGGCAATGAAACATGGTCGGTAAGAGTAGATGATATTCGTAAGTGGTTACTAGTATTTGGTCACAGGTGTCTTCGAAACATTGGTCGTATATCCTGGGACCATCGAGTAAGTAACTCAATATTCGGGAAACGCGTGTTAGGTAAGGATGGCAAATCGATTGATGACGTAGTGAGACTTCATCAGTGGAGATGGCTGGGACACGTGTTACGTATGCACAACGACCGACTGTCCCGACGTGCGATGTTTTGTGGTGTAGGAGTAGGTTGGAATAAAGCTAGGGGCGGCCAGACCAAAACATGGCACAAGTCCATGAAGTCACTGACAAGTGGATTGAGTCACATTTGCAGGTGTAGACTACCTGGTTGGGGACCGCGAGATGATAGCAACCGATGGTTAGAGACGTTGAATGACATGGCTCGAAATCGTTTGCAATGGTGCAGGTGCATCCATTCTTTGTGTTCCCTCATTCTAATCTTCTGGATTCTCCATGTCCCTTTCTTTTTTCTCTTTCCAAATTTATTTCACTGGATTATACTCTTCGAATAACATCTTCAAGCCCTAATGTTTTCGATTACTGCTTATACATTTACTACCTGTACCACTACGGGTTTTGAATCGACGACTGCATTTCTGTGCTAATGTGGTATGGCAACTCGAACTGATGTGCGTACGTACGAAGTTCTACGTCGTTACTGACTGACTGGTTCGTCGAGGTTATCATATGTACGTTGACCAAGTTGGCTGCATTAACCTAACCCAATAATATCATTTCTTGGTTTAGCTACAACTAGTTTCGTTTCAACCTGCTCCTAAACCACATAATACTACCCGTTGAGGTAGGTATTGTTTAAGCATACACAACACATCTCAATCACTTGAGTTTTTAAAGATTCACAATTTAATCAACCGACTTGCCACATATACACCATATTCTACGTAAGACCCCGTTCGGTCGTTAGACGACGCGCGATCAATGCTTTGAAGACACTTGTAATCAAGAATTTTAGTCTTCAGTTGTCTTCTGCTTCAATGGACCATGCTTCTCCATTATACATAATTGCAAAACAGTCTATCGCACATTATGCTTTCTTAATTTATCCGATAAATTTCTCAGAGCTACAATGTCAGTCAGTCAGTCAGCTACAACGTAGGACCAGGCACATATATGCATCGGTCCAGGTTGCCATACCTCATTAGCACAACAAGATGAACACCGGATTCATAGGAGTGGTTAGGTCAAAGGTTGCAATAAGGATATAGTATAGGAAGGAAGAATTAGTTCGTATGAAGTGATTTTAATCTCTTAGTTTAAGGGAAGACAGAGAGTGTATACACCGACGCCATTGAGATCGATTCTGAGCCATGTCACCAAGAGTCTCCAACCATTGGTTACGATAGTCACGCGGACCCCAACCAAGTAGTCTGCATCTACCAACATGGCTAAGACTAGAAGTTAGTGACTTCAGGCACTGATGCCACGTTTTGGTTTGGCCGCCCCTAACTTTCTTCCAACCATCCCCTACACCGGTTAGCATTGCACGTCGTGGTAATCGGTGTTCAGGCATACGTAATACGTGGCCCAACCATCTCAGTCGATGAAGATTCATAACCTCATCAACTGATTTACCATCATTCCCTAATACCCTGCGTCTAACCTCACTATTACTTACCCGGTGATCCCAGCAGATGCCAGCAATATTTCTAAGGCATCTGTGGTCAAATACTTGTAGCTTACGGGTGTCTTCTACTCTTAAAGGCCATGTTTCGCTGCCGTAAATTAAAATAGAACGGACTGCCGCGCAGTATACTCGTCCTTTTATTGATAGACGGATATCTCGCCTTCGCCATAGGTGGCGCAAGTTGGCAAAAGCCAAACGAGCTTTTCGAATCCGTGCTGAGATTTCGTCAGACACCAACCCATTAGGGCTGATCAGACTTCCAAGATAAGTGAAGTTGTCGACGCGTTCGACTACTTCACTCCCTATCCTTAGTTCAGGTGTTGACGCAGACCAGTCCTGAAGCAACAACTTGCATTTAGAGGGAGAGAAGCGCATCCCAAACATTCTGGCATTGTTGCTCAGTGCTACCAGAAGACTCTGCATTTTGTCAGCCTCTTCACCAAACAGGACTATATCATCTGCGTATTCTAAGTCGATAAGTGGACCTCCTGGAAGGAGATCAATACCCGAGAATTCAGTCGACGAGAGTGTTATTTCCATCAATAGGTCTATGATGAAGTTAAACAAAAATGGAGAAAGTGGACAGCCTTGACGGACACCACTTGAAGTTGCAAAAGTAGATGACAGTTCGCCATAAGCTCTGACTCGACTAGTAGTGTTCGAGTAAAGAGCCTTCACAAGGTTTATGTACTTCTGAGGTACGCCTTTCAATGACAGACACTGCCACAGAGTCTCGCGGTCTACAGAGTCAAACGCTGCTTTTAAGTCAAGAAAGACCACCATCGTCGGACGCCGATAGGTATGCCTGTGTTCTAGAACCTGACGAATGGTGAATATGTGGTCGATGCAGCCACGACCAGGTCTGAAGCCAGCTTGGTTCTCTCGAGTTTGTAGTTCACGAGTCTTAGTTAGGCGTCTGATAATTATCGAGGCTAGTATTTTAGATACTATGTTTGTTAAACTAATCCCTCTGTGGTTATCACAGGATGATTTTGACCCTTTCTTATATATTGGGACGATAAGTGATTGCGACCAGTCAGATGGGATAAAGTCTAATTCCCAGATCTTAGCTAAAATGTTAGTCAACCTAATCGCTAAAATTGGACCACCATCCTTAAACACCTCTGGAGCCAATCCATCTGGACCAGCTGCCCATCCTCGTTTCAGATTAACTATAGCCTTTTGAACTTCAGCAAGAGTTGGGGGACCTAGGGGGTCGCCATGTTAGACGATGTCTCTCCTTATGCTTAAAATTTGTGTTTGCTAAAAATAAACGATTGTCTGAGCATAGCTGCAGCAGACGGTCACTATTATCTGTTCGCTGTGTCGGAATACTAAAATATCCACCTAAATGCCTTTCTGTTTGGTTTAAGCTACCTATCTGAGCATTAAAATCACCTGCTACGAGTACTATGTCTGAGCAATTAGCTTTCTGAAGAAGTTCGGACAGCTTTCTGTAAAATTCATCTTTCACTTCATCTGAGCTGCAGTCGGTGGGAGAGTAGACAGAAACGACAAAAAGGCAACGACGTGTGTCCCTATCCTTCCGAGTTCTTACGTAGCCGTTCAGCCGAACAGCACATAGACGACTGTTGACGGGGACCCACTCTAGCAGTGCTTGCTCGGCCCTCATGCTTAGTGCTATGCCTACACCTACCAGTCCACGAGAACTGGCCATCGGGTCACCAGATACACGAAGGGTGTATCTCGTTGGCTCTCCGTTTTGCCGAGGTGAGGTCAAGTGAATGACCACACTGGGATCCTGTATGCGTGTTTCGGAGACACAGCATACATCAATGGAAAGAGACTCTAGGGTTTTAGCCAAGGAAGCCTGCTGACCGATTTGACATAGAGTGCGTACGTTGAAAGCTCCAATGTGTAGTTTGGAGCGAGGTTTCAGTAGACCTGGGACAGAGTTTTGAGCACTAGAATCGTTGGCTATGGTGATACTTGAGGAGGAAGCCGAAGGAGGAAGTTTAGAGTGGAAAGTCGATGTAGGAGGAATAATAGGAATTGAAGAGGAAGGTTGATTATGAATACAGTGGTCTTGGGTGCTGTTAGAGGTATGAGGGCGGTTATCACTTCCCGGTTGCCCACACCGTGGAAGGGTTCTTCTGGAGGTACCTGAAAAGGAAATTGGATTAGAGGTGGTCTCAGTGACCTGAGAGCGTGACCGCAGTGCCCAAGGGACAACTGCTTGAGGCCGGTCGCGCACGGCCTTTTTGTGGAAGGTTTTCGACGTGTTAGCTCCGTTCTTCAAAGGGCCTTACCGCCGGAGACGGAAATCCGTGAGGTAAGGTGAGGTGTGCATTTTTAGGGTCGACCTTTTCTAACCCCACCCCTCCTTGTGGGAAGGCAGCATCGCTGTCATGCTGGTTGTCTGAAGGAAACACCTTACTGCTGTCACACCTCTGTACAGTCAGCAGTACGACTTCGCCTTCGGACCTTGGGTTTGTTGCTTTTAGTCTTACCGCTCTTCAACCGACCTGTCTGACATGGTAGGACCTTGAGGAACGGTTGTTCCAGCCAGTATAGCTCGGTTGCTTCATCACGATAGGCAAGCCCGACCACCACGTCAAGGTAGCAACAACGGTCGGGAGCTACAATGTAGCTGTTATTATTGACGTAAATTCACAATAGACTGTTGTCAATGTTTTTATTGTATTACAATGACATAATTTTATGCGAAATATTAAAGTTAAAAGTAATGTAATTTCCATCCTTCAAACACATTTGAAGGATTCAGTTGTCGTAATTAACATACGAATAAAACTGAAACCTGACTTTCTGGCTTAATTCTTGTCTATCTTATATATAATCACTTTGTTTCTTGAGGTCTATAGTTGCTGAAGAATAAACATTATAATTTGTATGGGTTTATTTAGGAAATGAATACTCTTTATAGCTTTTGGTCATTTTTCCTACGTGAACACTTCAATCGAACTATGTATAAAGACTTTCGTAAACATGCATTAGACGATGCTAAAGAGAATGCGAGATATGGACTGGAGTGTTTGTTTCGATTTTACAGTTATGGATTAGAACGTCATTTTCGTAAAGCTATTTTCAAGGATTTTCAAGTGAGTGCTTTCGAATTACTCTCTGTTACCTATTTTCTTGTTAGAATAATTCCTTCTTTAGGTATGTATTCTGTCTAAATAGTGATATATAGAACTTTTTAATCGAATGAATGTAATGTGTTAAGTTTGTGTTTCATGTATTTGTCTATCAATCACTGTCTAAAAGCGAGTGATAATACTCGCGTGTGATGAACATAGTAGTAAGTTTTCATTAATTCAAACACTTAATTGAGAAACTGTAACCGCTAATCCTTCTCGCAATAAGTAACGTATAATTTAAGAAAAAGTACTGTTTGTTTTCAAGTTGATTTATTTCAGCTTTAAATACCTACTTTTTCAGTTGTATTGCTGAATTAGCCCGATTTTTTTCTCCTAGGTATTTGAGAAATCTATCTGTTAGTGCTTACCACACATTTCACTGTATCCCTGAATTTTATTAAATAGTACTGGCATAGTTTCAAAGGATGTGTCTGGTCACAGTCACCGCAACAAACTATCCTTCCATTCTGTCTCATGTCCAGCGTTGAAACTTCTCTTGTTTCAGTATAATAAAACAATCTAGATTATGTTTCCCCTCTAACTTTCGTAAAGTGCCGTCAGTTCTTGTGAGAACACAGTTAAAGTATTCTGTATATTACTTTGTCCAGATTCTGAAATTTATATGTTCGAAAACAGTATCGATATAGATGGCTCCACTGTGTATTATATCCTATATAGGTCATACCATCCCGTTATCATTCTTTATTATTTATTAAAGTTATTTATTCACTACAGAGAATCTCTAATCATAATCATGACCAATGAATTTGATAAACCTTGGTACTGATAAGCCTAAACTCTCTTCCTAGCCAGTTTATATAACCTCAACTACTTTTATATGTCAGCTGAAATAACAGAGAAAAAGCACGAAATGGCAGTTAGTTTATGTGCAAAAAACAAGAGTATTTATGGAATTATACATCACCTTGCGCCTTTAAATATTTCCGGAACCATACTAATTATAATAGTATCTAATAGAAGCCGTAACACATTTCTCCATTTTATAGATGTTTCTGCAAAGCCTCTATCCAACGCTAAGTAGATAAAATGTTTTCTGACTTTTCTGAGCCTCTAGAGACTTTGACAAGGAGTATGTCGAGACTCTCCTAGCAGATTCATAGTTTGCCCCGGATATCAAGTAATACAGAATTTGTTGCCCTGTAATAATTTTGTCGATGTTTGGCGAAGAGTGAAGATTTAATCACTACATGTACGACTGCTATAACTGTGACGGCAGATTAGAGGACAGCGAATTATCGATCGGACCAAAGACGCGTAAAACATGTAAGAACGGCCTAGAGTTTTGATTGGTCCCGCTTCCCTGTCTAGCCCAGCCAGTTGAGTCCAGAACGCAAGTCTCAACCTCGGAGATATGAATCGTTATATTTCAAATATACTCTGTTTATATACCAATTAAGCAGACCACATAGTACCATAAAATAGAAAATAACATTGTACAATATTGACCAGTAGGAAAATGACACGTGAAATAAATATTAACCAATAAGAAAATGATACAGAATAATTTTTTTGGGGATATTTTCCTGAATATCCCAACAATGACTTAAATGATAACCAACTTCGAGATGACGATTTCGTCTTTCACAAGTTTTGCTTAATGTGCATAATATGATACCCAGTAGTTTAAAAGCATCAAACTTATATCCCAATAATTAGTTTATGAATTTTGTAGACTTTGTTCATGAGAATAGGACGCTTTTACTCATTGTATCCTACAAAGTGTCCGATTCTTTTTTCTGTCTCTTGATCAGTCTTGTTCTTTATGCATACACCTTAAACATAAATTATAGTTTTTATCATTAAACGTAGCTAACTTGTAGTTTGTATTTTCTTCATCTAATCTTAATAAAAGGAGGAAACTCTAAAAGACTATGATAATGGTCATTTATATGGATTAGAAAAATTCTGGGCTTTTCTACATTATAGTCAACGCAAAGTGAAATTGGATACACGTTTACAGAGCTTGTTGGATTCAAAATATCGTACTTTAGGAGATTTCAGAGTGAATGTAAGTGAAGAATAAACCACTAAGTAGATTGATATATCATAATAAATTAATGTAGTCACTAAATTCTATTATTTCATTTTATTACAGTTTGAACCACCAACTGGCTTTTTTATAAATAAATCACGTCGTCGAACCAAATCGGAGTCAATATCAACATGTCAAACTAAACCGATAGTAGGTACTAGAACACCTCCTGTTGAATTCCATTCAAGTAGAATATCTTGATACTTCACAGAAGAAAAGAAAATATATATATATAATACCCCCTCTCTCTATATATATTAGTTTTCTAAATTCCATCAGAAAACTATTTGTTCTCCAACAACAACAACAACAAAAGACAATCTATTTCTATTTGCTTTCAATTCATCCATTGGTTTTCTAACATTAATTGTTCATAGAAAATTGAATAGAAGGAACATTCATGAAGTTATATCTGTGTCACTCCGGTGCTATCATTTATTTTAATAAAATTATTATTATTATTATTATTATGGTCATCATTATCATTGACTATTTATCATGATTAGTATTACTACTACTACTCCTACTACTAGACTATTATTATTATTATTGTTGTTTTGTATATAATGAACATGAATAATTCTTATTCTTAACATTATTATTCGCTAAAGAAAAAAGGTACGTTCTTTTTCTTCTTCTCTTCGGGTCAATTTTGTAATGGATTATTGAATTATCATTGACAATTTGTAGCTTTTTTATTTCAATGTCAAATTGATATATAAATATTCAAATAATTTTGAGGATAATAAAGGAGAAGTAGAAGGAGGAGGCGGAGGCGGAGGACGTGGAGTCTATACACTAAACTAACTAACTACCCAGTCTAATTTGTTTTCATTTTATTCTTTAATTCACTATAAACTAGTCGATATCTGTCTCTTCTTACATTCTGTTTAATCTATTTCCCCAACCCTCAACTCTCAATTTTTTTTAGTTTGCTACTAATTTAGTTTTATGAATATACATATAAATATGGGCTTGGATTTATAGTCTTTTTCTTTGTCTATTGTTTTGTTGAATTAATTTTCATCTTATCAATATCATGATACTTTTGATTTGACAACTTATGAACAATGAATTGTTCATAGTATTGGTTATTTGGATGGTGGATTGTTTACAGTCTGTTTGAATCATGGTGTTCCTTTTTTGTTGCTGCTGCTGTTGTTGTTGTTGTTGTTGGAAGATACTGTTTCTTTACTCTTTTATTTAGCTTCTCTTTAACATAACCGAATAATTCTTCTTTCTATTATTAAAGGTAATTTGATTTGATATATTCTACATCACAATTTGATAGTGTGTGTTCATTTTGTTTGTTTTGTTTATCCATTATCATGAATAGAGTGTATATTCCATGCACTTTTGTTTCAATTCTTCTTCTTCTTCTCAATCACTATGATTAAATTTGATGTGTGCCATCCCATATCTTATTCTATTGTTTTAGATGCTTATAAGGCATACAACTAAATACTGCAATCTGTTGTATTTACCGTCAATCCTTAAATTATTTTACTCTTATGTTTCCATAAACATTCTTTTACTTTTTCCTTCATTGATTAACTATAGACATATGAGCATAGTTTTGGTGTAGATATGCAATCATCTAAGTTTCCATATTTGATCAGCACTAAAAGATTGAAATAAGAAAAAAGAAATCAAAATAATACAGTAGCCATGAAGAAAAGTAAACCATTGAAATACTATTTGAAAAGATATTAGTGTAAATGTATGTATGTACAAAAGGAGGTTGGATATTCGAAACCACGAGGTGCAATGCTATCCGGTATTGGAGATGGTTGGAAGAAAGTTAGGGGCGGCTAAACCAAAACGTGGCATCAGTGCCTGAAGTCACTAACTTCTAGTCTGAGCCATGTTCGTAGATGCAGACTACTTGGTTGAGGTCCGCGTGACTATCGTAACCGATGGTTGGAGACTCTTGGTGACATGGCTCAGAATCGATCACAATGGCGTCGGTGCATACACTCTCTATCTTCTCTTAACCTAAGAGATTAAAATTGCTTCATATCTTTCTTTCTACGAACCAATTCTTTCTTCTTGTACTATATCTCTATATGCAATCTTTCTCTTATATATTACCACCGTTGACCTAACCACTGCTATGAATCCGGTGTTCATCTTGTGCTGATGCGGTATGGCAAGCTGGACCGATGCACATATGTGCCTGGTCCTACGTTGTAGCTGACTGACTGGGTATTCGAAATCAAGATAACTTAGTCAAAAAGTATGAATCGTCTATCATAAAGCTGTTTGATTGGCTGAAAATTGTCAGTAATCACCGCGATGTTTTTAGCTATTCAACAAATAACAATCTCTGGCATTCTCATTTACTTTGAAGACAGTTGTTTTGTTAAATTCACGAAAGTGACAACATTTTATTCAGATTTTTCTGGTTGATTACTTTATTATATGAAATGAATTACTTGCCAGTAAATAATAAACTGATTACGATACCTTGAGTAGATGCATAATCAACTTCCACCCCTACTGTTATACCTTGAGATGACGCTAATAGACAAATAATTTATCTGAATCTACTTCTCGAAAAATAGGTTCTCCTTATAGGATTCAGCTGTACAATTACTGAGTGACTAAACATGAAGTTGTGAAAAAATGGATCTATTTGCAGTAAATCTCCAATCATAAAATGACTAATATATCTCTTGAGATTGGAACCCGTGTCTGTTAGTAGCATACATATTCATATTGATGTCGAGCGATTCAAACTATTGCTGAATGTACATACATTAGTCAGCTAATCAATCCTATTTTATGTAACCTAATCAACTAACAGTTAACCGCCGACCATTCTGGTTTTATAAGAAATGCAAACAACAATTAAGATCTTGATTGAATGACTAAGAAAATTTAAAAGTGTATATCATTTCATTCAAATCATGAACCCACCAATGTTATACATTCATTGAAAAAGTGAAAGCATTGGTGAGCTGCAACGTAGGGTCAGGCACATATGCATCGGTCCAAGTTGCCATACTTCATTAACACAACAAGATCAACGCCGAATACATAGAAGTAGACGCTTACTACAGGAAGAAAAAATTAGAAAGAAATAAAGTAATATTAGTCTAACAGTTTAAGGGAATTCAAAGAGTGTAAACTCCCACTCCATTATGATCGATTCTTAGCCATATTACCCAGAGTCTTCAACCATTGGTTACGATAGTTGCGTGAACCGCAACCAAATAGTCTTCATCTACCAACATGGCTTATGGGTATCTACTTTTAATGGCCACATTTCGCAACCATAAAGTTAACCAGAAGGAAATTCGCGCAGTATACGTCGCTTATTTGATAAGCGGGTGTCTTGCGTTCGCCATAGATGACGTAATTTAGCAAAAGCCAAACGAGATTTTTCAATCCGTTCTGTGATTTCGTCAGACACCATCCCATTAGGGCTGATCAGACTTCCAAGGTAAGTGGAGTTGTCAACGCGTTCGACTACTTCATTCCCTATCCTTAGTTTAGGTGTTGACGCAGACTGGTCCTGAAGCAACAACTTGCATTTAGAGGGAGAGAAACACATTCCAAACATCCTGGCATTGTTGCAACGTCATCACCAAACAGGGCTGTTATCTACGTACTCTAAGTCGATAAGTGGACCGACTGATATTAGATCAATGCCCGAAAATTCAGTCGACGATACCGTTATTTCCGTCAGTGTGTCTATCATGAAGTTAAAGAAACATGGAGACAGTGGTCAGCCTTATCGGATGCCACTTGAGGTTTCAAAATCAGATAACAGTTCGCCATATGCTCTGACTCGACTAGTAGTGTCCGATTAAAGAGTATTCATAAATTTTATTTAGTTCTGTGGTACGCCTCTCAATGACAGACACTGCAACATAACCTCTCGATCTACCGAGTCAAATGCTGCTTTTAAGTCGAGAAAGACCATGATTGTCGGACGCCGATAAGTGTGTATGTGTTGTAGAACCCGACGAATGGTGAATATGTGGTTGATAGAGTTACGACCAACTCTGAAACCAGCCTGATTTTCTCGTATTTGCATTCGATGAGTGTTTGGTAGGCGTGTGATAATTATTGAGACTAGTGTTTTAGATGCTATATAAGTTAAACTAATCCCTCTATTTTTATCACAGGATGATTTTGATCCTTTCTTATATATCGGGACAATTAGTGATTGCGACCAGTCAAGTGGGACAGCTGTTTCGTCCTGGTGTGCACATCTGTGGATCCGCACGTGGGATTCGAACCCATGGCCTTTGTCCTCGCGCGCGAGTCCCGCGAGGTGGGATCGTGGACGCACACTGCTTCGGAGTCCCACAATAGGACGAAACGTTCGTCCAGGTTTTCCATGGTGGTCTAGCTTCAATTGACTCATGATCTCAACTATTGAGACAACTGCTATGTTTCGAATTTTTGTTTGTTGTTCACTTATTCCTAATATCAAGGTAATCATTTGTTGTCATACCAATGAACGAGTATTCAAGCCATAATTAAAAGTATTATCTATGAAAGATAACAAGGGAACATATCGATTTAATGGAATAGTTATTACTATCATTGTAATTCCTATCTATCTATACGTAGTAATCAATCACTCTATCAGTAATGTTAATTTCTGACAGTTTTATAACCTTACCATTATGGTTAAAACATTTGAAAATAATGTGTAACATATTTATTAACTAAGTTTATTTGTTAAATAAAAGAACAAAAAAAAGTGATCACAATCCAAATGTATGTGTACATTATGGACATGGTATGTTCTATGCTATTTTTAGTTATTGACCTGTAACTATGATGATAAATAACAGTAATTACATTTTACATTCTTATTGTATTTGAAAGATTACGGTTGTATGTTTACGATAATCTATAGGTCAGATATATGCATACATATATATAGTGTAACAATTGGGAAACTAGTAGTGATTCCTATTGAAATTGTTGATTATTCATTTGATGAACCGAATTCGGCCAGACGAATCAATCAGGTATAGGATAACAGGTCTCAGATTTTGTGCGTGAAATTCACTCATCTACTATCGTATACACATGAACAAATGCAGATAAAGACAGCCAGTGTAGCATCAGTCTCTGCATCAGTAGGCCTCAGCATACACAAGGGGAAAACCAAGGTCCTCAAATACAACATGGAGAACAGCAATCCAATCACACTTGATGGCGAAACTCTGAAAGATGTAGAATCCTTCACATACCTGGGAAGCATCATCGATGAACAAGGAGGATCAGATGCAGACGTAAAGGCGAGGATTGGCAAAGCAAGGGCCGCATTCCTACAATTGAAGAACATATACAACTCAAAACAACTATCTGTCAACCTATATCAAAATCAGAATCTTCAATACGAACGTCAAGGCAGTTCTGCTATACGGAACTGAAACTTGGAGAACTACTACAACGGTCATCAAGAAGGTACATGTATTTATAAATAGCTGTCTACAAAAGATACTCAACATCCATTAGCCGGATACCGTCAGCAACGGCCTTCTGTGGGAGAGAACAAACCAGCTTCCAGCTGAAGAGAAAATTAAGAAAAGACAATTGAAATGGATAGGACATACATTACTCAAATCATCAAACTACATCATGAGGCAAGCCCTAACTTGGAATCCTCAAAGAAGGCGGAAAAGAGGAAGGCCAAAGAACACATTACATAGGAAAATAGAAGCAGACATGAAAAAGATGAATTGCAACTGGAAAGGATCGACCAGGACAGGGTTGGATGGAGAATGCTGGTGAGCGGCCTATGCTCCTTCATGAGGAGTAACAGGCGTAAGTAAGCAATTTGGATAAATCGAGTTTTGACATTATAACTAATGTCAGTTCGTGATGAAAACTCGAAATCTAATAACTAACCTTAACTATCAATTGTAGTGTTATGCCCCGATAAGAATAATGAGTGGTAATTTTTGGGATCGCTCGTTTCTGGCTGTTTTGCAGAATATACTTCCCATTCCAAGCTTGGACTTCTCCCTCTAGTTAGCGAGGCTGGAACGCATCAATAGCTAGCTTGCTGGTCTTAGGTCACCGAGTCTTTTTTTCGTTCGCAGATTAAGTGAACCCGTGATAGCTTCAAACTTAGCATGTAAATCATGGTTCAAATTCCTTAAATAGATTTATAACGCTCATTTGGTCCTAGTTAATAGTTGGATCTTCTGAAGGTCAGGTTAGCGTCACTCAAAGGTAGTTCATAAATTATAATCTCATTCCGAATTTAACTAAAACACCCCTTGAAAAACAAAATAGGAAGCTTTGGATAACTGTTTTGTCTAGCTATATAAAGCTTCTTATTCATGTGATCCAAAGTCTTGTAGCTAGTTAGTTAACAAATGTGAATCATAAAATTTACATTCAACTTTCGTCTGTTTAAATCAAAATAAAAGAATTTACCGAAGAACCGACTGTTTTCCTTAGTCGTTAACAGTATATTAATTATTATCATTATTATTATTAATGGCTTTATTCAATATTGTATTTTGGTACAATATAGAATTCTCAGTACAGGGTTTTTCAACAAGTTTCTTACACAAAAGTAACCAGAAACAAAGACAAAAAAGGGAAGAAAAGGGTTGAAAACGATCTGTAAAACTGTACAACTTTTCAAATTAGAGACATGTTAAGAGTGCAGGTTATTGACTAGGTTAACTCTAATAACCTGTTCGTCACAGAGTATATTTGCTAGGCAAGGTATTATAGAACTTTTATACTTTTGCTTGCGTGCATGGATTCGAATGTAATTACGTCTCGTTCTACCAGAAGATATACAAGGAGAAAGATAAGAGTGAAGGGGATAGTTAGTATCTGATAAAATAACACCTGCCAGGAGTTGGCGTGACTTTATATGTCTATCCACAACCATATTAATTATGATCTCGAAAGATTTACCACACATCTTGCTAACTGCCTTCAGCACTCTCCGCAATACAGCAAAGTCTTTTCTCAAAAGCCTGGGAAAGAATAATGGAGAACAGTAAAGAATAATATGCAATAGGCAGGGATTCACGAATTGTAAGAGTGAATGATGAGTAATCCCAAGAGCATGTTATCTCTTTATGTAGTAAGTTAAACGGAAAACCTTCTTCGATAACAATAAAACGTGAGAAGACCAAGAGAGATCAGAGGAAAAAGTGACACCAAGATAATTGACCTTTAACACTGGGTTTATCAAAGAGTCTCCAATGGCACAAGCATTATGGGATCTCAAAATGGTGTTTAGATTCCGTTCATGTCTCATGCTAAAGTTAACAGCTTGACATTTAGACGGATTAAGTATGAGGTTATTACCAACAGACCAACAATCAATACGAGACGAAAACTCATTCATTTCTATGGGATGTAAAGAGGAAGAGATAGGCATACACACAGTGAGATCATCCGCATATTTCACAAAAGTGTTTTCTGTGAAAGATGTCAGATCATGCAGAAAAAAAGAGAAAAGAAGACGTGAAAGAACAGCTCTTTGCGGTACACCTTCATGAGACAGTAGAGACTTTGAACACTTTCCTCTAAATACAGTATACTGTCCCCTTCCAGAGAGGTAGGAACATAGCCAGTTGGTTATCCAACTATCAGTATTGACGCTGATTAACTTGTTAATTAAACGTTGTCTTGGTATAGAATCAAAAGCTGACGTAAAGTCTAGAAAAGCGCATCGAACATACTTCTTACCCTTTTCTAAGTTGATAAATCGATGACTAGAAAAAGATTAGATCATAGTGATCCGAAATTTCAAATCTAAAATGAATGTTGTATAATAATTAGTAGATTACAGAAGGATAGGAGGATAAGAATAACTCACATGTCTGAAATAGAAAAGATAATTGCATACCTAACATCTATATGTAGAAGTAATAAAAACTGAATAATAAACATTAAAAAAATTGTTAGATTGAGGTTTTAAAGGTACAAATTAATGATCAAGTAAGATCAAAACATTCTAGAAAAGGGAATTAGGTTAAATAGAAGAATGAAAGTTTGTACATACTACTTTTACACATAGAATTTAGGCTTGAATTGAAGAATTATTAATAAATAAGCAGTTCTTAAATTCTTGATTCCATTTTTCTGACTAGATAGGCAAGACTATAATTTACGACTTACGATAGCAGGTCATAGATTATGGTGCGAAATTCATTCACATATTTGGCTAAATAAAGTCTTAGCATTATAGCTGATGTAGTTTCGTGATGAAAGCTCGAAATCTTATTCCTAACCATCAATTGGAAATCATAATCTTTATTCTTCAAATTGCTTTATAACCATGATTTAGCCCTCGTAAGTAGGTAGACACTCTCAAGATCATTTTAGCGTCACTCAAAGGTCATCCATAAATTATATTCTCACCGAATGATCACGGTTGGAGTGCTCCTTTATTAGGTAACCGTCATTTATTACCATCTGTGATTGATCAATCTTTGTTGTAGACTATCGTTAACGTGAAGAACAATTGACAAACTTGAGAGACTATAAATAACCTTGAGAAAGTTGACCCTATCCAGGTAATCAGAAGACAACATATATGAAACGTAGGAATTTAAAGAATACGTATTGATTTCTCATCGTTAATGAAAATCTATAAAGTAGTTGGAAGATTTTTTTGTCTGGAAATCATAAAATAGACGATACGATTATTCATTTTCAAGGCAGCCATCTTTGAACAGCTAGAAGTAATTCATGAAAATCTTTTACGATCTAAAATTTAAGAAAAAATATTATTTAAGAAGTATAGCCAAATTGTAATTAGTTGAATCCTTAGCTGAAATGCTTGTCCTTAATCATCATAAATGATTATTAATGTGAAAATTTGATTCCTTTTCAAAGGTATGTCATTTAATCAAATTACAACATATTCAATTCTATTGATGAATGCCAAAAAGGTTACAACATTTTAATGCTATGGTCATTTACATGTTGTACCTTCAATCTCCGTTAGCCTATAGTTTTTAATCAAATCAATTAGAATTTTTTTTTTTTTTATAATTTCCAATTATTGTTTACTAATAAGATAAAACTTATTCATTCCTGTTTATACATACTGCTATAAATCAATATTATTTCGTATCAGAAGGGGTTTTATGGAGATTGTAGTAATTTCAATAGTTGAGATCATGAATCAGTTGAAGCTAGACCACCATAGAAAACCTGGAAGCACTGAACGACCATTTCGTTTTATTGTGCGACTACTCAACAGTGCGCATCCATGATCCCGTTTCGCGCGATTCGAACTCATTCTGATACTAATCAACATTTTTATACTAGTGACTGGCTTTAAGATATATATCCTGGAGTTCTAGTGAGAAGCATTGACCAGTGGAGTTCAACCGGGTCTCTTGTGAGATAGTAACTCACTGATGACAATGGTGTGTGTCGTGCAATCACATTGATTAGTTGAAGTTAGGCATTAACACCCTTGGATGTCGGCCGGCTCAATAGTCTAGTGGTTAAGTACTCGAGCGCGAGACTGGTAGGTCCTGGGTTCGAATCTTGAGAAGCGGGCTCGTGGATGCGCACTTCTGAGGAGATTTACAATAGGACGAAACAGGCGTCCAGTGCTTCCAGGTTTTCAATGGTGGTCTAACATCAATCGGTTCATGATTTCAATCAATTCCATTTACAACAATATGAAAATAAAAGAACTTCACAAACTAAAGTATGCCAAATAGTTGTTAATAATGATAATTGTGTAAGTAATTGTAGTTTTAGATTGTATGCAGTTGATGAAAAACTGTGAAATAGGTTGATGAATTCGTTTTATTCTACAAACCACATTGCTATTGGTCATGGTTTTATAAAATAATTTGGTCCAATTATAACAGATATTTTGTGGGGTTTCTTGAAAACACTGTGTTTAAACAAGCGATTAGAGAAACGACACAATGTTCCAGAAATATTGATGATACGTTTATTGTCTGCAACAGTAAGTGGCATGCAATCCACTTGTTAGAACTCTTCAATAATGCTTATTCCTAACATACAATTTACTATGGAACGTGAACAGGATAACATGTTTCACTTCCTTGATATTGCCATAAAACGTAGGGGAGACGGGACAGTTCAACTTTCGGTTACTTGGAATAGTCTTTACCTGAATTTCAATAGTTACGAGAAGGCATTGGTTAAGACACTATTTTATAAGGTAGAAGAGATATATACCACCAACAAACTGGAGGAATTGATGAACGCTGAAAATTGTCTAACAGACAACTGCTACCCATAGAAATTTATTGACAAATATTAAAAAAAGACTACGGAAGCAAGATGATGACGTTGCAACCATAATTATCAGGAGGCTTAACACTGCATTGGCCAGAACTTACCCATCAACTAAACTATTAATTCTGTATAAGACATGTTCAATAGTCTAAGTATAAGTCAACATGCACTCCTTTCATGTTACCGCTAACTGTGTTTATAAATTTACGTGTACCTTCCAAAGTAGTTACATTGATTGAACAGAAAGGAGGGTTTATCTTAGATTTTTTGAACATGTTCCAAAAAACTTCAGAATAAGAAAAAGAACGACTTTGGATAGTGCAAATACTAGAAATCTCCTGGATATAGTACATCAGATTGATATCTTGCAATCTTTCAAGTTCATTAGTAAACTACCATACTCCAGTCTTCTGATGTTTGCTGAAACTGTTGCTATCAGGTGTCGAAAACTTGATTTATCTGTTCAAAAGGAGTTGGTTATTAATCTTTCTAGTATAGGGGCTGTGGAGATTATTAGGTTTTTGATTGAGATCATGAACCGATTGATGTTAGACCACCTTTGAAAACCTGGAAGCAATGGACGGCCGTTTCGTTCTATTGTGGGACTCCTATACTAGTAATTAACATGTTCTCACTAGTGACTAGCTTCGTGAAAGAATTCTCAGAGTTCTGGTCAGAAGCCGTGACCAGTGGAGCTAATCCTTGTCGGGTAGAGACAGGTATCTACCTCAGTACAACGGAAGTTGGTCGCGCAATTTCATGGATTGGTTGATGTCAGAAACTATCACCATTGGATGCCGGTTCAGTGGTCCAGTTGGTTAAGCATTCGCGCGCAAGACTGAACGCCCTGGGTTCGCGAGTGGGATCGTGGATGCGCACTGCTGAGGAGTCCCACAATAGGATGAAATGGACGTCCAGTTCTTCCAGGTTTTCAAAGGCGGTCCAATATTAATCTTTCCTTGTATTTGTGACAAATATTCCTTCATTATATCTAAAAGATAGTCTTTTTTTCAACTCTTTCTTACATTTATTACATCATTATGTCGTTGTATTTCAATTATCTTTCAGATTAGTAATCTTATTTTATTAACTGAGTTTTGCTTATTTTCATTTGATCAATGTTTAGTGATTATGTAATAATCACTTGTTTCTGACCGTTTCAACTCTCGTTATAATCAATATTGAGTCTATGAAATTTTTTTTTACACCCATACTATAGTATACTATACTAACGTATCTTCAATAGAACTTAACCAACTTAATCTTAGTTTATGTAAATAATATAAATCTATTATGTAATTACAGTTTATAAATATCACAGGTTATAAGGAGCCTGTAGCTCTTCTAGAGTTACTGCCGGTCCCAAGCCCGGGTAAAGGAGGAGGGTTGGGCATGGGGTTAGCGTCCCCATCCCGTAGAAAACTAACTCGCTAAAAAAACGCTTACCAGAAAAAATAATTCAAACCATTTTAACTCTGCCCTGAGAGTTAGAAGGTCTTCATTTAGAAGAATTATGACGCTTCATGGTGAAAGCCGAGTTCCTTCAGAAGCCACGAGGCCGATGCCCCTTCTAACAACCAGAGCAAAAATTTTTATAGGTACATGGAACGTTCGAACAATGTGGGAAACCGGGAAGACCAGTCAAATAGCAATGGAAATGAGGAGATACAACTTAGCAGTACTGGGGATCAGCGAAACTCACTGGACCCAAGCTGGACAGAAAAGACTAGCTACGGGAGAGATGCTGCTATACTCCGGTCACGAAGAGGAAAATGCTCCACACACTCAGGGAGTTGCTCTAATGCTGTCCAAAGTAGCACGAAATGCACTTGTAGGATGGGAATCCCACGGATCCAGAATCATCAAAGCATCATTCAAAACAAAGAAGGAGGGGATCTTAATGAATATTATCCAATGTTATGCACCCACCAATGATAGCAACGACGACATTAAAGATCAGTTCTATGAGCGGCTGCAATCAATCATAGAGAAGTGCCCAAGGAAGGACCTCACCATTCTAATGGGAGATCTAAATGCCAAAGTCGGAATAGACAACATCGGATATGAAGATATTATGGGGCAACATGGACTGGGAGAGAGGAACGAAAATGGAGAAAGATTTGCAAATTTGTGTGCATTCAACAAATTAGTCATAGGAGGCACAATATTTCCACACAAGCGTATACACAAGGCTACATGGATCTCACCGGACCACACTACAGAGAACCAGATAGACCTTATTTGCATCAACAAAAAATTCCGAAGGACAATGGAAGATGTGAGAACCAGGAGAGGAGCTGACGTAGCTTCAGATCACCACCTAGTTGTAGCCAATTTGAAACTGAAGCTAAAAAAGAACTGGACAAGTGGACAAACAGCAATACAAAGGTTCAATACAGCCTTCCTTCGAGATACTGTCAAACTCAATGAATTCAAGATAGCTCTCAACAACAGGTTCCAAGCCTTACAAGATCTACTGAAAGAAGAAGAAACTACTATGGAGGACAACTGGAAAAGCATCAAGGAAGCATTAACTTCAACGTGTCAAGAGGTTCTCGGTCTAAAGAAATACCATCATAAGGAATGGATCTCTACAGAAACACTGGACAAGATCAAAGAAAGGAAGAACAAGAAGGCAGCAATAAACAACAGCCGAACACGAGCAGAGAAAGTCCAAGCACAAGCTGAATACATAGAAGCAAACAAGCAAGTGAAGAGGAGCATTAGAGCTGACAAGAAGAAATACGTTGAAGAATTAGCAACGACGGCAGAAAAAGCTGCTAGAGAAGGAAATATGAGACAACTTTACGATACAACGAAGAAACTAGCAGGGAAATACAATAAACCAGAGAGGCCGGTCAAAGACAAGGAAGGCAAGCCAATCACTGAAATTCAACAACAGCGTAACAGATGGGTAGAATACTTTGAGGAACTCCTGAATAGGCCGGCTCCTATGAATCCACCGAACATCGAAGCAGCACACACAGATCTTCCTATAGATGTCAACCCACCAACGACGGAAGAAATTAGAGCGGCCGTCAGACAAATCAAGAACGGGAAAGCAGCAGGACCCGACAACATACCAGCTGAAGCACTGAAATCAGACGTCGAAACAACCACAAGCATGCTTTACCCTCTATTCAAAAAGATTTGGGAGGAGGAACAAGTGCCAATGGACTGGGAAGAAGGGCACCTCGTCAAGATTCCAAAGAAAGGAGATCTGAGCAAATGTGAAAACTACAGAGGCATAACACTACTGTCAATACCAGGGAAGGTCTTCAACAGAGTTTTGCTGAACCGGATGAAGGATGCAGTAGACGCTCAACTTCGAGATCAACAAGCTGGATTCCGTAAGGATCGGTCGTGCACAGACCAAATTGCAACACTACGGATCATCGTCGAACAATCGGTTGAGTGGAACTCGTCACTATACATCAACTTCATTGATTATGAAAAGGCATTTGACAGTGTAGATAGGAGGACATTATGGAAACTTCTTCGACACTACGGAGTTCCTGAGAAGATTGTCAATATTATCCGGAACTCATACGACGGACTACAGTGCAAGGTCGTGCATGGAGGACAGCTGACAGATGCATTCCAAGTAAGGACCGGGGTCAGACAAGGCTGTTTACTCTCTCCCTTTCTCTTTCTTCTGGTGGTCGACTGGATTATGAAGACCTCGACATCTGAAGGAAAACACGGAATACAATGGACAGCTCAGAACCAATTAGACGATCTGGACTTCGCAGATGACCTAGCTCTTATATCACGTACACACGAACAGATGCAGATGAAGACAGCCAGTGTAGCAGCAGTCTCTGCATCAGTAGGCCTCAGTATACACAAAGGGAAAACGAAGGTCCTCAAATTCAAAGCGGAAAACAGCAATCCAATCACTCTTGATGGCGAAACTCTGGAAGATGTAGAATCCTTCACATACCTGGGAAGCATCATCGATAAACAAGGAGGTTCAGATGCAGACGTAAAGGCGAGGATTGGCAAAGCAAGGGCCGCATTCCTACAATTGAAGAACATATGGAATTCAAAACAACTTTCAACGAATATCAAAGTGAGAATCTTCAATACGAACGTCAAGGCAGTTCTACTGTATGGAGCTGAAACTTGGAGAACTACAACAACCACAATCAAGAAAGTACAAGTATTTATAAATAGCTGTCTACGCAAGATACTCAACATCCATTGGCCAGATACCATCAGCAATAGCCTTCTGTGGGAGAGAACAAACCAACTTCCAGCTGAAGAGGAAATTAGGAGAAGACGATGGAAATGGATAGGACATACATTACGCAAATCGTCAAACTGTATCACGAGACAAGCCCTAACTTGGAATCCTGAAGGGAAGCGGAAAAGAGGAAGGCCAAAGAACACATTACGTCGGATAATAGAAGCAGATATGAAAAGGATGAATTACAACTGGAAGGAGCTGGAAAGGATTGCCCAGGACAGGGTTGGATGGAGAATGCTGGTGAGCGGCCTATGCTCCTTCACGAGGAGTAACAGGCGTAAGTAAGTAAGTAAGTAATGTAATTACAGTTTATAAATATCACAGGTTATAAGGAGCTGATAAGAACCAAGTGAAATAAGATGATAAAGGAAACTATGTATATGAAATTAAATGAATATTGTATTATGATCAGTATTTCAGTAGTTGAGTACTTTATTATTATTATTATTATTATTATTATTATTATTATTATTATTATTATTATTATTATTAGTAGTAGTAGTAGTAGTAGTAGTAGTAGTAGTAGTAGTAGTAGTGTGGTGTATGCTACTTATATTGACATAAGTAGTATATGATGTTAGTCGTGAACAGAAGGTCTGGCAGCAGAGAGACAGGAGGACCGAACAGTAAAGAATGGAAACAATATGCAATTTGTATGAAAATGAAGGAACAACGAAGTCTGAATCATTTTGTGACAATTGATGGACATTTTGTAAATGAAGCATTTACTATATGACTGATTGTTAGATTTTATTAACAAGTCCTGTAATTTTCTGTTTAGCACATTCGATAGTTCCCCACTGGTGTTCTTGTTCACTACAATAGTAGTAATAGTAGTAGTATCATTATTGTAAATATCTATATAAGCCTATAAATTGTGCATAGTTTTGCAATGTGATAGTTAGTTAGTTGGTTAGTTTAATTGTTTAAATAAACTTCAATACTTAACAATGTTTTTCACCTAAAATGAGGACATGGTTAAATGTAAAGTGTTTATTAATGAAAGTAATAGGAAGTGAACACATCTATATGTTAAATTTGCTCAATGTGAATTCTAGAATTAAAAACATTTTAGTTCATGACAGATTATCATTTAAGTTAATTGATCGATCTCAATAGTTTAGTTTGTCAGTCAATTAAAGCGAGGCCATTATGAAATACCTTAAAGTACTGGACGGACATATCGTCCTATTGTCAGACTACTAAACAGTCCGCGTCTACGATCTCGCTTAGCGAGATTCGAACCCAATATTTATCAGTTTCGCGCGCGAGCGCTTAACCATTAGACCACTAAGCTGACTGGTATCCAACGGTGTTAATGTCTAACTTCAACCAATTCTCAAAGTTGTGCCACCGTCCAACATTGTCATCATTGAGTTATGATCTCACAACAGACCTGGTTGAACTCCACTGGCCATATCTTGTTACTAGAACTCCAAGAAATACCTTTGGGAGACCGTACAGGTTTTTCCATGATGGTCTAGCTTCAACTGACTCATGATCTCAACTATTAAAATTACTATAAGATCCACAAAATCCCTTCTTTGATTATAACCTTAATTTTTGATCTTGTTTCCAATTTCATAACATTTATTAATCAGTGGGAGATCAACATGAGAACATGTATAACTTAAGTATTTATTCAATCAATTCTCTATTTTATTTACAATTCTTCTTCAGCACTCAATCATCATAGTTGATTGATCCCTGGATGGTGATCAATGTCATGTGTGTCCAGTCCTCATTTAGTGCAGATAGAATGCTATCGACCATGTTGCAGTGTGGCCACCAGTCTAGGTGACTCGGGAGTGCGTGCACTATATATTGAGATTAGATGGTGGTTGGAGGTAGTTGACAGGAAACCCTGGGCTCGGGTTTCGTGCTACTTGGCACTCGTCAGCAAGATGTACCTGTAATCTTGAAGGAACTGGTAATCCCTGATGCATTCGATCCCGATAGCACTCAATCTGCACTAAAAAGGATTAACACATATGACATTGATCACCACTCAATGATCAATCAATTGTGATTAATTCTCAGTCCTACAGGAGGTCGGTCGTGGCCCGGATAGCTCAATGGCAACGTCTCTGACTGTGAAGCTGGGTGACACGACATCGAATCCACCAGGGAGCACCAGTTCCCTCAAGATTACAGGTACACCTTACTGACGAGTGCCAAGTAGCACGAAACCCGGGTGCAGGGTTTCCTGTCGACTACCTCCAACCACCATCTAATCTCAACATTCAATCATCTTTAAGTTTAACTGGATTTGATAAACATATACGACATTAGTAATTTATAGAAAGACTTAAGTATACTTCCATCACACTCATTTTTCAACGGTTATAAAATAATCAAAAAAGATACTATTAGCACAAGTTAACCTTTGTGACCTGAAATCTAATTGGATTACATTGTATCTAAGTTTATTTATCCAGTATGACCTAGTCAGGTTTAAGGTCAAGAAGGTCAATTCACGCTCATAAAATTGTGATCTGAATAAAACAATAGTAACATTTGAACAATATGAATCCTTCTCATTTTGTACATTCTCATTAATTGCTTATCATCATATTGATACTTAAACAAAACAGTCTCAAATAATAAACATTTATGACCAATCTATATTATATATATATATGCCTGTGATGGAGTGTTGTTCTCTGATCTGGATAGTTTGATCCATCAAAATTATCCACCTGAGCTACAAATCTTCTCCACCATCTCAATATATGCCTGTGTAAGATCCTTTGACGTTGACATAGAATGTATAAACGAGATCATACAGCGTTTATCTAGAATTGGAAAATTAAAGATCCTCTTAAGATGAATGAATACATTGGTTCTTTATCGCCTTATCTACAGAGAGATGATTGTAATGGTAGTATCAGTTTATTAGTTTGTCGATTCAATATTTATAAACAGATGAAGTTGAAGTTGATTGTTTCATTGAAATTACAGTATTAAATTATTGTTATTAGAATAAAGTTTATTTGATTCATTCATTCATTACTTACTTATGCCTGTTACTCCTTGTGAAGGAGCATAGGCCGCCGACCAGTATTCTGTCTTGGGCTTTCCTTTCTAGTTCTATATAATCGTTCTCCACTCTTCTCATGTCTTTCTCCACTTCTCAGCGTAATGTATTCTTTGGTTTTCCTCTTCTCTTTCGGCCTGGAGGACTCCAAGTGAGGGCTTGCCTTATGATGCAGTTGGATGGTTTCCTCAATATGTGTCCTATCTACTTCCAATGCTTTTCCTCATTTCTTCGTCCACTGGAATCTGGTTTGTTCTCTCCCACAGTAAGTTGTTACTGTTAGCGTCTGGCCAATGGATCCGAATTATTTTCGCAGGCAACTGGTACATATCTGTTCTGTGAAAAAAATATTGATGTGGCTATTCTTATCACAAATAACAACAAAAAACAGAAAGGGGTGTTGTGAACATTGTAGTGGTTTAATAATTGAATTCATGAGTCAACTGGTACTAAACCACCATGGAAAACCTGGAAGCACTGGACAGCCGTTTCATCCAAGTATTTGACTATTCAGCGTCCGCATGCGAGACTGATAGGTCATGGGTTCGAATCTCACGGGGTAGGATCGTAGATATGCATTTCTGAGGAGTTCCGTACTAGTGTGAAACGACCGTCCAATGCTTCCAGGTTTTCTATGATGGTCTAGCTTCAATTGACTCATGAATTCAATTATTAAGTAATAATTAATTTATACATTCAATTATTTCTAATTATTAGAAACATTTTCACTAATCACTTACTGCGTAGTAACCACTTGTAACGTTTATTTTACTTACTTACTTACGCCTGTTACTCTTCGTGCAGGAGAATAGGCCACCCACTAGCATTCTTCATCCAACCCTGTACTGGACAATCCTTTCCAGTTGTTATTCATCCTTTTCATATCTGATTCTATTTTCTGACGTAATGTGTTCTTTGGCCTTCTTTTTTTCCGCTACCCTTCAAGATTCCAAGGTATCACTTCGTGATGCAGTTTGGTGATTTCTTCAATGTATGTTTTATCCACTTCCAACATCTTTTCCTCATTTCTTCTTCAGAAGGAAGTTAGTTTGTTCTCTCCCATAGAAGGCTGTTGCTGATGGTATCCGGCTAATGGATGTTGAGTATCTTGCGTAGACAACTAATTATAAATACTTGTACCTTCTTGATGATGCTTGTAGTAGTTCCCCAAGTCTCAGCTCCATACAGTAGAACTGCCTTGACGTTCGTATTGAAGATTCTGATTTTGATATGGGTTGACAGATAGTTGTTTTGAGTTGTATATGTTCTTCAATTGTAGGAATACGGCCTTTACTTTGCTAATTCAATGATCAAATTATTTGTGAAAAATGTCAACTAGAGTAAAGTTCTAAATTTAGAATTTTTAATCGATTGTTTTAACCATATAGTACATATACTGTCAAATTGATTCAATGAATGATCACAATGATATTCGATAGATTGATTTTGATCAATAGTAAAGATTGGACAAATATGATATTGGTTACTATAGGAATATAAATCTATGTAAAAGAACTATGACCCAGTAGTAATGAATTTATGTTCATAAAGCTGGATGATTCAAGTTAGACTTCTATGAAGACATGAAATACTCCTTGTCAACAAAATCTTATATATTTTTTTGATTGAGATCATGAACCAATTGATGTTAGACCATCACAATTAAAAACCTGGAAGCACTGGACGGCCGTTTCGTCCTATTGTGGGACTCCTCAGCAGTGCGCATCCACGATCCCACTCGCGAACCCAGGGCCTTCGGTCTCGCGCGCGAACGTTTAACCAACTGGACCACTGAACCGGCATTCAATGGTGATAGTGTCTAACATCAACCAATCCATGAAATTGCGCGACCAACTTCCGTTGTACTGAGGTAGATACCTGTCTCTACCCGACAAGGATTAGCTCCACTGGTCACGGCTTCTCACTAGAACTTATATAGTTCTAGTGAACCTGTTCTATTAGCCTACAATTATATAGGAGATTCTGAGAATTAAATTCTTAGAAATGTGATCATTACTATTCACGCTGAGGAGATGTTGGAGATTAGATTATAAGTGGATTTGTTTGATTTTGGCTTTATATTAGTGAGACTATAATTTATGAACGACCTCTGAACTACGAAAAACGGACCTTAAGTGTGTCCACCTGATAATTAGGACGAAATGAAAGTTATAAATCAGTATGAGGAATTAGATTTCAAGTTTTCATCACAAACCAGTATCAGCTATAACGCTATGAATCTATTCATTCAAATGGATGAGTAAATTTCACGCCAAAATCCGAGGCCTGTTATAATATACTTGATTAGTTCATCCATAAATTATAGTCTGTTCGACATCCTTCTATATATAGTAATCCAGATACTAGTCTTGTTCACAGATTGTTCTTTGAATAAAAACATATTTGGCATTCAATTAATTGCATTATGATGTAACTAACTTTAATAGGGATATTTCATTTGTTGATTGATTGAATGAATGAATGATTGATTGATTGATTGATTGATTGATTGATTGATTGATTGACTGAATAATTGGCTATTTTTTTATTGGCATATGCCAATTATGTTCTATAATCTTGTCCTCGATTTTGATTGACTCTAAGGTAGAATCATTTATTGAAATCAATTTTTGTTAAGATATAATACGAATAATTTCATGATGTGTACTTATGAATAAAATAATGAGAATATAAGACATAAGTAAAGGGGGGGGATGAAGTAATAATAATAATAATTAAGGCCAAGGTAACGATAATGATAGGACGTTCTTCTTTTGTACGCATAGTTTTAGCTTGAGATTATGGATGGTAAGAGCTTTGGCTATTTTTAGGAGTTGGATACAAAGAAATCTAGGTAGATTTGAACGAATCTTATGTACAACGTTAAAATCAAAATGTGGATCGATAGAATGATTGCAGTCGTTTAGGTGTTCAAGTATAGGACGATTCGAACCCATGGTCTTCAGTCTTGCGCGCGAACACTTAACCTCTAAACCATTGAACCGTCATCCAATGGTGTTAATATCTAACCTCAGCCAATCCATGAAATTGCGTGACCATAAAAGCTATTGATAATCGATGATGTACACATAAAACTTTTAACCCAAATAGTATGAATATGAGTTATTTATCTGATTACAAGTATAAAAATTAAGATCATAGTAAAGCTGGTAAATTTTCACTTCATCTAGTCATGGTACAGAATGATGTTAGAGATTGAATTCGATCTGTATGAAGGGCTTATAACATAACATAATAGTTGGTTAAGCGCCTGGTGGAAGACTGATAGATCCTGGGTTCGAATCTCGTTGGAGACGGGATCGTGGATGCGCACTTCTGAGGAGTCCCATACTAGGATGAAACGGCCGTCCAGTGCTACCAGGTTTTCCATGGTGGTCTAGCTTCAATTGACTCATGACTTCAACTAGTGAAATTTCTAAAATCTCCACAAAACCCCTTCTGATAATAACAATAATTACCAAGTGATTAGTTATACTCCGTGGTCCAGTTCAGCCATGAAATACATTTCCTATGACATTTCAAACCTACTTTACATATGAGATAGTTGAAATGAGTAGGAAATTTTAAGTACTAAAAAAATCCAAAGTACATAAATCATAGGCATATATCCATTTGTGCTTTAGATACAGGCATGGACATTTGGGCTAAGACGTAGAGTGAGTACATAATCTTTTCGGGAAATAAAAACAGATATCAAAAAGATGAATAACAACTGGAAGGAACTGGAAAGGATTGCCCAGTACAGGGTTGGATGGAGAGTGATAGTGGGTAGCCAATGATCCTCCACGAGGAGTAACAGGCGTAATTAACTAAGTAAGTAAGTAAATATGTCTCATTTATAACCTTTTATTTACTATTTAATTATGGATTAGAATTGAGCCTTGAAACATCATTTGTCTACATGCTTCCAGTTCATTATGATCAATGAGTTAATTCATTAATACAACTGATCATTCATAAGATCTTTGAATATACTGTAATGATCTAAGATTGTAAACATTTTGGTGGTGTTTTGTTCTCTGAGCTGGATGGTTTGGTCGTGGAGCTTTCATCGTTCTTCTGAACTTCTATCTGAAGTTTGTGCTGATGATGTCGTTCAGAAGAACGATGAAAGCTCCACCACTAAACCATCCAGCTCAGAGAACAAAACACCACCAAAATCATCCACCTGAGCTACAAATCTTCTCCACCATCTCAAAATTGCAAACATTATCTATATTTGATAAGTACCAACTATCATGAAACTAATCATCTAGGGTCTACTAATGATTTCTTTATAACCATTGAAATAATTATACTTGATTAAAATCACACCATAAATAACACCACTTCTTATTGTCCATATAGAATAATCAAATTAATTGACCCTATTGTAAATTACAATAAACTGATATGAATATTTTTTTAAACAGAAAGTTTGTATGGTTCATTCATTTATTATAGTGTATAAAATAACTTTATTCATATGTCCACCAACACGTAAGATGATACTGTTGTTAGGTAAGACTTTTCTTTTTTGTTTACCATCGATCATGTCTATGAAAAGTAATCTCAGTGGATCAATCATTGGTGAAATTTGAGTGAGACTATAATCTATGAACGACCGTTAAGCGATGCTAAAGTGATCTTAGGAGTGTCTACCTACTTACTGGGTGGGGTAGGGGGGCTAAATCAGGGTTATGGCATCAGCGTGTGAGCAATTAGAATTATGATTTACAGTTGATGGTTACTTACTTACTTACTTACGCCTGTTACTCCCAATGGAGCATAGGCCGCCGACCAGCATTCTCCAACCCACTCTGTCCTGGGCCTTCTTTTCTAGTTCCATCCAATTCTTGTTCATTTTTCTCATGTCTGTCTTCATTTCTCGGCGTAATGTGTTCTTTGGTCTTCCTCTTCTCCACCTTTGGCACTGAGGATTCCATGTGAGGGCTTGTCTTGTGACGCAGTTCGGTGCTTTCCTCAATGTGTGTCTTATCCACTTCCAGCGCTTCTTCCTGATTTCTTCCTCCGCTGGGATCTGCTTTGTTTTCTCTCACAGTACGTTGTGGTTGATGGTTATGATTAGGTATTACATTTATGGTTTTCATCACCAATTGACATCAGCTATAACGATAAATGGGTGAATGAATTTGGCTCCAAAATCTAAGACCTGTTATCTGTAAATTGGATTGATTCGTGCATAGATCATAGTCTCACCATGGTGTAACTGAACTAATCTCATGTTTTAAATTGCTGATTATGAGTTTCACTCTACTATACAGTTGTAGTGTCAGTTACTATGTTAAGCCCATATAGCTTATTCTAGCTTCTCGACATGTCAATTTATCTATTCTTCGTGAGTCACATTTTGACTTTGTTAATCATTCACTTATCCACTTTGACTGTTTTTATATGAGCCTATGTGTGTGTAAATCTTATCCTACTCATCACATGTTTGTAGCCTATTTTTGTATGGCTATAAATATTGATTAACGCTTTGCTTAAATTGAGTTGGTTCACTTGCCTTCTCCAATCTGCTTCGTTCTTCTCTCGTTGTTTCGTCGCCCTGATTGTCTTTTCAAATCAATGAGTGCATGAAATATACATATTCAAAATTCGTTCTCGTATTCGGCTTATTTAATTCTGTTATATTCATTAACGTAGATTAAGTCGATGATTATATACGAGGATTGGCAACATGTATATTTCAATAACATTCATACGATCCAATTGCAGTCAGATACCGGGCTACAAAGGCGATGACGACGAACCTAACGTAGCAAGCTACGTCGATGAAGAAACTTCAGAGAAGCCAGTTCAATCTCTAATCCGACGCAATCAGCAAAGCCTGTGCAGCACAGCAGATACATGCTCAAATCGTATTATCTTATTGATACTTTGTGCTTATGTCAACTTTTCTCATTGATCCATCCGGCGGATCGTTCCATTATGATTCAAATAATTAACATAGTCTCATTATCACATTAATATCATATTATCACCTAACGTAGAATTATTAGTTCTGTTCGCGTTGACATTAAAGTATGACGTTTACGCAATCATATCATTCCCTGAACAAATCATAACTATATGAGTACTCCACATTATGACTATTTTTACTATTCGATAACGTAAGATTTTCCTGCTTTAAGTTAGTTCGTTCCATTATATATATACTTCCTTACGCCTGTTACCCCTCGTGTAGGAGCATAGACCTCCCACCAGCGTTCTCCATCAAACTCTGTCTTAGACAATCCTTTCCAGTTGCTATTCATTCTTTTATTGTCTACTTCTAATTCTCGATTCAGTGTTCCTTGGTCTTCCTCTTTTCCGCTTCCCTTCAGGATTCCACGTTAGCTCTTGCCTCGTGATGCAGTTCGGTGATTTTTGTAATGTATGTCTGTTAGCGGGACATAGATAGGATTAAAACATGTCCAGTGCACGAATATGTTGATGCACGCTGACTGGCTGTTTCTTACCCAGTCAGAGTTCGTCGATACTTGAAGAAGACACTAGAATCTTCTCATGCAAAAACTATAAATATACTAATGTTTCTCTTATTATGCATCTTACTTTCATCTACGCTTGTCATTTGGAATATAATTTCTTTCTTGTTCAACCGTGTTCTGATTTGGGGAATTGTCGAGTGAATTGTTGTTCAAGAATACTAAGCAATCGGAATAGCTGGGTCGTAGTAAGAGAAATTAATAACAATGTCCTATCCACTTCAATCATCTTTTCCTAATTTCCTCTTCAGATGAAAGTTAGTCTGTTCTCTCCAATGGTAGGTTTTTGTTGATGGTATCTGACCAACGGACATTGACTATCTTGTGTAGACAATTGTTTGTAATTACTTGTCCTTTTTTGATGATGGTTGTAGTAGTTCTCCAAGTTTCAACTCCATACAGTAGAACTTTCTTGATGTTCGAATTGGAGATTTTGACTTTGATATTGCTTGACAGTTATTCTGAGTTTCATATGTACTTCAACAGTAGGAGTGCGATACTTGCTTTGCAAGTTCTCGCATTCACGTCTGCATCAGATCCTCTATGTACGTAAAAGATTCTACCTCTTCCAAAGTTTGTCCATGAAGTGTGTGGTTGGGTTATTGTTCTTCATGTTGTATTTGAGGATCATGATTTTTGCCTTTTGTATGTTGAAGCCCAATGATACAGAGGCTTCTGCTACCCTGGTTGTCTTAAGTCGTATTTGTTCGTTTTTGTGGGATAAAACGGCTAGGTCTATATATAAATATTGCTTATTTACATTTACAAATCTAATAACTGAAGAAACAATGCACTGTAGTTTCCTTCGGAAACCATAATAACTTGGATTCACAATAACTGTGACGTATCTTTTGTATATATATATATGTACCTCAGTAACGAACTACACATTGACATATAATATATAAGCGTATCTAAATTGAAATTGATGGAATGGAATTCAAATTTGCTACTAAGCTGTTGACCCTGAAGTCACCTACAACATCTTCCATGCTCAACAAGTATGTTAAATCTAATATTAAGTCATTTTCCCATTGATTTAATGTGTTCTAAATATTAATTTTTACCAGACACTTCAAGTCTCTTGAGTTATTTGTAACTACCTGCTATGAATATGTCAGTGTAGGACAGCCGAGAATGTTGAATGAATAAATATATAATTGAAGTTAAGGCTTAAAGTGAAATCTTTAGTAAAAATTACATTCTAGTATACAGAACTTATCCATTAAATGAATGGAAGAATAATCAAAGGCGTTTCTCAGGTTTCATTCAATCATTCTGATTTCGGTTAAATCGCTTAAAGTGCAGTTAACAAAGAATTCTAAGTAAGGGAGAGATAACATGAATCATATAAGGAATATTGACATAGTCTAATCAACAATATGACTGTGGTAATAACAACTTAGAACTAAGTATGCTACTTAAAATCACGTAAACGATTTATGACTGATAATTAGACTTCTATAATAAAATGACACCAACAAAAAGACATTCAACACTATAATGGTAACTGTTATATCCCGATGAGAATAATGGAATGGTAACTGTTGGGATCTATTTCTGGTCTTCTAATACTATACGTATATTTTTATCGTATAATTGATAAGTAACTAAACTATTCACATTCTTGTTCCTCTTATTATAAGCTTCATTTTGACCTATGAACTATTATGAAACAATTTACCGTTCTTGAGTTATACCCAGCCTATCAATTACTATCTCCCATATTCACGGCCACATTTGGCTAAATCTTGTACAAATGTTAATTTCTATTTTATGTCTGGTTGGTACATAAACCCAGTATGTTTGAAATACATGATTCATATCGCAGAGGCTGAGATTGATGCTCTGGATTTGACAGGCAGGGCTAGGTGGGAAGCAGGACCGATTAGTACTTTAGACTGCTCGCACGGGTTTTACGCGTCATTGGTCCGATCGATAATTCACTGTTCTCTAATTGGCGGTATCATTATGTTATACATTAATAGGACACAGTGCACAAGTTATAGCAGTAACATTGTAATTATGTAATTTACAATTCAGACAAACTAGAAATTCGATAAATAACCAAGTTCATAAAAGTATACAATAAAATACTAATGTCAATGGTTAAGATCATCGGTTAGTTGAAGCTAGACTACCATGGAAAACCTGGGTTCGAATCTCGCAGTGGGCGAGGTCATGGATGCGCACTGCTGAGGAGTCCCATAATGGGACGAAACGGTTGTCCGGTGCTTCCAGGTTTTCCATGGTGGTCTAGCTTCAACTGACTCATGATCTTAACCATTGAAATTACTATAATATCCACAAAACCCATCTGATATTAATAAAATACTAGTTTATACTTAGTTATTCTAGTATGTACTTGATCGTATGAGAATGATTCATTGAATTTCTAATTAGATGTGTTCTAACAGTTTGTGAATTCTTGAATTGTATGAGATTCACACATAAAGTCATCAAAATGAATTATGTAACCGTTACTCAATAACGTACAAACTATAGCAACTGAATTGCTCGTATTGATTTTCTTATTAAAAAAATTTCCCTGTAATCAAGGCGTATACATGAAGCATACACATGGTGTTTCTAGACCTTCAAAACATCATAGAAACATGGACAAAGTTTACAATCTGTACAAATCGTTATTGCATTATCAAATGGTTAGTTTAATTTACAACGATGAAACTATAATATATGAACGAACCAATCACGTACAAAGATAACAGGTTTCGAATTTTGGCGCGAAATTCACTCAACCATTTTTGGATAAATAAAGTTTTGGTATTATAACTGATGTCAGTTTGTGATGAAAACTTTAAATGTAATTCCTAACTTTAATCATCAACTGTTACATCATCAGTCTAATTCCTCAAACAGGTTTATAACCCTCATTTGGTCCTAATTATTAAGTGACCAATCTCAAGGTCAGTTTAGAGTCTCTCAAAGGTCATACATAAATTATAGTCTCACCTTTAATTGGTCAGTCTAACTAATTGAGTTTATCAGTTTAGGGGTTGTGAAGATTATTAAGTTTTTGATTGAGATCATGAACTGATTGATGTTAGACCACCATTGAAAACCTGGAAGCACTGGACGGCCGTTTCGTCCTATTGTGAGTCTCCTCAGCAGTGCGTATCCACGATCCCGCTCGCAGGATTCGAATTTAGTAATTTCACTTATTACTATTACGTTTAGAATTATCATGTGTATGGATTCCATGATTAGATTTCTCTGTCAAGAAAAATCATACACGAGGTTGGGGCTTAGAAATCAATTCTAGGGAGAGTGTGCTAATGAGCATCGGTCACAGTAATAGTTACCATTATACTATTGATGGTAAACCTCTTCCATGCGTTCAAGAACATAAAGACTTAGGAGTAATAATAAATCATGACTTCAAAACACTTACGCATTGCGACGCAGCTGCTGTCAAAGGTTTTCGTGCGTTATGGTCACTTCACCGAGCGTTCAAATCTTTTGACGAGGAAATGTTTCGAATTTTATATCCCACCTATGTAAGACCACATTTAGAGTACTGTATCCAAGGAGCTGTATGGGGCAGAAACCTGGAGAACTACGAAAGCCATCATTCAGAAAATACAGGTGTTTATTAACAATTGTCTACGCAAAATACTTCAGATCCATTGGCCGGACACTATTAGCAACAACGTACTGTGGGAGAGAACAAAGCAGATCCCAGCGGAGGAAGAAATCAGGAAGAAGCGCTGGAAGTGGATAAGACACACATTGAGGAAAGCACCGAACTGCGTCACAAGACAAGCCCTCACATAGAATCCTCAATGCTAAAGGTGGAGAAGAGGAAGACCAAAGAACACATTACGCCGAGAAATGGAAATAGACATGAGAAAAATGAACAAGAATTGGATGGAACTAGAAAAGAAGGCCCAGGACAGAGTGGGTTGGAGAATGCTGGTCGGCGGCCTATGCTCCATTGGGAGTAACAGGCGTAAGTAAGTAAGTAAGTAATCCAAGCAGCTAGCCCGTGTCTGGTAAAGGATACTAACTCACTTAAGCGAGTCCAGCGTGTGGGAACGAAATTACTGAAGGGTCTTTCCAAACTTCCTTAAGATGAGCGTTTAAAACGCCTAAACCTTTCCCCCTTGTCGTATCGTAGGACACGAGGTGACCTTATACTGGCATTTCGTATCTTTAATTATGATTTGGGTGTTAATATGTCTTATCTGTTTGCTCCCTCCAGCACTAATAATCTCTGAGGTCATAGCAAGAAGGTTCATAAACCGCGATCCAATAAACTTAAAGTGGGGTCCCGTTTTTCTCATCGAGTAGTCAATGATTGGAAGGCTTTACCCGAACAAGTGGTATCAGCCCCATCAGTGAATATTTTCAAGGAGAAACTGGACCTTCACTGGAAGGCAATCTGTCAGGATTAACACAGGTTCACCAACCTACTATCCTTATTACTGAAGACTGAAGACAACCATCGCTTTGTAATATATTTGATTCATTTTATAAATAACTAGAATGTATTAAATTATTGTTTACTTATATTCACTTGATATTGTTGTTTACATGAATCTTCCCATTGATGTTTAGGACTACAATTGAGCAGTCTCTTATTGGCATATGTGCATACTATGCGTATTGCCTAGATATTGCTATCAGAACTCAGTATCTAAGTAGTGGATAATACGATGGCGTTTGAAGCGAACGGTACTAGGTTCGAGTCCTGTAGTGGACATCAATTCTGAGATGCAAGTACATCTAGCTGACGAGTCCCAAGTAGAATTAAACACATGTTAAACTGGATTCCACTGCTAGCCACTATTCATCTTTGCTTATAATTGTCTACTTATATTTAGATGACTTTAAGTGTTGGATATATTAAAATATTGCAGTCAGATTACTTCACACTAAATTACTACTTACAAATTCTATTTAAGATTGACAGAATTTACTTTTGATCAAAATCGTATCGTACACTTAGTTCAGTAAATGAGAACACACAAGTGAAGACTATTGGTTCATAAATTGGTTCAACTAGAAATCGCATGTTTTATTTTTCGGCTCACTTTTATATCCTATTAAACTGTTCACTATTCTAGGTATATTTTAATTACTGATTGAAATCATGAGTCAATTAAACCTAGACCACCATGGAAAACCTGGAAGCACTGGACGGCTTTTTCATCCTTATATGGGACTCCTCAGCAGTGCGCATCCACGATCCTGCAACCCGCGAGGGTCGAACCTAGGACCTATTAGTCTCCCGTCAGGCGCTTAACCAACTAGACCACTGATCCGGCATCCAACGGTGTTAATGTCTATCAGTGAAATTTCTAAAATCTCCACAAAACCCCTTCTGATATTTTAATTAGTCAAAGTGAATGGTTTATCTTGAGGTCGCCTCTTTTACAAGAATAAATGAAAAAAAATATTATTGATCTGATAAAAGGAAGTATACAAAAATATAAGTATGTAAGTTTCAGTCTACATAATTTTAATCATCTTTATACTAAAATATATCAAATATTTGGCCTGTATTTAAATAGATAACTAAGACTTCTAGTATTCTAACAAATCTCCTGGAGTTGACTTAGGTCTAAGAACTAGGTGATCCAACAAAAATGCTCGTAGGGAACTGTAGTAAACCAGAACAACCAGTCAAGAATAAAGAAGGTAAACTGATCTAAGAAATTCAAAAGTAGCGAAGCAGATAGAAATAATTGAAGAAGTCCTGAATAGACCGGTCCTACTGGATATCGAATAAGCATTTACAGATATCATCCCACCAAAGACTAAAGGAATCAGATTGACCATCGGACAACTCAAGAGTGGGAAAGCAGTACGAACTGACAACAGCCTAATGAAAAGGTCAATAGATGGCAATCGAAGGTCATCTAAAGATCAAGTGCATTTCACTGTGCCAATTTCCTAAGGATGGAGTGGTATATATTTGAGTATTTGTGCATTCTATTCAGTATCCCAATACACTTTCTCGTCCACTCTTGTCTACTCACTCAAGTGGTCGGTGGGGGGATCAGCGCGTAGTGCACTGTGTATGTTTCAGATTTAGGACACCATAGGTCATGACAGGACTGAATTAAGAAATGGAAGCAAAGATACTGCACACTCTGTTCAGGAAGATTTGTGAGTGAGAAAAGGTGCCAACAGACTGTAAAGCATGATACGCCATCAAGAAATCAAGGAAAAGAGATCTTATCAAGTGTGAGAGCTACAGTGGTATCACACCACTATCAGTACCAGAAAAAGATTTTACCAGTGTTGTTGAACTGAATGAAGGGTGAAGTAGACGCCCAACTTCGAAATCAACATGCTAGATTCTGTAAGGATTGATCATGTACCTACCAAATCGCAAAACTACTGACCATTGTTGAATAACCAGTTTAATGAAACTCATCACTATGCATCAAATTACTTGGTTATGAGGTATTCGACAGTGTGGATAGGAGAACATTATATATTCTCTTTAGAAACTAAGTTTTATCTGATAATGTCATAGCCATCATACGGAACTTCTACGAGTGAATGACGTGCAAATTTATGCATAGGTGGGAAGCTCACAAAAGCACTTCAAATGAAGAATAATGTCAGATAAGACTGCATACTCTCACCTTTTATCCATTTTTGGCAGTTGTTGATTGACTTATGAAAACCTCCAAATTTCAGCGCAAGAGCAGAATACAAATGGCAGATTGCATGCAAGCAGAGGATCTGAAATCGGCAAACAACTTAGTTCTTATATCCCATATACTTCAGCAAAGGAAGAATAAGACTACTAGTGTAGCTGCGGCCTCCACAGAAAGCGACCTCAATATTCACAGACGAAGAAGCAAGTATCAACCCAACCATAATTGATGGCGAATCTATGGAAGTTTTTAAGTCCTTGAGTCGCATCATTGATGAACAGTGGGTATTTAGTTTAGATGTAAAAACAAGGATTGACAAGGCGACGGCGACATTCCTATAGTTGAATAATAGTTGGAATTGAAAACTCTCAGCCAATATCAAAGTCAGAATCCTCAGTACGAACGTCAAGACAGTTCTACTGTATGGAGTTGAAAAGTGGAGAACCATTACCACTATCATTAAGAAAGTACAAGTACTCAAAAACATCTGTATATGAAAGATAATCCAGATCGATCGTCCAGAAACCATCAGCAACACCTTAATATGGAAGAGGACAAACCAGCTTCCATCTGAAGAGGAAATTAAGAAAAGACGTTGGGAGTGGGTAGGACATACATTACGGCAATCATTAAACTTTATCACGAAGCAAGCGCTAACGTTTAATATTGAAGAGAAAGGTAGAAGACCAAGGGACACATAGCGTCAGGAATCTGAAGCAGACATCAAAAGGACGAATAAAGCTGGGAAGAACTTTCCAGAACAGAGTTAGACAGAGAACACTGGTGGGCAGCCTGTGCTCCTCCATGAGGACTAACGGGCGTTAGTCAGTAAGTAATTGTCAGGATGGGAATTTATGGTGATTGCAATAATTTCTAACAGCTGAATATATGAGCCGACCTAAACTAAACCACCATTGAAAACCTGAAAGCATTGGACGGTTCGTATTGGTATGAGATTCCTCAGAATTGCCCATACACGATTCCACATGAGGGACTTGAACCGAGGACCCCTTGTTTTTGCGCACCAATTATCATAGTGTTTGTCAAAAAGAAATTTTTTCTCGCTGAATTGCGTTAGTTCCTTTTCAATGATACCGTGGGTTACTTTTCGGTATTGACTAATTGGTGTACCTAATTGTTTCTGATCTTTCGAGAAAAAACTATGTAATCCATCACAAAATAGATTGTTGAAAATCATCTTTATGAAATAAGGTGGTGCACAATAAGACGTTTTGATAAATGTTACTATTTATTTATTTGAAGACATAAATATGGGTGCAAAGGGGCACCAAATCCATACACACTACAGAATAATAATGAGACCAGTATTACTTATCATTGGTTTGTGTGTGGGCTGTGATACCGCCCGAGTGCCCAAACCGAAGCAGGTGATATCTTGGGGGGCCTGACCACGAGACTTTGACCTGAAGGTATGATTGACAAGGCAGTCAGTCAGTCAGTAACAACGGAGAACTTCGTACGTACGCACATCAGTTCGAGTTGCCACACCACATTAGCACAAAGATACAATCGTCGATTCAAATCCCAGTGGTACAGGTAGTAAGAGTATGAGTAGTAATCGAAAACATTAGGGCTTGAAGATGTTATTCAAGGAGTATTACCCAGTGAAATAAATTTGGAAAGAGAAAAAAGAAAGGGACATGAAGAATTCAGAAGATTAGAATTTGAGAGAACACAAAGAGTGGATGCACCTGCACCATTGCAAACGATTTCGAGCCATGTCATTCAAGGTCTCTAACCATCGGTTGCTATCATCTCGCAGATCCCGACCAGGTAGTAGTTTACACCTACCAACATGACTCATTCCACTTGTCAGTGACTTCATGAACTTGTGACATGTTTATGTTTGGCAGCCCCTAGCTTTCTTCCAACCTACTCCTACACCACAAAACATCGCACGTCGGGACAGTCGGTCGTTGTGCATACGTAACACGTGTCCCAGCCATCTCCACTGATGAAGTTTCACTACTTCATCAATTGATTTGCCATCCTTACCTAACACGCGTTTCCCAATAACTGAGTTACTTACTCGATGGTCCCAGGATAAACGACCAATGTTTCGAAGACACCTGTGACCAAATACTAGTAACCACTTACGAATATCATCTACTCTTACCGACCATGTTTCACTGCCATAAAGTAGGACGGGACGAACTGCTGCGCAGTAAACACGTCCTTTGGTTGATAGACGGATATCTCGCCTACGCCATAAATGACGCAAGTTGGCAAAAGCTAATCGAGCCTTCTGTATCCGTGCTGAGATTCCGTCCCACACGAGACTACAAGGGCTGATGAGACTTCCAAGATAAGTGAAGCGGTCGACACACTCAACTACTTCACTCCCTATCATTAGTTCAGGTGTCGATTCAACCCGAGCCTGAAGCAACATTTTGCATTTCGAGGGAGAGAATCGCACCCCGATCATGCTTGCATTGATGCTTAGAGTGGTAAGAAGACTCTGCATTTTGTCAGCGTCTTCACCAAATAAAACTATGTCATCAGTATATTCTAAGTCAACAAGTGAACCTCCCGGTAGAAATTCAACCCCTGGAAATTTAGATGAGGAGGTGTCATCTCTAAAAGTACGTCCACCACAAAGTTAAACAAGAATGGAGAGAGTGGACATCCCTGACAAACACCACTTGAGGTGATCAATTCTGATGACAGTTCGCCATAAGCTCTCACTCGACCAGTTGTGTTCGAGTAGAGAGCCTTTACAAGGTTAATGTACTTCTTTGGTACTCCTTTCAGTAACAAACACTGCCATAGAACCTCACGATCAATAGAGTCGAATGCCGCCTTAAGGTCGAGAAATACTAAGATTGTGGAGCGTCTGAACGTGTGTCTATGTTCTAGAACCTGACGTAGTGTGAATATCTGATCTATACAACCACGTCCAGGTCGAAAACCGGCCTGGATTTCTCTAGTCTGCTCTTCACGAGCTTTAGTTAGGCGTCGAAGTATGATTGAAGCTAATATTAGTCAAACTGATTCACAAGAGGAATTTTGTCCTTTCTTATAGACTGGCACAATCAGTGATTGAGACCAGTCAGATGGGATTACGTCCAGTTCCCAAATCCTACCTAAGACCTCAGTTAATCTCACTGCCAATACTGAATCACCATCCTTAAAAATCTCAGGAGTAAACCTGTCAGGGCCTGCTGCTCTCCCTCGCTTCAGATTTCCTATGGCTTTTTCAACTTCGTAAAGGGACGGAGGACCTACATTAACTTGCCATTCAGGTTGACTAGAGATCGTGGGAAACCGAAGTGTGGCTGAAGGCCAGTTGAACTGATCCCTAAAGTGTTCTGCCCATCGATCCAATCTCCTGGATTGAGAATGAATAATATGTCCATCTTTCTCTGAGATTGTTTCGCTAACGGTCGGGTTCCTAATTCCGGTTTCCTTAACAAGTCTGAACAATTGTCTGCTATTGCCTATTGCCGCTGCCTTTTCCATCTCTCTTGCTTTCGCTACCCACCACTGTTCGCGATCATTGTGTAGGCTTCTTTTCAGCTTGTGCTTAAGCTGACTCCGCTCTTCATTATGTTCAGAGTCAGGTGGAATGAGTTTCCGAGCATCTATCAGTGAGATAGATGCTGCTGAGATCCAATGTTGCTCCCTAACTTTACGGGTTACCGTACTAGCAGATATCATTGCTGTTTCCACAGCTTTTCGGATATCATTCCATGCTGCATCGGGGTGGGCATCACCTACATGGCTGCCTAACTGCTTTTCCAATTGTTCCTGAAATATACTCTTAGCTTGACTATCATTAAGCAGGCCCCTAAGAGGTTTCCTTGCAGCGTCTTTCCTACGTCCAGTAAGACGCAGACAGATACGCGCTCGCACTAGAGCATGATCTGAATCTAGGCATGTGCTCCAGAATGAGCGACAGTCTTCTATCGAGCCCCTCCATCGGTGGCTGATAGCGATGTGATCTATTTGGGTCCAACGTTGTGAGGAATTACGGGGTCCCCATGTTAAAAGATGTTTTTCCTTATGCTTAAAGTTAGTATTTGCAAGGAACAGGCGGTTATCTGAGCATGGCTGCAACAGACGGTCGCCATTATCTGTTCTTTGAGCCACGACACCATAAGATCCACCTAGGTGTCTTTCCCTATCTCTTAGTTTACCTACTTGAGCATTAAAGTCACCGGCCACTATTACTACATCCGAGCGCCTAGCTTTTAGGAGGAGGTCGGAAAGCTTTCTGTAAAACTCATCTTTTACATCATCTGAGCTGCAGTCAGTGGGAGAATAGGCAGAGACGACGAAGAGGCAACGACGAGTGTCCCTATCTTTTCGCTAACAGTCTGGTTCCGAATACGGGTTTCCTTAACAAATCTGAACAGTTATCTGCTATTACCTATTATCGCTGCCTTTTCCATGTCCACAAGGCATTGGAGCAATGTTGGGAAAACCCATGGTAGCCAGTGACCAACGATTGATACATATGCCATCTGTTCTCTCAGGATCCCGGAACCCATGTGCACCATTGGTTTGGAGTCAAGGACCTTTTGTGTCCACCAATCTGGTTAAAGCGCCGGACATTCACTTTTCGTCCTCTTGGTTTCGTAAACACCTCACCTCGAGAAGGCAGTGAGTATGATTTCCCTGACAGTGGCTGTATACGCGTGGTCATTTGAAAGCATTTCGAGAAGAGTGGACTTTCCCCATTCTCCTCCATACCAGACCATCTGGAGGCGATAAATATTATTATTTAACTATAATTAAGAGTGTACGATAGATTTTCAGATGCCAAAATTGTTATATCCTAGTGAAGATTACATTACGAGTAACGTCTGAGACTTATTAATGGACTAATATTATTTATATATTTTCATGCTATAAATATTCAGTAATTAGATTATGTATATCTATATCCCCCTTGTTATAAGCTTTATTTTGATCTATAGATTATTATTGTACGATTTATTGTTCTTAATCTATGTTCAGTTTATTGATTACTGTCTCCCACGTTCACAGTCACTTTTTGGCTTTACTGTGTACAAATGTTATTTCCTATTTTATGGTGCGTTGCGGTCTGTTTGGTTGATATATAAACCCAGTATGTCTGGAATAAATGATTCGATTCCCATAGTGGAAGCTGGTATTTGGCGTTCTGGACTCAAGTGGACGGGTTAGGTGGACATAGGGCCAATAAAGACGCTAGGCTGCTCATACCGGTTGAACGTCATTGATTTGGCACAGTACGAAGATTGTATAAGTCGTATTTTGATTGGTGGATAAATCACGTGATAACTAGCCGGACATAAAGTCATAACAAGAATGTTTTTATTTATACACAACGTTCTTTCCATATTTATCCTTAAATGAAAATAGAAAATGGGCTCTTAGGAGTATACACGTATGAATTGATAATCAATAGACATATTTTACAATCATCATTGTTGATCAAACCCTACAAAAACGTAGAAGTGAAAAATCTCTGATGAGTTCAGTTAAATGATTCTTTTCTATATGATCGATAAGCCATAAAAATCCCCCTATCATTTCAAATAAAAAGAAATCCAGAAGACCAAAAGAGTGAATATAAGTATCTGTCATTATTATCGATTTATAAACCTAAATGATTATAAGAGTGATGTACTATATCAAACTTGATGTTTCGATAGGCACATAAGTAGTACATTTTTACAGATAAGCTCAGTAACAGTGAAATTCGTCTTATTTGGAACTCATTAGCTGGATGTACTTGCATCTCACAGTCAATTTTCACTCTGGGACCCGAACTGTAATGTTTAGTACTGTGTCAAGCCCATATCAGTTATTCTAATTTCCGGAAGGACTGTGGCAAGCCCATTTGGCTACTGTATCATTTGTCTATTCATTGTAACTCAGACTCTTAATTCACTATGTTGATTTCGGTGTGTATGATCGAATGCATGTCTGTACATTAACTCATAAGCTATTCTCCTATTGCTTGCAATGTGCAGATAATCGATAATTTATCCACACCCGATTAACTCTCAAAAATATATGTGGATTTTTGACACACACACTCACTCTGTTCATCGTGTGCTTGCTCACCGTACGCTTGTGGATTTTTATTAATCATTAACAATAAACTATCTCTATAACTGGTGTTCAGGCTTCTCAATAATCCCGAGTAAATCCGCAATTCTACTAGGAGATTAAGCCTACCTAAAATACTCAGTTTACGGGATATTATTTATTGGAGTCAGATATTGAGGACATTAGCCTCAACATATTGGTTAGCTGCCTTTTCAACAGGACCAATTAACTTACTCTTCTTGAGTCACATTTTCACCTAGCCAATTATCCGCCTTTAAAATTAAGTCATACTCTATTTAACTGAATTGGTCAACTTACCTTCTCCTGTTTGCTTCGCTTTCCTGCTTTTGATTTAGAATATCTGTCTGGATAAACGAGTGCCTGGAATAAATTCATTCAACGCAACCGGTATTTGGCTTCTTACTAGCGCCATCACACAAATGAAGATAGCGTATGTATAATATACGGAGCTAAATGGAGGATTTATGTTCATGGCATATTCATTAGTTCACTCAAATTGGAGTCAGATCAGCGGGCCGCCAAAAACTCGGTACCATTTGCTTTAAGCGCCATCGCATTATCCACTGAGTCATTGAGCCCAAATAACCACTAGTTTGTGCAACGAGATGAAACTTAATTCATTTATATTGGTTGTTTGGATCTTTCTACTAATGTTGAGGACTGAAATCGATCAGTCGAGACAATCCGTAAAGGATCGACTTATATCAAAATAAACTGATCAACTCCAGTCCTAAACATCAATAGGAAAATCCAAAAAACCAATATAAATGAATAGAACTAAGTAACCTACCTATAATTAGCTGACTATTATTTTTAATTGAGACTAATCAGGATGAAAACCAGTAATATAACAATAAGAAATGTAGCCCCATTGTTTGTTTATTGACTTTTTGTTTTTATACTTGACTAGTAATTTATAGCCACACATCACCTTAGTTAATTACACTCCTAGTTTACATAAATGACAAATCTATGTCATTATGAATAATTCAATTTTTCTATACATCTATCTAGTTGACATTCATGACCTCGTTTCATGAGTATTTATCATTTCAGTCACTCCAATCGGGTATTTATTGATTCATAATCAAGCTAGATTAATGATAGGAATATCATTATAGGATTGTGGAGATTATTAAGTTTTTGATTAAGATCATGAATCGATTGATGTTAGACCACTATTGAAAACCTGAAAGTATTGGATAGCTGTCTCGTTCTATTGTGGGACTTCTCAACAGTGCGCATCCACGATCCTGCTCGCGGAATTCGAACTCATGTGTAGAAATACATTAACAATTTTAGTGAAATTATTGTTAGTGGTGTAGACAAAAATGAAACATTACAGAACGAAGGCAACTATTAGAAATCTACTGTTGTCAGAATGAAAACAAAGGCAATTACTGAAATACATTAATATCTATAGGATTTTTACAATGTAATTAACTTAAATATGTTGTGACCCAAAGCCGCCAATCAGAAAGCAGAGAATTATCGATCGGACCAAGGACGTGTAAAACACGTGCGAGCAGTCTAGGGTCCTGATTGATCCTGCTTTCCGCCTAGCACAGCCAGTTAAGTCCAGAACACCAGTCTCAGCCTCTGCAATATGAATTATTTATTTCAAGCACACTGAGTTTATATACCAATCAAAAAGACCACAACGTAACATAAAATAGGAAACAACATTTGTACAAGATATACCCGAAAGTGTCTGTGATTATGGGAGACTGTAATTAATAGACTGGGTATAACAAGAATGATAAATCGTATAATAATAGTTCATATGTCAAAATAAAGCTTATGATAAGAAGAATATGAATAGTTTAGTTATTCAACAATTATACGATAAAAATGTACGTATAGCATTGATCCATAAATGGATCCCAAAAGTTACCATTCATTATGTCTATCGGGACCTAACAAAATCAGTCAGTCAGTCAGTAACAACGTAGAACTTCGTACATACGTACATCAGTTCGAGTTGCCACACCACATTAGCACAGAGATGCAGTTGTCAATTCAGATCCAGTAGTGATAGAAATGGTAAGAGTATAAGCAGTAATCGGAAGGATTAGGGTTTGGAGATGTTATTTAAAGAGTATAACACAGTGAAATAAATTTGTAAAGAGACAAGGAGTATTCAGGAAATTAGGATTTGGGAGAACACAAAGAGTGGATGCACCTGCACCATTGCAAACGATTTTGAGCCACGTCACTCAGGGTCTCTAACCATCGGTTGCTATCACCTCGCGGTCCCCAACCAGGTAGTCTACACCTACCAACATGGGTCAGTCCACTTGTCAGTGACTTCATGGACTTGTGCCATGTTTTGGTCTGGCCGCCCCTGGCTTTCTTCCAGTCTACTCCTACACCAAAAAATATCGCACGTCGAGGCAGACCTAACAAAATGAAGACTGTAGAGAGAAATTATTATCAAAATATTGATTTGTAGAGATTGTAATAATTTTTAACAGTTGAATAATATGAGCTAATCTAAGCTAGACCATTAATGGATGGCTGGTTTGTTTTAGTATAAAACTCCTCAGAGATGCGCATCCACAATACCGCATATTGGACTTGAACCTATGGCCATAGGTCTCGTGAGCGAACACTTAACCTCTAGACCATAAAGCGTACGCATCCAATGATGTTAATGTCTAACTTCAATTTTGTCATACATAAACAAATGATTATTTTATTAGTAAACAGTTAAGTATATATTTGAGAGGCAAAATCCAACTCACATGTTCGCGTCGTGCCTCCTGGATAATGAGACGAATAACTCATGAACTAACGTGAGCGGTAACCCGGGTGGTGGAGATCGGGCTAATTACCCACTCTTACTTATACCCACCAATCGATTACGAAACCCACAGAGAAACACAACACAATTACATTTGAAATGGAAAACGACAAAAAAAATTTTCGAAAGTGGTGCATGTATCATATGGAGTTGCTCATCATTGGGCAAACTTCAAAGGATTGCAGAAACAACTATTCTAGCCCCGGTAGTTGTGCCGTGCTTTGATGTGGCCTGTTTCTCTCCAGAAGGGCTTAATAGGCTTCACCAATTTGTTTGGCTGGAAGGGGGGGGCAAGTATATATTTATTGAAATTTTATTAATGTACATAATCTCATTTCATTGAGTATAACAAACCAAATGGTAGATAATATAAACAACAAATAGAAATGATATAAGAATCAAACTAATATATGTATATACGTGAATAGTTGGTCTGTTTCATAATACAAATAGTAGGAAAACAACCGGGATGTATATATACAAACACACACACACACACACACAAACGGGGAAAGGAAATAAAATGGGATGAAAAAATCGAAACATACGATTTGGTGAAAACAATGTTTTATAATAATAACCATAGTGATAACAATTGATAGATGACATGTTTATGCTTCAAGAATAAATTTACAAATTTATGATTTGAGTTGATTCGATTTAGTTTTAAGCATTGCACGAATAGCTCGTGCTCGCATTTCAAGTTCTGTAATTTCTTGATGAACTAAATCCTACAATGTATAATGAAATTTAAAAAGAAAATTGTACACAGATGGAAATTGAAATAAGTCTAAAGCAATTACAGAGATATTTAAACTGAAATAAGTAAAGTATAGGTAAACTATGTACTTCAATAACAACATAAACATATAAATATGTTTGTTAGTTATCGATGGGTAAGTTGTAAAAATTATACGACTTATGACACTTTATAAAGTTGACCTAAATTAGACCATGTGAAGTGAAGTTCGTACACGTCCCCAACTAGCTCAAAGCCAAATGCCTAATATAAAAAAAACCATATACAGTGAAACATCCGAAAGACAACTTGAACGATGTTGTTTTGAGAACACTTTGTATACGACAAAGACATACAGATAAGAGTATCTTGGTTAAGTATAACGTTCTATATAGGCATGGTGATCGTGAGCATTGATGATTAGCAAATCAAAACGGATGAAAAATGAAGAAATGATATATGAATGTAGACTACATTCAAACTTGACAAGGAATCGCATGTTGCTTCAGGACTGGCCTGCGTCAATACCTGAACTAAGGATAGGGAGTGAGGTAATCGAATGTGTTGACAACTTCACTTATCTTGAAAGTCTGATCAGCCCTAATGAGCTGGTATCGGACGAAATCTCAGAACGGATTTGAAAAGCTCGTTTGACTTTTGCCAACTTACGTCACCTATGGAGAAGGCGAGATATCCGTCTATCAATTAAAGGACGCGAGTATACTGCACGGAAGTTCGTTCTGTTCTGCTTTACGGTTGCGAAATGTGGCCATTAAGAGTAGAAGATATTTATAAGCTACCAGTATTCGACCACAGATGCCTTAGAAATGTTGATCGCATCTGCTAAGGATCACCGTATAAGTTATAGTGAGGTTGGACGCACGGCATTATGGATTGATGGTAAATCACTTGATGAGGTTGTGAATCATCATCGACTGAGATGGTTGGGCCACGTGCTACATATTCCTGAACACCGACTACCACAATGTGCAATGCTGACTAGTGTTGGGGATGGTTGGAAAAACGTTAGGGGCGGCCAAACCAAAACGTAGCATCAGTGCTTGAAGTCATTAATTTCTGGTCTGAGTCATGTTGGTAGATGCAGACTACTTGGTTGGGGTCCGTGCAACTATCGTAACCAATGGTTGGAGACTCTGAGTGACATGGCTCAGAATCGATCATAATGGCGTCGGTGTTTACACTCTCTGAATTCCCTTAAACTGTTAGACTAAAATTGCTTTATATCTTTCTTTCTACTACCTAATTCTTTCTTCCTATAGAATATGCTTATATGCAATCTTCCTTTTATATATTAGAGCCACTGAGTTAACTAAGTCTGAGAATCCGCTGTTCATCTTGTGTTAATTAGGTGTGGCAACTTGAACCGATGCATATATGTTCCTGGTCCTACGTTGTAGCTAACTGACTGACGAACCAGGTTCTACGTTGTGACTGACTGTCTGGCATTTGGAGGTTTAAAGGATTAATATCTGAAGTCAGATGGTGCACAACGATTTAGTAGGAGCGGTTCTAATCTATTTTTGAACAATCTGCTTTCTCCAGATGAGCTTAAGATAATCGACAACTTTAAGTGGCCTATCATCTGTGCCTCCCAATGATTGTTTACACTGAATAGTAACATTTTGTAAAAGTAATCATGAAGTCTGTTAATATATTTGGATACAGTGATAATAACTGATTTAGTGTCCCGACCTTGAAATATCCAGTTAAATGGCTTGTTTTATGAACTGTCCATTTGTACCAAAGTTTTGCTAAGAATAATAAATATAAGTAACTAAATGAAACTAGCTTCTTTATTGCACAACGGTATGACTACAACAAATGAATTCTAAGGGAGTAGATAATTTGAATTTTTTAAGCGATAAGTTGCTATTTTTGTTGTGTGAATGAATAAGCAATAGTGTGATTTGTGTTTTCGCATACATTTCCTACTGTTAATACATCGTACTACTAATATGACATATCAGTAGTATGAAGCAGCCTAAAACTGTATATAATCTTATAACAGTATGATTAGAAAGGACATGATATAGAGCTATAGACTTATAAGCAGTACGAGACCATGAACTACCATGGATCGGGCTCAAAACTTCATAAGTGATTGATAAGCTTAACACAATAAAAAAAAACAATTGTAATTTTACATTATACATACTACTAAATCCTTTGAATCTGAAATACAGCAAGTTTCTCCAGTTGAATGTTTTTCCTCAATTCTACAATCTTTTGGACTTGTAGAAGACCAGGATTTTGTAAATGATTCCGAATTTTTGTAAAGTTTATCATCAATAATCCTATGATCATTAGCTTTTTGAACATCAAATTGATTTTCAAGTACCTAGGAAAACAGAAATATTTCTTAAGTAAAGTAATCTATTCAATAAAGCAAATATAAAAACGTTAATATTACGATCTTTCTAACAGAACTAACAATAAAGAGAAAGAATGTTGTGAATCATTATCACAACAGACGAACGTATCAGATGATAAACGTAATGTTATTTGAAAGATGTTGTTGGAATACGATTTTTTGTTTAGTGAGTACAATAACCAACGCATATTGTAAGCAATTGTCACTACATTGACTATAGAGTGATTATGTGAAAATAAGTAACTCATTTGTCACGTACAGGTGTATTTGTTTAGCTATTATCAAAAATATTTGTGTAAAGGTTTAAAAATACTATGTTCCCCCCCACCACCAGAACTTAAAAGTCCTGGATTTGGTCTCATGTGAGGTTATCGGTGTGTACTGATGGTGATTTCCGAAGGTGGAACATTAAGCTTTTCAGTGTTTTCTGACATCACTTTGTGATAAAAACCATCCATAAATATAAATACACAAATTAATTGGAAATAAAGGATGATTCATAAAGAAGCCTTGTTATTATTAGCTGCATTTTCATCAGTTCCCTCTATAACAGGAGATTGGAAAGCTAAGCCATTATATTTTCTGAAATTAGAACCATTTGGTTTAATAGCGAACATGATATCGCAATATAGGGGACAGCCAGTCAGTTATGGCCAAAATACGACCGGACACAAATGTGTATGGGTGAATAAGTCGTTACACTTAACATCGCACATCGAGAAAGGAGATTAGTCAGATGAAAATGAAAAGAAAGCAATATAATGCCAACCGAAATTTATTTATTTATTATTTATTTCAACACATAAATATTGGAACAAGAGAGCGCTAATACATATACGCCACACAAAACAATGAGAATTCGAAGAGAAAAGTGAAAAAAAGGTAAGGAGCGCAAGAAAAAAAGAGAACAATAACGAAGAGATCGGTGTAAGGTAGTGTAGCAATAATAATAATAATGGGGGGAACGAAAAGGTACAACCAGAAGAATTGTTTCAGTTAAGGAAGATACAACCACTTTTTATATATGGCCTTTTACTAACCTACTTTATGACAGACAACATTGTGCATCAGATTAATTGGATACTACGGGTTCAAATTTATTGCTTAATCTTCACTGAATTATCCCCCAAATGCCCTTGTACGGCCGAAGGTGGTGAGGACCCTCTTTCCTTCTCTAAATGTCGTCATATGGCTGCGTTTATGTAGCCATTGCCAGGGAAGTCCTACTCACTGTACCTCTCGTGGTGGGGGATGAAAAATGAAAGTCGAAAACTTAAACAGGGTTGTTGAGTACGGAATATAGACCTATGGAAGTTGGAACGCCCAATAGTGAATATGGGCTGCACGGTCCTGAAGGATCAAGTGAAGTATGAACCTATTCTTGGTTACCTGCTACTATGACCGGACTTTCTAACGTTGCTCCTCTGACTTGTCGATCGAGCTTCTAGGCAAAAGGTTCAGAGTGGCCATACAGAAAAACCACCTACTTTGGTCTTGACATCCAGACAGTATCCGTGCCCAAATATAAACTTGAAGATAATTACGACTGAAAAAATACTCTCGCTTCAATTTGCATCCCTGGAAACCATATTCACAAGTTTTTGGTAACATTCATTTTTGTTTTACAGTGAGCCACTTGTCTATTCCCCTTAATTCCCATTTTGTGTATTCCTTTATTATTCAGCTTATACAGCACCTCGCCTATAATGGAATTTCTGTACTATTTACATTGTCTCAAGTCACTGACCGATCAAAAGTTGAATGCTACCACCGAATATGAATTCTAAACCAGTCTTTCTGAAACTACGTATACCATTCAAACTGGTCTTCTTCAACGTTCACACATTAATGCAGATCGAACAACTGGTGATTTGGCTGCCTTTATAAAGGTTTATAATTAACGCCCACGGTGGAAACTCTGTTCTACCTAAACGATCTCGAGTCACTGACTGGTCGAAAATTGAATGCTACCACCGAACACAAATACTGAACCAGTTTTTCCAAAACCACATGCACCATTCAAACTAGGTGCCTTCAACGTTCGCACACTTATGCAGGTCGGACAACAGATAGGGCTGGCAATGTCTTTGGAAAGTTTTAACGGCGGCCTGCTTAAGCATCTGGGCGACCTGTTCCTGCCATTTAGATATTTCAACAAGTTATCTATTTTTATTAATCGCACAACCTATTCTGCTGCGTTTCTGAAAAGTGTACAACCTTTCGTTGTCAAAGTTACAAAAAACTCAATTAGAGCCAATGTGGTTGCTGGCAATATACAGCGAAAAGAATGCACATTATTCAGATGTTCATTTAGTGAACTGCTAATATCTAACTGGAGATCACTCAATATTTATCGCCAGGACCGACGAAGAAGAAAGAAACGGAAACTTGTTGAAATACTTTACGCTGAGAATTCTATATTGTACCAAAAATATAATATTGAATAAAGCTATTAATAATAATAATAATAATAATAATAATAATAATAATAATAATAATAATAATAATAATAATAATAATAATAATAATAATAACAATAATAATAATAATAATAATAATATTAATATTAATAATGATAATAATAATAATAATAATAATAATAATAATAGTATTAATAATGACAATAATTGTAATGATGATAATAATAATAATAATAATAGTATTAATAATGACAATAATTATAATAATAATAATAATAATAATAATAATAATAGTAGTAGTATTAATAATGACAATAATTGTAATGATAATAATAATAATAATAGTATTAATAATGACAATAATTGTAATAATAATAATAATAATAATAATAATAATAATAATAATAATAATAATAATAATAGTATTAATAATGACAATAATTGTAATGATAATAATCTGAATCAATTGTTTGTTTTTCAAAGCGAGAAAGGTAATTTCCATAGGCATAAAGAGTTCATCAATTTGTGTGTGGGCTGTGATACTGCCCGGGTGCCCAAACCGAAGCAGGTGGTTATCTTAGGGGGCCACTCCCCGAGCCTTTGACCTAAAGGTCTAACCCACAAGGCAGTGGAGCATCGTAAGGAGATGCAGTCCCATGGTAGCCGGTGACCAACGATTGGTTCATACGCCATTCGTTCCCGCAGGATACTGGAGCCCATGTGCACCATTGATTTGGAATCCGGTTAAAGCGCCGGACATTCGCTTTTCGTCCTCTCATTTTCGTAAACAACACCCCCGCCACGAGAAGGCAATGAGTAAGACTTCCCTGGCAGAGGCTGTATACGCGTGGCCGTGTGAGAGTATTTCGAGAAGGAGAGCGGACTCTCCCCACTCTCGGCCGTACCAGGGCATTCAGGGGGGTTCAGAGAATTCCACGTCGTGCATTATTTGCCGACTCTGGGACTGGTTGGAAGGAGCGGAGAGGTGGTTAGTGTATGACATGGTGTCGTGGTATGAAAGAAATCTGCAAAAGACTGGCTTCTGTTGGTCCTTCACGACTCCCTGGTTGGGGTCCGAGAGATGGTGCTACACAGTGGCTAGAGATGTTATCAGATATGGCTCAGAACAGAAGTCAGTAGCGATCCTGCTGTAACCTTCTTTTACTTTTTCCATAAAAAGTGGTTGTATCTTCCTTAACTGAAACAATTCTTCTGATTGTACCTTTTCGTTCCCCCAATTATTATTATTATTACTACACTACCTTACATTAATCTATGGTTGTTATTGTGTTTTTTTTATGCACACCTAACCTTCTTTTTTCTCTTCCCATTCTGAATGTTTTGTGTGGCGCATATATATTTGGTGCCCCATTGTACCAATATTTATGTGTTCAAATAAATAATAAACAATAACGTCTGTTGTCTATCTGAGATCAACATCTAAGACCCCAGTGAAGTGCTGAATACTCACTCTCCATCCGTCAACTAGAAATGCTTGCTCCGCGTACCTTTATTCAGGAACTCTGTGGCATCTTCATCTATTCTTGATGGCGCTGATGTTGCTCAGACAGCACTAACTGATTAGATTCCCACTCACAGTTGATTATGTGCTCTTAAATTAGGAAGCTCCGTCAAAGTGAGAAGAAATCGGTATGAGTAGCAATGTCTTTTCGCCATATCCGCCTACGCCCCGATAAATTGTAATCCCAATCTAATCAAGGATGAGTTCTACCATCAAGAAAGTCCATTCGACAAATATTACACTCCTAGCCGAAGATTGAATTTTCCAGCAGACAACAATCTGTTTCTGGTTAATACCGACTTTCAGCACAGTCAGCGCAAATGTGCCACCTGGCACGATACTTCTGCATCCTAAGCCTCGATTCAAATTGATCACATCGCGATCAGCTACCGTTGGTGTGGTTCTGTACAGAGCTGCCGCTCCTTTTGGAGCACTTGGCTGGACCTTTAGTCTGTGTTTCAATAGACAACATATTTATCATTTTAAACGGATTGATGTCCCAATCAAATATCAAATTGAGTTCAATTTTAGTTCAGCTATCAACCCGGCGAAAAGTATGGATGAGCACTGACTGCATTTTCATCACGTCATGAAAATGGTGGGTGAAGTTGCTTGTGGCTCTAAGAAATGATCTACACGTAAGCACCGGGTCTCTACGGGCTCCTTACTACTTCTCAAGGCATATCAATTTACTTCGCCCAACCGCCGGTTTCATGATAAATGGGAATTCTTACGAACAATATTGCAAAGTATGCGTAAGGTTAGAGAAGCCCGGTGGTCGGAGTGTGTTGGTGAGTTGAAAGCATCAGCTGAATCTGATGACCGTCGGAAACTCTCCTAACTCATCCAAACTACTGGCAGCAAAAACCTGGTGTGAGTAATATAGTTTGTGAAGTTGATGGCAAGGAAATCAACAGCATCCACCGAAGTTTTGAACGATGAACAGTTCAGCTTATCTGCTACCATAGCAACATCAATCAGACTACCGTTTATGGCCGGTGACGATTGATTTACTTGATGAACAGGGAGTTCACAAGAGGCTGCAAATCGCCAGTCCCAGTTGACTTACTCTCGGGATATTTTATGGATGTTTGGGAACTTCTGGCCAACAACTGACTGAGTTGTTTGGAAGTTTGGTAATTAGTGTTCAAACATCCTGGAAGGGAGCTACAGTTATCTTCATCTTTAAAAACAGAGTTTACGTTGCCGACCCAACGATTACATGGAGATTAATCTACTTTTGACTGCGTCCAAACTACTTGCGTTTTGTGATAATTGACAGATTATTTAAATCCACTAAAGACTAACTGGTGGGGAGCAAGCGATTCTTTATTCTAGTCATGAATATACTGATCATATCTTCACCCCTAACCAAATTGTATAGTGATCCGTATATCACATTATCATATTATTCAAAATGACTGTTGTGATTGTCGAAAGAGGATTTTTATCCTTATAGACTGAAACAATAGGTGATTGGGACCAGTCAGGTGAGATTGCAACAAGTCCAAAGATTCCAGCTAACACTTCAATCAATCTAACTTCTAACGCTGGACCATTATTTTTCAAGATATATTTATAGGCTAGATTTTAATCTTACTGAGGTCTAACAATATCATTTGGTCGACCTGATATGTTTTAAAAAGTGAACTATTTGACATCAAATTTAAAGGGAATCCATAAAAAATGAGGGTAGAATCCCAAAGGATTCAGTGGGTAACTAATACAGCTACCGGACTGACCATGGGGTGTTAAGTAAGGGACCATCGTATTGAACAACAAAAATTTTCAAGAAAATTTACTTTGAAAAACTCACTGAACACAAGGCAGTAGTTGAATCAGCATCGTGAACTTGCATTTCAAAATTCTTTTCACATACTGGATTTAGTTTAGGGGAATGAGAGCAGTTATCTTTTTCGGAGCTGACAATCTCACTTTTGTTACTAGGATGACGAACTAATTCAACCGGATCAAGGTTCATTGTTCCACTTAGAATGGCTTTTATTTGGTCGATTGACAAATCATTCAGCTCCTGAATACATCTATGCCACAACTCCGAAATCCCAAGTTGGTAGTCACTTCCGTCAAAAGATACATAGGGTTGGACAACACATGAAACCTTGGGGTTCTTACCAGATGAATGTTTCATATCCCTACGTTCTCGTCGAGCACATATTGACAGTAAATTAGCAGATACTAGATCTTTGAGCTTAGATGGACCGATAGAAATCCAAGCTTCAGAAAGAAGCTGATAATGATCGTCAACAAAATGATCGAGCTGAAAAATTGGCCTTTCTTTGTGACAAAGACTTAAACCGGAACGAAGGTTCTCAATGCTGTTACGTAATGTCAGGATCTCGTCTTCACAATTATATGGACATCCACAAGATGTCAATTTATTCTTATGCTTTTCAGAACGATTACGCTTCTTATCAGCATCAACCATATTGCACACTTTTTGAGTAAGATTGAGTATTTTATCTTTTTGACGGCTATTCGATGCATTCCGATTGACTGATTTTCTTTTGACTTTCTTACGATGTGAACGACTGTGGGGTTTCGTGTGATATGTTTTACGCTTTTCATTTGATGAACTTGAGGAGCTGTAGCGAGAGTGAGAACGACCCATCATTTAATATAATAAGTACTCTAAAATTAACTTTAGAAGAGTATAACAAGTTTACATTAGTTCCTTTTAGATAAAATGGTGCATAAAATAACTGAAACAATAATAATAGTTCACGGGATGACATATTAGATACGTACTTGGTAATCCTAGGCTCAATTCTCGAGAGTGTACTTCAGATGTAATCATATGAATGTGGCGCATATATATCTGGTGCCCTCTTGTACCAATATTTATGTGTTCAAATAAAATAATAAAATAGAATCATATAAGACGTAAAGGAAATGATAGAGGCAACACTGAACAACTTAAAACTTTTATGTTTTATTCCCCGTAGTTAGTTTCGATCATTCGCAATGTAGAACCTAGTACATATGTACATCGGTTCAAGTTGCCATACTCCATTAGCACAGAGAGATGAAATTGTCAGGCCAAATTCCAGAATTGTAGAGGTAGTAAAAGTACCAGAAACAATAGAAAAGATTAGGTACCAAAGATACAATTGGAGAAAATTTAAATTAGTGAAACAGAAACACACATAAAGTTATGAAAAGTTCGAGAGCTTAGAATCTTGGGTAAAGACAAAAGTGGATGCACCTGCGCCATTACAAACGATTTTAAGCTGTGTCATTTAAAGTCTTTAATCATTGGTCACGATAATTACGCGGACCCGATCAGGTAGTCGACAACTATTAATATGGCTGTCAAATTGTGAATGACTATATGGACGTATGCCGTGTCTTTATTGGGCCACCCCTAGCTTTATTCTAGAAGAATTCGGAAATCTTGACACTTAAGTTTTTACAAGGTGTATTACGTATTATCGGTCAAAAGAGTTGTACATTATTTTTTGAGAAGACAAATACTCAGTAACAGAAGATAAGTGGTCCTCTTCTTATTGTGCGTATGTACTAAGAAATTCGGGTGCTTGTTCCTTGTTTACTGTTAGGCTACACTATACTTGCATAAGTTTTTAGGCTACAGCCTGGTCACTACCTTGCTAAGTGTAGAATACAAGGACAGAAGCAACTGGATTCTTCCAAACGACAATGATATATGATGTCAGATGAGGCAGAGATCAGTCAGTCATCATCAACGAAGAGCCCGGCACAAATACGCACCGGCCCCAGTTGCTATACCATAATATTAACTGTCTGATAGTGTGCTGCAACGACATCAAACAAAGGTCACCTGTCATGATGACATAGTGGAGCTCTTTGTTGATTACCCGATCGAAGCTGCTACCTTGACGCGGTGGTCGGGCTTGCCTATCGTGATGACCCAACCGAGCTATATTGGCTGGAACATATGTTCCTGCAGGTTCTACCATGCCAGGCAGGTCGGTTGATGAACGGTAAGACTAAAAGCAGCAACTCAAGGTCTGGGGGCGAAGTCGTACTGCTGACTGTACAGAGGTGTGACAGCAGTAAGGTGTTTCCCTCGGACAACCAGCATGACAGCGATGCTGCCTTCCCACAAGGAGGGGTGGGGTTAGAAAAGGTCGGCCCTAAAAATGTCACACCTCACCTTACCTCACGGATTTCCGTCTCCGGCGGTAAGGCCCTTTGAAGAACGGCGCTAACACGTCAAAAACCTTCCACAAAAGGGCCGTGCGCGACCGGCCTCAAGCAGTTGTCCCTTGGGCTCTACGGTCACGCTCCCAGGTCGTCAAGACCAACACTAATCCAATTTACTTTTCAGGTTCCTCAAGAAACACCCTTCCACGGTGTGGGCAGCCGGGAAGTGATATCAGCCCTCATACCCGTAACAGCACAAGAGACCAAGGTGGTCACATTCAAATCCTTCCTATACCTTCTAATACCTCTCTTATCTCCCCGACTAACCCTCCTCACGTCTCTTTATCACCTCGCACCGCTAGGGCAAACGATTCGAGTACGTGGAACGCCATTCCTGGTCTCCTGAAACCACGCTCTAAACTACACGTAGGAGCTTATAACATACGAACACTTTGCCAAATAGGACAGCAGGCTTCCTTAGCTAAAACTTTAGAATCTCGCGCCATCGATGTGTGCTGCGTCTCCGAAACGCGCATACAGGATCCAAGTAGCGTCATTCATTTGACCTCACCATGCCAAAATAAAGAACCGACTCGATTTACGCTTCGTGTATCTGGAAGCCCTGATTCTGCTTCCCGTGGCCTCGCCGGCGTAGGCATAGCATTGAGTCCTAGGGCAGAATTAGCTCTCTTAGAGTGGATCCCAGTAGACAGTCGTTTGTGCGCTGTCCGACTAAACGTAACGGTAAGAATCCGGAAAGATAGGGACACTCTACAGAAAGCTTTCCGACCTCCTCCTAAAAGCTAGGCGCTCGGATGTAGTAATAGTGGCCGGTGACTTTAATGCTCAAGTAGGTAAACTAAGTGATAGGGAAAGACACCTAGGTGGATCTTATGGTGTCGTGGCTCAGAGAACAGATAATGGCGACCGTCTGTTGCAGCTATGCTCAGATAACCTCCTGTTCCTTGCAAATACTAACTTTAGGCATGAGGAAAAACATCTTTTAACATGGCGACCCCCTAATTCGTCCCAACGTTGGACCCAAATAGATCACATCGCTATCAGCCACCGATGGAGGGGCTCGATAGAAGACTGTCGCTCATTCTGGAGCACATGCCTAGATTCAGATCATGCTCTAGTGCGAGCGCGTATCTGTCTGCGTCTTACTGGACGTAGGAAAGACGCTGCAAGGAAACCTCTTAGGGGCCTACTTAATGATAGTCAAGCTAAGAGTATATTTCAGGAACAACTAGGAAAACAGTTAGGCAGCCATGTAGGTGATGCCCACCCCGATGCAGCATGGAATGATATCCGAAAAGCTGTGGAAACAGCAGTGATATCTGCTAGTAAGGTAAACCAGAAGGTTAGGGAGCAACACTGGATCTCAGCAGCATCTATCTCACTGATAGATGCTCGGAAACTCATTCCACCTGGCTCTGAACATAATGAAGAGCGGAGTCAGCTTAAGCACAAGCTGACAAGAAGTCTACGCAATGATCGCGAACAGTGGTGGGTAGCGAAAGCAAGAGAGATGGAAAAGACAGCGGCAATAGGTAATAGCAGACAATTGTTCAGACTCGTTAAGGAAACCGGAATTAGGAACCCGACCGTTAGCGAAACAATCTCAGAGAAAGATGGACATATTATTCATTCTCAATCCAGGAGATTGGATTGATGGGCAGAACACTTTAGGGATCAGTTCAACTGGCCTTCAGTCACACTTTGGTTTCCCACGATCTCTAGTCAACCTGAATGGCAAGTTAATGTAGGTCCTCCGTCCCTTTACGAAGTTGAAAAAGCCATAGGAAATCTGAAGCGAGGGAGAGCAGCAGGCTCTGACAGGTTTACTCCTGAGATTTTTAAGGATGGTGGTCCAGTATTAGCAATGAGATTAACTGAGGTCTTAGGTAGGATTTGGGAACTGGACGTAATCCCATCTGACTGGTCTCAATCACTGATTGTGCCAGTCTATAAGAAAGGACAAAAGTCCTCTTGTGACAATCACAGAGGAATCAGTTTGACTAATATAGTGTCTAAAATATCAGCTTCAATAATACTTCGACGCCTAATCAAAGCTCGTGAAGAGCAGATTAGAGAAAACCAGGCTGGTTTTCGACCTGGACGTGGTTGTATAGATCAGATATTCACACTACGTCAGGTTCTAGAACACAGACACACGTTCAGACGCCCCACAATCGTAGTATTTCTCGACCTTAAAGCGGCATTCGACTCTGTTGATCGTGAGGTTCTTTGGCAGTGTTTGTCACTGAAAGGAGTACCAAAGAAGTACATTAACCTTATAAAGGCTCTCTACTCGAACACAACTGGTCGAGTGAGAGCTTATGGCGAACTGTCATCAGAATTGATTACCTCAAGTGGTGTTCGTCAGGGCTGTCCACTCTCCCCATTCTTGTTCAACTTTGTGGTGGACGTACTTTTAGAGATAACACTCTCATCTAAATTTCCAGGGGTTGAATTTCTACCGGGAGGTTCACTTGTTGACTTGGAATATGCTGATGACATAGTTTTATTTGGTGAAGACGCTGACAAAATGCAGAGTCTTCTTACCACTCTAATCATCAATGCAAGCATGTTCGGCATGCGATTCTCTCCCTCGAAATGCAAAATGTTGCTTCAGGATTGGGTTACATCGACACCTGAACTAGTGATAGGGAGTGAAGTAGTTGAGTGTGTCGACCGCTTCACTTATCTTGGAAGTCTCATCAGCCCTTGTAGTCTGGTGTGTGACGGAATCTCAGCACGGATACAGAAGGCTCGATTAGCTTTTGCCAACTTGCGTCATTTATGGCGTAGGCGAGATATCCGTCTATCAACCAAAGGACGTGTTTACTGCGCAGCAGTTCGTCCCGTCCTACTTTATGGCAGTGAAACATGGCCGGTAAGAGTAGAGGATATCCGTAGGCTACTAGTATTTGATCATAGGTGTCTTCGAAACATTGATCGTATATCCTGGGACCATCGAGTAAGTAACACAGTTGTTAGGAAACGGGTACTAGGTAAGGATGGCAAATCAATTGATGAAGTAGTGAAACTTCATCAGTTGAGATGGCTGGGACACGTGTTACGTATGCACAACCACCGACTGCCTCGACGTGCTATGTTCAGTGGTATAGGAGTAGGTTGGAAGAAAGCCAGGGGCGACCAAACCAAAACATGGCACAAGTCCATGAAGTCACTGCGAAGTGAACTGAGTCATGTTGGTAGGTGTAGACTACCTGGTTGGGGACCGCGAGATGATAGCAACCGATGGTTAGAGACCCTGAATGACATGGCTCAAAATCTTTTGCAATGGCGCAGATGAACTGTTTATGTATATGGAAACTTTTGTCGCGCAGGTGCATCCACTCTCTGTGTTCTCCCAAATTCTTATCTTCTGAATTCTTCATGTCCCTTTTTTCCTCTTTCCAAATTTATTTCACTACATTATACTCTTTAAATAACATCTCCAAACCCTAATCTTCCCGATTACTGCTTATACTCTTATTATCTCTACCACGACGGGATTTGAATCGACAACTGTATCTCTGTGCTAATGTGGTGTGGCAACTCGAACTGATGTACGTACTTATGAAGTTCTACGCTGTTACTGACTGACTGACTGACTGACTTTGTTGATTAACTTCCTTGATTTACTAGTCTGTTAGGAAGATCAAATGAAAAGTGGTGAAATAAGAGGCGATAAGTTGAAATCCAGCAAAATAAGAAATAACAACCCCGAGTTAGATGAAGCCCTGTTCTGAAGGGAACTAGTGTATCAAAATTAAGGTTACAAAAAATAGCGAGGATCCTCAACAATGAAGCCATCCTGTCGCTAAAAACGGCAACCATTCAGAAAGTCTGAGCTCAAAATAGTATATCGAACTTTAGCCACGATAAGTACCCAATTGAAAAAGCTTCTAATATTGAGGTCTAGGACAAGTAATTGTTTCCTACATGTTTTTTAAAAAAATACTTGCGGCATTTGCTCATTGGTCGACGTGTTAAAGTGACTGGGACTATACTAACTTATAAACCCCTTCCCACAAAGAACTTTGAACATGAAGTTTTGTCCAACACTAGAAGACTTAGAGGTAACAGCCGTTGCTGTTACTGGCCGGTCACCACGTTTCCCATCGTGAACAAAGACTTTGAAAGTTTGCATTTGGTAAAACAATTAGTAGCTTTTTACTACATTGTCTATCTTTCGGCGTTCCGGAACGCTGACTCCTATATCACCTTTGAGGGAGGTTGTTGAATACCGGATGCGTAGATCTGCTAGCTATGCGGCGAACGACAATATTGTTGGTCCTGATGCGCAACTTGACATAACAGAAACCACTTGAACTCATGACGTACTACCGAGTGTTACATCTAAAATCCTGCCCATTATGCAAGAACAATTCTCGAGATCTAAGGGTTGACTGGAAGCTCACAGTATCTGTCGAGCTGAGGTGGGCAACCTTTGCATTTACATCTCTCGTAAAAAAGCATGATCTATACTAAATGGTACAATCAAATGTTTCGTTTGCCTTAGTAGCTGTAGTCGTGATCTATTACCGAGCTTCCATTTTGTTGTCAGTTTCAACAATCGCTTCTCGCCAAACGTTGTGGTCTGTTGAATAATTGCTTGCTTTAGCTTATTACACGCTTCTGTCGTCGACACGTTATCTATCAGCAAATTACGTGGATATCTGTCGGTAATATTTCCGGGACAAGACGACACTTAAGGGTTTATAAGCGAATGTTTTGGTGATAGAATCTAATCTCGAAATGCACAAACAAAATCCAGGACGAGATCTTCATGGACGTATATTCAGAACCCAGTTTGTGTGTGAATTTCCCAGTATTATGTTTTTTTCCGTCAGCGAAAGCGAAGTTACCCTTAAGAGGTGGCTTTTCTGCGTATGTTCAGAACCCACTTTTTGTCCTATTCTATGAAGCTTATAAATGCTAACTCCTGCTATTGTTTCTAGGAGTAACTTGCTTATTAAGGATTTAATGTGGCTGAGGTCGTGTTCAGATCTGATCTTTAGTTCTTCTTCGCGAAAATCCCTTAACTTATGAAAAATGATTGACCTGTCAGCGAGGTCCTTCTTACCGTGCTATGAAGTTTAGCTTCCTGAAATCTTATCCCTGCAGTACAATTTTGCATTAAACGCGAAGGTCTCACTGTTTTCTTACTTTTACTTTTCTGGGTGTGGCTGTAAGTCAACCACTGACCTTAATGTCTCTCGATCAAATCATCTGCCCAACTCAGGCTATGCTCGTCTACAGTCTGTTTTGTGTTGATATGTGAATTCGGGGCTGAAACCGTCGACTCCTTATAATTTGTTTATTAAATTCATGCTTTTTTTCTTGTAACCATCCCTTCATCTGTGTGTTACTAGCAACATAATTGGGTCCACCTTGATGGTTTCACTCAGATCTCAAGTTGGACTGATAGTAAAGCTCACTGCTTTCTCGAAAAATGAATACTGCCCATCTGCTGCTGGCTGTTTATCTGAGTGAATCTTTCTAGCTATGTTCAGTAGTTCCATCACCTCATGAATCACCAAAAACTTTGAAGAGCAGCATGCTTTGCGCAAACAACGTAAAAGTGCCATACAATACTTTTAATATGTAGCCAGTGTGAGTTCGGTGCACATGTTGCGATACCACTTGTTGCAGTTGCAACATTCCATCGACAAGAAAAAAAGCATGTGGGTCTACCACAACGATGTCTTACTTGCGCCATAAAAATTGTTAGATAGGCTCATAAGAAGAGAAACACGAAAAATTTCTTAAAGAGCGGAAAAACAAATGAAATCGACTTCTAGTATAAATATTTTTAAAGCATTAAGAGTTGTCGACATTGAACACAAAAGGCTGAGACTTGTTACTGGAACTTAAAAATCTGACTTGAGTAAATACGGAGAGTCCTTTTTACCTGTGGATACAAGCGATACTAAAACATTTAATCGACGATGGATAATTGCCACTAACGTTTTTGCTTCGCATTTGGGGATGATTAAGAAAAAGGGAAATTTAGCATGTTTTTCCGGTGACGAGAGGAAAGTAAGACTTCCTGGAATGTCAGCGCTTTATTCACCCCCTGTTTAGCCTTTATTTTTGCCTTATTATTTACTTGAAAGTCATGTGTCTCCCGGGAGTACTACAGGACAAAACAGATTTGTAAATGGATTCAACGGACAACGTCATATGAAAATAATAGAACGTTCGTTCTACTTACGTTCTATATTGGTTACAGTAGTAAATCAACGACCACCGATTGTTGGGTCCTGATTACTGCTTAACGTACCGTAGAGTGCGAAATTGCCTCCCCACATTACAGCCACCCATCTTCAGTAATGGGGACAACAGGTTGGTGGACCTTTTTATACACTTACACTCAATTACTATAGTATATTTCCAAATTAGTTCTAGTCTTTCATTGAAAATAATCTATAATCTATAAAACTATTTACGTCACCAGTGTCATGGGGAATTCATGCAAGAGACCCGGAAGTCGTTTTGCTGTTGCCTCTGGCATGCGGTGTGACAATTGTAAAGGTTGGGTCCACGAATCTTGCACAGATCCTACAGTAAGCGCTTACATTAAACGTAGTGAGTCGGATCGTAGGTGGGTATGCGACACGTGCGACATGGATGCTGAGGTTTTTCCGGGCAACACCATTCTCTTTTCAGGTCTGTGGAAAACGTGGTCAGCGAACCTGAAAAAAGGCAGTCCTAAGGTAGTTAAGGCAACAAAACAGGCCTCGACAATGCTAGTGTCGATGGGGGATGTAATGCCACTAGTGAGGACATACGGAAGCCCAGCGTCATCATAACGTCGACGGTACTAGACTCTCTCAGCAGACTTGGGTCTACAAGCAAAGGATCTCTGGATGCAACGGTGGTCCTCAAAAACTCTGTAGGTGATTGCACCTACGTCAACGAAATTGACATGGACGGGCTTTTACCATCTAAGAAACTGAACATCCCATGTATTGTGGTGAAAACAACTGGTGATTTGGCCGCACAGCCTACCAACAAGAATTTCCAACCGGTCAGCAGTTAACATAGGAATCTGAAATGCGCTTCAACTACCAGACAATAAGGTCCTCAACCTGAACGTACCCGAAAACCATAGAAATCAATCACGGTTCGCGATGATTCTCTCGTGTTCATGAACCTTAAGGATACCCCTGGCCTGCCCCTCAGCCTGCAAGACAAAAATGACAGGATGCTCTGAGACTAGTTAAACAACAGCTGGAACTCCCCAAAATAGGGTATTTGATGGTCACACGGTTTACTTGTGGAAAGGACTCTAAGCATCAACACCACCCTAGTCTACTTCGTGTAACGCTCAACCTACCGACATAGAGGATATCTTACTGATCAGCCACTGACTGAAATCAGATGAGAATGTAAGAATACTGCGTGGTATATCGTATTCTGAACGCGAGCTGATCCAGAACATCCCTAAGGAACCTTGCGGAAAGTTTTTCCGCTGAAGAAATATCATTGTCCAAGGTGTACCGGAAAATACCGACCCTGACCACACTGATGTTCGGAAATCGAAATTCATCAAGCAGTCGTTGAAGCTCAAGGTCATATTGACTCATCGAGTGGTGAGACTAGCAAAGAAGGACGGGGATTCTAGACCCCGACTGATGAAGATACCCCCCTACCCCCTATCGCTGCTATAGCTCTCGAAGCATTTCATGTCAACAGACGTCGGTTGCCAACTGGAATCCATAAGCATCCGGGTAGACCACATGATGCCGGGATCAAGCACGAAGGCAAGTTGGAGCTGACTATTCCTCTTGTGAACTGTCCAGATCATAAATAGCATAGAAAGGACAAGAACAACCATCTTGGAAAGCCCTGTACAACTAGGCTACGTAAGGCTCACGTAAGGCTCATACAGACAAACAGGATGGGGAGGCTGACGCGTTTCAAATTAAGAACACAAACTGTTTATGTATGAACGTCGTGAGTTTACGGACAAAATTAATGGGATGCATGGACTTGATAATGCCAACAATGCTTGTCTAATAGGAATATCTAAAAATGGATATCTTCTCATTTTACGACCAGGAGCTAAAAATGCCCGGGATGTCCTTGCTTTCCAATGACAGAAAAAACAGGAATTGGGGGGGGAGTAGCCTTACACTTACAATCTTGTCTGGAGGTGCGTCGAATGCATAACCAAGAGTTTATCAATCTTGATGGATCTGTATGGTGCGAAGTAAGATTTTCTACAATTTCAAGGTGTCTAGTTGGAGTCATCTACAGGAAGTCCATTGCGGTCATCGAGTACGGCAATCAATCTCCCGAAAGCCAATTTCGCGCAACATACGTACATTGGAGATGGAAACTCTATTGAAGGCGCGTTCTTCAGCCTCATTGAGGATCTCGGAATATTTGGAAGTGTGAAGTCGTCAACTCGCTGGAGAAACAGTCAGATGCCGTCGTGGTTAGACTTGGTTTTTACAAACCAAGTATTCCTAATTGACAACCTCTCACTTTTGGCTCCCCTGATGAAAAGCGACCATGCCGCCCTAGTATTTAGTTTAATTAGCAAAACTGAGCCAATACATCCCATCAACAACAGGCGCTGGAATTTCAAACAACTTGATATGTCAGCTTTGCAGGACAATCTACAGCGGGTTGATTGAGAAGTTCACCCTCAATTTATGTAGGTGCTCATAGAAATTTTTTACTGCACACGGTCTTATGTGCTACAAGGCAGTCTGTTCCTCAAATGGTTCCCGAAATCAACAAGCAACCTACAGCCATCAAGAACCGCACTCATCGTATGAGAAGCCGCAAAAGGCACTGATGGGCGGACAACAAACGAACTGGTAACAACGGCGCGTACATGCAATACAAAAATGTAATGAACATATGCACAAAGGCAATAAGAGAAGACAGGTTTCAGTGCTGGATACAGCTCATCGATAAATTTGTCTCTAATTCGAAAAGCTTGTTCCCTTATGCAGCCTGTCTTTGACAAGCGAAAACTGAAGTTTCCCAACTGTTAGAGCATAATGGCCCGACCAATAACAGCGGCGACACCGCTAGTCTTCTGGCTCGAGAGTATTCATGAGTATTTCAACCGACTCTAGTAACTGTAATAATGAAAGCTTCATATGCAACTGCACAGGTATTTCAAAAGTGAACCTGAGCATTGACTTAGCGCACCGGAAACCGCATCACCTAAAAAGACACTTCCCTTGGTTTGAATATGGTATATTCTGCTATAATGGGGGAAGCGGTTCAACACTAAAATACTTCTTAGCGCGATATTCTCACACACGCTAAGCCAAGGCACATTGCCAGAAAATTGGAAACTGGCTTACACCACACAGATTTTTAAAGGAGTTCAACGAAGAGAACCTTCAAGATACCAACTGCTGGCTCTTCTCTCTATACCTCCGAAAATTAGGGAGTCCCTGATATGTGACGGAACACACAATTGATTCTTATCCTTGAACCTGTTACCACCCCAATAGCACGTTTTCAGAAAACGTCACTCAAGTATAACCAACCTGCTCACCGCGGTGGACAGATGAACAACCATCCTTGATCACAAAGGGAAGGTTGACGCAACTTACCTTGACTTCCCAAAAGATTTTGGTAGGATCAACCATATATGTCTTATCGATAAGCTCAAACGACTAGGTATAAAATCACCTCTAATTGACTAGCTCACTCCACATCCAAAAACTCGACATTTTAAGGTCGAGGTTAACTTCAGTTTCTCGTGGGTTATGGAATGTCTTAGTGGGATTCCACTGGGTTCAGTACTAGAACCTCTTCTTTCCTTGGTTTGTATAAACGATCTTCCACGACAGATATCGACTGACTTATTACTTTTTGCTGATGACGTGAAAATTTGGAGAGAGGTACGTAATCAAGAGGATGAACTGGAACATCACGAGAATCTGACTCGACCTTAAAGTTGGGAGGATGAAGAGTGTCTTGAACCACCAAACCTTCACCCGTTAGAGTACACGCATATTAGAGGTGACCTTCTAATGCCTTGCAGTATCCTTGACACTTCTGGACATCCTCTTAAACACCTACATAAGTCTAGCTCTAACACAAACCTAAGGGGTAACGCCCAGGAAGTAGAGACACAACACAGCAGAACTGACTGTAGACACAACTTTATACTCGTTAGTTGTCAAATGCTGGAATTCGCTGCTGGTTGAGGAAGTCCAAGCGATTTCCCATGAGTCGTTTTAGAGGAAACTTGACATATTTTTAAAGACTAAGCATAGTATCTTACAATGATTTATCAATTTCTTTTTCCTCTTTTACCTATGATATACGGAGTGTTACATACTTCCTACAATTGTTAGCCAGCTGTGGTGTTTGAATGAACCAATGATACCTTTGTACTGGTTGAATGTTTGATTTCGAATTCTAAATACAATACATTCGTTTGTGCCTGTGTCTTCTTAATTCAATTGCGTTAATCCTGAATTCCTAACTCATACGACAATTAGAATACTATACCAGCTCAGATTAATCACTTCCCAGTATATCCATAGAACATTAAGTATATCTTCGAACTCCTTCAATTCTGTCTCCTGATTTGATTGGGTTGGCATACTTCGAGAGAAAAGGTGTTACTGGTAAAGGCATTGTCAAACACTGATTATTGGTAGCGTCTTTAAATGATTTGGAGTCCCGGTCCTCTCTGGAGGTTTTTTAATATGTTGCACGAGGATATATGTGATTAACTCGCCAGCTAGTTTCTGTTCGAAAGAACTTCCTGATCACGTAACCGCCAGATTTCCATAGTTAACCTTATGTTCATTAAAGTCTCTTGGGATCACACATCGATGACTTGATGACTATGTTCCAGTCTCAGTTAGGAAAGAACAAGAGTCTTGATGACCTGTGTTAGTCCTGGCAATGATGGTGTCGCAGTCGATCACACTTTCTTTTGAAAGGGTAGGCGGATGGAGCCCCAACCACGTGCAGAGGTGATGAGTCCCACTCGCTGATGACTCGATGGGAAAGTCGATGGTCAACCGACAAGTAATTTGTTCTGGACTTGTGAAATTTCCGAAGTGTCCTCACTGATTTAGAAGACGTTCCTAAGGTATATACATTACTAAAATAGTTTGGTAATACTTGAGCTTTACCAAGGTCATCCTCCACTAATGGTGATGCATTATTGTCTCCCAATAGTGCTGGAATATTTTCTTTTCTTTTTGCCCTTTGGTTGATATACGAATACAAGCGTTTAGGACATTCTATGGATTTCTTAACAATATTCTATTCGTACAACCTTCTGGACTTACGTAGGGTCTATTCACAGGTATTTCGAGCCTTTGGATACCGAGATTGTGTCTCATCAGACCTCAGTAACCTGAATCTATCCCACATTTTACTCCTCTTCCGGGGAAGTGTAATTTTAATTACCCAAACTACTCGCTCGTGTATTTAAGAATCACTGGCATTTTCGATAACACATCGGAACACCTGATCTGGTTTGTTTAAGAATCTATGTTTGTGTACGAAAACATTTTGTTTGAACGCATAGCAAACGTAAATTACAAGACGTTGTCATAGCGGAGACTCTGTTTCACTATCAAGATGTTGCGTTTGGATAAGGAAATAGATGAAGCAATCTTCAAGAAGTTTCTGCTATTTAAAACCACTTCTAGTGATTACGGAAAATTCGCACCAAACGTCCACACGATGCCAAATGTTTACTTTCCATTGAAAGGCGAATTTTCCCAGGTTCGTTTAAATTTTTTTGGTTATTTTCCCAGCATTTAGGTAAATGTGGTATGTATCGTAATCACTCGCTCAACACATCAATGCAAAAGTAAAGCTTCACTGGTCATATTGTCGATTCTGTTAATTACATTTTTTTTTCAAAAATGCTGTCAATACATTATTTTCATATTTATGCATGAACTTATGGGTTCAGTCTTCTACATTTTCTTAAAAAATATGTCGTCCTCTTGAATGGTTTATTATTATTTTTTCTAAAAGCGGGCGAATTCTTGATGGAAACTGCATTTTATACTCAATTTACTCGTGACTACGAGCGCTACTTAACCGATCACGTTGCTTCTCCGACCCTAGGATTACCTTAGGGATGTATATCTTTGGGGTTCAACAGTGTCATCGATACTTTTACTTATTCTCATCAATTTTTCGACAAGAACTCCTTGGGAGTCATCTGGTAATTTGCTATGGATAAATTCTCCTAGCTTCTCCAAATTATGCGTGTGCATAATTTTGGGATCAGAATCGTTTGAGTATAGCAAATTACTCGCAATAATATTCGAAATTAAGTTTTTTCCAGCCACGCTAGAGTGGAATTATCTCTTACTACCAGACTTTGTTAGTGCATTTTATGACTCAGAATAGGAGTTCATCAGTGACTTGCCAACCAATTGGGTACAACCTATGGATTATTTTCACTTCTTTGTCTCCACACTGTCGTCCATTTTTCATCACTCAGGACAGCCACACCAGGACTATTAGGGACAGTGATGGTTTTATCCGAGTGTTCGACTTCTACTATAGAAGCATAACTACTCATATCAGTATCAAGTGGCACTTCACTCCTCATTAGTTTCAACAGAGATTTTACTTTTCCATCAATTACAGTCGGGTGTTTAACACGTTCTGTAATAGCACGTACTACACTGACACACTCATCGTTTTCAGTAATCGTGTGGCCAGAGCAAACACCATAGTTTTTCTTGCGGGCTAAAGCTGGGGTCTGATAGCCTCCTGGATCAGCAACGTCTTATTGGTACAACAAAACATACAAAGCCAATGCACGTTCGGCTTCGAGTATCTTTTGTATGCAGTGGGACTTAAACGGGCACACCTTTTATGGAGCCGCTTTTTATACTTATCACAGTGCATTCCTTCCTCCACAGGAAATAAACAATTTGGCTCTCCACATTTATAAGTACTGCCAACCATTGTAACCAGATTAAGAAGGCCTAAAACACAATATCAGTAGGAATGTCAGTCAATGAAAAAGAAGGTAAAAAAAGACAAAGTTTATCAAGATTTCAAACCTTGACCGAAATACTTCAAGTTCAGTAGACCAAGAATGCTTTTTGACGCAACAAGCACACAAAAGTAAAGTTAATCACAACAAGTACGAAATCATTGCCCTTTCTGAAACACGCGCCAGGTTCTTCCTCTTAAAGGACTGAATGGAACTTTCTTGACAGATCAGAAGTCTCAAGACTCGATAATTCACAAATGTTAAGACGTGTGTGTACAATCAAACCTGCTGTCACACATCACTGTATTTAGGGACCAAGTGAAGCCAAATCATTTTAAATCTTTTATTGTCAGGTTGGCCACAAAGGAATAATTTAACAGTCTAAGATATGGTTTTAAGACATTTTTGTCCCAATTATCATATGGTTTTAGGTCACACGAGACCGAAACACCAAAATCTCTTTCGAAAGATGACACCTCTAGTGGATAACCATTCCAGTTTTATGTGTAATTTGTGTTACAGATGGATCACTTTAACCAAAAAGCACTAAAGGTCGTCTTATATAATGGTTGTGTCGCCTCTTGATGAAAGCCAGGATTCTTAAGCAGGCATGACAATAATATCCCTCTTGGCAACCAGGGAAACAATTAATGTCGATGTGGAAAACCGTGAGGGTAATTAAAACAGCCCCAGAAATTAGAAGATATTATCTGGGATTGCTCTGAATAGGTGAAACATAAGCTAGACAAAAATTATTGGTTTCGGAACAGCCGTTATTGTTTTCTGGTCACAAAAACAAAACACATCATACGAGTTGTGTTGATGCCTCAAGAAAAAGCGAGAAAAAGGCTTTAAGGATGAAGATCTGATCGCTCCAGAGTCTGCATAAAAAAGAAAAAATACTAAGATGAATGTCGTCTAGTGCTGTATACCCACCAACGGTGATAGCGAAAATAAAAATGTCTCATAAGAGGCTGGAGTTTATCGTAGAGAAACGCGAAGGAAAAGATCTGACAATACTCATAAGAGACCTAAATGCAAACGTCAGAATGGACAACACCGGGTATAAAGAAAATCTTATCTTTGTTTTATATATGTGCTGTCATCAATTTTTATTGTTTAGATTTAAATCGCGGCTGAATGAAGATCGGTAAAGGAACCCAATAGTCGACAAAAGCCCATTAAAATACATGACCAGTAAACAGTTATTCTTATTCAACAAAATAACAGAAATAGATAATAGTACGGTAATGAACGTGGTTAGCAGGATGCAATCAGGGACGTCACTCAAATAATAATCAAATAACTTTACTTTTCGACCATTATACCGGTCACATGGCCGATGTTCCGGGATTGGTTTGTAGAAAAAGATATATTTTGTTATTGTCTATTACCAGCTAGCTACCGAATCCCAATTGTCATATATCAGTAATTAGCCAGTTAAGAACGTAGTATTTAGTTGAGATTTTCATCGGCTTAATTTCAGTCAGTCAGCTACAACGTAGGACCAGGCACATATATGCATCGGTCCAAGTTGCCATACCTCATTAACACAACAAGATGGACACCGGATTAATAAAAGTAATGAATTCAGAAGTGGTAATATATAAAAGAAAGATTGCAATAAGGATACAGTACAGGAAGGAAGAATTAGTTCGTAGAAAGAAAGATAAGAAGCAATTTTAATCTCTTAGTTTAAGGGAAGACAGAGAGTGTATACACCGATGCCATTGTGATCGATCCTGAGCCATGTCACCAAGAGTCTACAACCATTGGTTACGATAGTCACGCGGACCCCAACCAAGTAGTCTGCATCTCCCAACATGGCTCAGACTAGAGGTTAGTGACTTCAAGCACTGATGCCACGTTTCGGTTTGGTCGCCCCTAACATTCTTCCAACCATCCTGAACACCGGCTAGCATTGCACGTCGTGGTAATCGGTGTTCAGGCATACGTAACACGTGGCCCAACCATCTCAGTCGATGAAGATTAACCTCATCGACTGATTTACCATCATTCCCTTATACCCTGCGTCTAACCTCACTATTAATTACCCGGTGATCCCGACAGACGCCAGCGATATTTCTAAGGCATCTGTGGTCACATACTGCCTTGTGGGTTAGACCTTTAGGTCAAAGGCTCGGAGAGTGGCCCCCTAAGATAACCACCTGCTTCGGTTTGGGCACCCGGGCAGTATCACAGCCCACACACCAATGATGAACTCTTTATGTCTATGGAAATTACCTTTCTCGCTTTGAAAAACAAACAATTGATTCAGATTATTATCATTACAATTATTGTCATTATTAATACTATTATTATTATTACTACTATTATTGTCATTATTGTTATTATTATTATTATTTTCCACATTATTCACCCTCTTTTATACTTATACAGCGGCTCGTCTTTGGTGGAAATCCGACTGTATCTAAACGTTCTCGAGTCACTGTCCGGTTGAAAATTGTATGTTACCACCGAATACGAGGACTGAAGCAGTTTTTCTGAAACCACGTGCGCCATTCAAACTGGCTGCCTTCAACGTTCGCACATTTATGCAGGTCGGACAACAGATAGGGCTGGCTATGTCTTTGGAAAGTCTTAATATTGATGTTTGTTGTCTATCCGAGACCCGTACTCAAGACTCTGGCGAAGTACTACAAATTCGATCTCCATCTGTCGCTTCGAAAAGCTTGTTTTACGTGCGCTTATCCGGGGACCCCGTGGCATCTTCGTCTGGTCTTGCTGGCGTTGCTGTCGCACTAAGCGCTAGAGCTGAGGCAGCACTAGTCGATTGGATCCCCATTAACAGTCGGTTAAGTGCTGTCAGATTAGAAAGTTCCATCAAAGTGAGAAGAAATCGGCGTGAGAAACGATGTCTTTTCGTCATCTCCGCCTATGCCTCGACAGATTGCAGCCCGGATGCAATCAAGGATGAGTTTTACCACCAGTTATCAGTTCTTCTCCAGAAAGTCCGTTCGACAGACATTGTAGTACTAGCCGGAGACTTGAATGCCCAGGTTGAGCGTCTTCACCAAAGAGGAATATGTCGTCTGCATATTCTAAGTCGATAAGTGGACCTCCTGGTAGGTGATCAATACCCGAGAATTCGGTACACGAAAATGTTATTTCCACCAATAGGTCTATGATGAAGTTAAACAAAAATGGAGAAAGTGGACAGCCTTGACGGACACCACTTGAGGTTGCAAAAGTAGATGACAGTTCGCCATAAGCTCTGACTCGACTGGTAGTGTTCGAGTAAAGAGCCTTCACAAGGTTTATGCACTTCTGAGGTACGCCTTTCAATGACAGACACTGCCACAGAATCTCGCGGTCTACCGAGTCAAATGCTGCTTTTAAGTCAAGAAAGACCACCATTGTCGGACGTCGATAAGTATGCCTGTGTTCTGGAACCTGACGAATGGTGAATATGTAGTCGATGCAGCCACAACCAGGTCTGAAGCCAGCTTGATTCTCTCGTGTTTGCAGTTCACGAGTCTTAGTTAGGCGTCTGATAATTATCGAGGCTAGTATTTTATATACTATATCAGTTAAATTAATCCCTCTGTGTTTGTCACAGGATGATTTTGACCCTCTCTTATATATTGGGATGATAAGTGATTGTGACCATTCAAATGGAATAAAGTCTAATTCCCAGATCTTAGCTAAAATATTAGTCAACCTAATCGCTAAAATTGGACCACCATCCTTAAAGACCTCTGGAGCCAGTCCATCTGGACCAGCTGCCCTTCCTCTTTTCAGATTAACTATAGCCTTTTGAACTTCAGCAAGAGTTCGGGGACCTACTTCAATGTTCCATTCATACTGTCTTGGAATGGAGGGTAGTTGTAGAGTAGCTGAAGCCAGTTGAACTGTTCTCTGAAATGTTCCGCCCATCGTTCTAGACGTCTGGACTGGGAGCAGATGAGGGTGTCGTCTTTTTCCGAAATAATCTCACTTACACTTGACTTATTAATTCCAGTTTCTTTTATTAGTCTGTAAAGCTGTCTTGTGTTCCCTATAGTCGCCGCCTTTTCCATCTCTTTTGCTTTCGTTACCCACCACTGCTCACGGTCGTTCCTCAGACTTTTGGTTAACCAAAATCTGATTTGTTGTCGCTCTTCATCGTGTTCAGAGCCTGATGGGATGAGTTTACGAGAATCTATCAGTGCAATAGACTCAACAGGAATTCAATGGCTTTATGTGACCCTACGGTTTAAGTCGCTAATAGATGTCGCTGCTGTTTTTATGTCTTTCCAAGCAATATCTGGGTCATCCTCGTTTTCAGAACTGTTTAACTGTGACCTCAGTTGTTTCCAGATCCTACTTTCGGCTTTCTCGTCACTCAATTCAATTCTAATAGGACTTCGTAATGTGGCTTTCCTGAGTCCAGTGAGGCTCAAGCAGATGCGTCTCCTCATAAGAGCATGGTTGGAGTCCAAGCGGGTATTTCAGGACAAGCGACAATCTATCGATCCTCTCCAACAACGACTGATAGCAATATGGCCTATTCGAGTCCATCGTTGGTTTGGTGCTTAAAATTAGTGTTTGCTAAAAATAAATGCTTGTCGGAGCACAGCTGCAGCAGACGATCACCATTAGGGGTTCGCTTGGTTGAGATACTAAAATACTCACCTTAATGTCTTTCTTTTTGGTTTAAGCTACCTACGCGGGCATTAAAGTCACCTGCTACGAGTACTATGTCTGAACGTTTAGCTTTATGAAGAAGTTCAAAAAGCTTTTGTAAAAGTCATCTTTCACTTCATCCGGGCTGCAGTCAGTGGAAGAGTAGGCAGAAATGACGAAAAAAGGCGATGACGTGTGTCCCTATCCTTCCAAGCTTTTACGGAGCCGTTTAACCGAACAGCACATAAATTACTGTTAACGGCGGTCACTCTAATAATGCTTGTTACACCCTTGTACTTAGCGCTATGCCTACACCTGCCAGTCCACGAGAACTGGCCGTCGGGTCACCAGATACACGGAGAGTGTATCTCGTCGGTTCTTCATTTTGACTAGGTGAGGTCAAATTAATGACAACACTGGGATCCTGTATGCGTGTTTCGGAGATACAGCATACATCAATGGGACGAAATTATATGGTTTTAGCCAAGGAGGTCTGTTGGCCGATTCCACACAGGGTGCGTATGCTGAAGGCTCCGATGTGTAGTTTGGAGCGAGATTTCAGCAGACCTGGGACAGTATTTTGTGCACTAGAATCGTTGGCTATGGTGAGACTTGAAGAGGACGACAAAAGGAGAAAGTTAGAGTTGAAGTCAAGGTTGGAGTAATAATAGGAATCGAAGAGGGAAATCGATTATGAATACAGTGGTCTTGAATGCTGTTAGAAATATGAGGGCGGTTATCATTTCCCGGTTGCCTGTCCACACCGTGGAAGGTTTCTTCCGGAGGTACCTGAAAATGAAATTGGACTAAAGGTGGTCATAGAGACCTGAGAGCGTGACCGCAGTGCCCAAGGGACAACTGATTGAGGTCGGTCACACGACTGTTTGTGGGTAATTCTGTTAGGTCCGTACTTGTTGAGACGTTACCGCCGGAGACGGATATCCGTGGGATAAGGCGAGGTGTGCATTTTTAGGGTCGACCTTTTCTAACCCCACCCCTCCTTGTGGGAAGGCAGCATCGCTGTCATGCTGGTTGTCTGAAGGAAACACCTTACTGCTGTCACACCTCTGTACAGTCAGCAGTACGACTTCGCCCTCAGACCTTGGGTTTGTTGCTTTTAGTCTTACCGCTCATCAACCGACCTGTCTGACACGGTAGGACTTTGAGGAACGATTGTTCCAGCCAGTATAGCTCGGTCGCTTCATCACGATAGACAAGCCCAACTAACACGTCAAGGTAGCAGCAACGGTCGGGTTATAGGTGTATAGTGAATAATAGTCATAAATATAAATATTTGAACACAAATATTAGTACGAGGGGACACCAAATACATATGCGCCACACAGTGAATAATAGTCGCCAGATGATCGACACTTACTCAGAATTATGTATTACGGAACTTACGGTTTAGACCATAAATCAAAGAAAACCTGATGACTTCTTTTAATGTATGATCATTTGCTACAATAATGAAGCTCAACTACCGAACAAAGGTTTCGCTATTCGCCTTTAGCTCCAGTTTTTGAGGTGGTAATTTCACAAGACTATTTAGACCAAATAAGAAAAGAGGTTTAAACTCAAGACATATAGATTGAATCCCAAGTGATTTGAGTCGACGATAAGTTCTGACGATTATATTTACTGGTCTATAGAATATATATTACTAGTATCAGTACTAATGAAATTTAAGGCAAAAACAATTGAAAATGAGTAACAACAGCTGTCATTACACCAATTTAGAAATTTACAAACACAACACACCGTTAACATCTTTCGATTTTGTCGCACATTGTAAGAATTTACTGGATATTCATCAATTTGTAACCCAGAAAATTTTCAAAAGCATAAGTATCATTAAATACATTTGAATCTAAATCACAAGAATTAGACTAAAACAAAAACAATTGAAGTGACAAGATAAATATGGAGTCGTCATATTTCGCGATTTCTCATCAGCTGTTTACAACTTAAACATAATGGTGTTCACATTATTGAGAATAAGATTACATACTTCATCATACAATATAAGTTCTTATCAGAGATTAGTGAAAAATGCAATAAGTATGGAAAAATTACAAGATATATTTATTCGCTAGATAACATGAATATTCATAGGTTGATTATAAGAATATTTCAGAATGAAAACTAAGAGCATAGTAACAGAATTATTTAAAGATGAGATATTAATGTAACCCTTGAGACGAAATTGACTGATCACAGATCAGATAAAGATGGGGATTAATGATCAGTGCCATGTGAAACGAGTAACAAACATTTATGATTAAAGGCACCACGACAAAACAAGGTTGGTAACTGGATGAATATGTTTGGTTTAAAACTTTTCACGGAAATCGCTACATCAAGCCATAGTAAATTCAACGTCCTTTTTTTACTAAGTATCTTAGACGACTCTGAGACATAAACATCATGGTCATTGACAAATAGATGATGTTCAGTCACAATGCTAAAAAAGTGTTCCCCTAGTTTAAACTTTTGTGAAATGTGCTTAGAGATGCGGATACTAATCCTCCTTTTCTGTTTTTCCAATGTATGTACTTTTGGGCGTAGATATAAACTGGTAGATACAATTGGAAGTAGTATAGAGAGAACTGTTCACAAACAACCGTCTTAATTCGTTTGATACATGGAGATCGGGTTGGTAATTGTATATATCCTTTTATTACGTCTTTTAATCTAGAACCAATCTTCCTAGTTATTTCATCATCCTTGAAGCCAGGTTTCTCAACCGTAGCATACTGCATTTCCTTCGCTTTAGTCTTCTCATACTTAGTTATGAATTGTTGAGAATAATCATTACCACGTAATCAAAGTTCAAGTATGGTTAATTAACCAGTGTTATCTTCTAAAGAGTAATACGAATGGTCGATTGGGAAGATATACTTATCGTAAGGACACATGAGGTGGTCTATACTTAGACTTCAATAATCTACAAAATAGCTTTCGTCAGAATACTTTTCAATCGTGTCAGAAGAATATATCCTAATTTATAAATGGGATAACTTGTATGAAATCGTAAGAATAATTTTGTTAGTCAAGATCAACATACGTGCTGGCACGTGCATAAGCTCAATTTACCCACCGCGTCAAAACGACGAGATGAAATGAATAAAATGAGTAGTAAAGAGATCAAAACAATGTGATAGCAATGAGAAAGACCGGAAATAAAGGATATGGTTCAATAAGATTGAACAGAAATTTATGTGCAAGGGGATACTGGAAGCCAAAATCTAAATGAACATTGAGTGCATTTGAGTCCCTGTGACCAATTATGAGTCGTGTTGCACGTCTCTAACGATTGACCAAGGTCATCACGCAGACCATATAACTAAATAGCTTGATATCACCACGACTTGGGTCAACAACTTGTGATTTCATGAACTGACACGATGTCTTGGTTTAAATATGTTTGAAAGGATTACGAGATCACCTAAAATCGGTGGACGGAACGAAGGATCAGAGACAAGACAAGCTAAACTATTCCGATGCATCTCAGCTCTGATAACTAGAGGAAGACCCGGTTCAGATGATGAAAAGGTATATTCCACAAGCACCGAGAATCTCAAACAAGAACAAGCACACAACTCAAACGTATATATATACTTTTCACAGATTTAAATCATGAGTCAGTTGAAGCTAGACCACCATTGAAAACCTGGAAGCACTGGACGGCCGTTTCGTCCTAGTATGGGACTCCTCAGCAGTGCGCATCCACGATCCCGCACCACGCGGGGCTCGAACCCAGGACCTACTGGCTTCGCGCGCGAGCACTTAACCATTAGACCACTGAGCCGGCATCCAACGGTGTTAATGTCTAACTTCAACCAATCCACGAAGTTGCGCCACCATATACCATTGTCTTCAGTGAGCTGATATCTCACAACAGACCTGGTTGAACTCCACTGGTAACGGCTTCCCACTAGAACTCCAGGAGTATCTCTTGAAGTCAGTCACTAGTGAGCAGATGTTTATTATCAGAAGGGGTTTGTGGAGATTTTAGAAATTTTCACAGATTTAAATCATGAGTCAGTTGAAGCTAGACCACCATTGAAAACCTGGAAGCACTGGACGGCCGTTTCGTCCTAGTATGAGACTCCTCAGCAGTGCGCATCCACGATCCCGCACCACGCGGGGCTCGAACCCAGGGCCTACTGGCTTCGCGCGCGAGCACTTAACCAGGATCGTGGATGCGCACTGCTGAGGAGTCCCATACTAGGACGAAACGGCCGTCCAGTGCTTCCAGGTTTTCAATGGTGGTCTAGCTTCAACTGACTCATGATTTAAATCTGTGAAAATTTCTAAAATCTCCACAAACTCCTTCTGGTATATATATACAGCATAAAAATGTCCTTAGGAAACTTTACAAAATAGCGATTCGACAAAGTTGACACATCCCAACCACTCCAGGTGATGGAAATTCACAAACTCAACAACCGACTAATCATCTTTAGTTAGCACCCTGTGTTTGATTTCAACATGAACTACTGATACTACTTCAATTCGATTGACTATTCTTAATAGTCATCATTAACAACAAAATAAATAATAGTCAAAAGTAAATATAATGAATAGATAATTTTATTAAAAAACTGGCTTATAATTTAGAATCAATAATCGACATTATACACGAATGCGTTTCATCCACAGTTTGACCTGTTGCTGGTATCCAATGCCAGAGTCTCGGTTCACGCTCATTTGTGTCATCATTCTCACTTAACTCAGACTCCATTTCACGTGATAAACGACCGTAATAAATAAGAATTCGTTTTTGAAAATCCATTGTTTCAAACTTTTTGTCACTAAATGCGTCACGAACTGAAATTTCAGCAAAATTTTCTGGAGCAAGGCAAAATATAAAATCAGGTTGCAGTAACCCATACTCCATAGAACGGCACCATTTCCAATCAAATTCAGAGAGTGGATGAAATTTAGCGGCTGTGTTAGCAATACCAGAATAACTGTAACGATCTACAACAACGCTAATACCAGCTTTTAATGCATTCGAAATTTCATCTTGACGTTCCCATCTACAGTGAAAGCAAAACTTTTTTTAAATGAAGTAGATAGTTCGGTCCAAGATTTATCAACAATGAACCTAACCAAACATTTATATTAACTACTATTTGATAGACTTCACTACACACAAACCGTAAGTCAAAAAAAGTTATTTAGCGAAAATATGCCCACTGAGTACTTGAACAAACAAAAACATAAGTCAGTATAGTGGTTGTGGAGATTATTATTATTATCAGTTCATGATCTCAATCAAAATTAAAAACATAAAGCTTAAGCTGTTATATACACAGGATAGATTTATAACGAATAGCACTGTGTACCTTGCCTATACTCTCGAGTACCGGATTAAACTACGTCGGTTACTCCACTAGATACGCCAGTCATGTATAGTTATTGTTTATTAATTTGAACAAATAAATATTTGTACAAAAGGGGCACGAAATACACAATAAAAATGAGTCTGAGAACAAATAGAGAATGTAAATTGCACATGAGATAAAGGAGAACAACAACGGACAGGAATTACTGGATGAAAATGAAATAATATCAATAATAATAATAATAATAATAATAATAATAATAATAATAATAATAATAATAATAATAATAATAATAATAATAATGGGAGAAACAGTTCAGCAGTTTAAAAATCCCCATAGAATATTCAAAAATGAAAAAATATTTGAGCGAACAATTGTTTTCAATAACTTCATCATCATCATCAGGCTCTACAGTCCAGAATTATGGTGATCTTTTACAAAGGCCAAAACAAGGCATGGCATTAATGAATTTGACAATGTTATATGTTAAAAATGGTGAACGTGTGAATCTGTTACAACCTAGATACAATTCAAAATTGTGTTATTTACAAATTAGACCAGCCATTTAATAAAGGTCAAAATGATTTGGAGTAAAGTGTCAAGTCACAATCAGTACAACAATAGTAATATAGCAAAGAATGAAAATGCAAAAACTCGCGTGAATAAAATGCATAGTAGGAGAATTTCATCTTGTTAATCGAGATAATGTTATAACGTTATGACAAATAATAATAATAATAACAGAATTGTTGTGTGAATATAGTATGTAATAAGGGGGGTGTTATCAAGAGTAATTACGATTAAAAAAAGGGAAGGAGGTAAGAGGTTTACAATATTCAGTTTAGGTATCCAGTGATCCAGTCGTAGGCCAAGGTACACATAGAGGCTGGATATATAAGTTGGTTTTCTGGAATTGATCTAGATGGCTTCGGCTATGTAGAGTAGCCGTAATCTAGCTCCTTGAGGTAGGTTTTTTGGAACTTGATATAAAACAGAGAAAGCTTCCTCTATTTTGATATAATGTTCACTATCTACCAAGTGAGAAAATGATGAGTAGGTGAGGATAATAATGATTGGTTGTTTGCTTAGTCGAACATGTAAATAGTCTGATAAGTGGTGTCAGATGAGTTATGTATTCCCTTATCCTTATTATTGTCTTTTTTATTGATTGTTCATTGTTGTTGAATTCTGTCGGGTTTTTGGTGTGGAAATATATTTACGTTTTAGTCAGGCTAATCACGTGTTCTTGATCTGAGTTGTGTTGAAGTCCTGTAGAATAGACACTGGGAGGGAATTTAGTGTAGATATTCAATGTAAATATATTTCCATATATTCACACAACAATATTGTTATTATTATTATCTCGATTAACAAGATGAAATCCTCCTACTATGCATTTTATTCACGCGAGTTTTTGCATTTTCATTCTTTGCTATATTACTATTGTTGTACTGATTGTGACTTGACACTTTACTCCAAATCATTTTGACCTTTATTAAATGGCTGGTCTAATTTGTAAATAACACAATTTTGAATTGTATCTATGTCGTAACAGATTCACACGTTCACCATTTTTAACATATAACATTGTCAAATTCATTAATGCTATGCCTTATTTTGGCCTTTGTAAAAGATCACCATAATTCTGGACTGTAGAGCCTGATGATGATGATGATGATGAAGTTATTGAAAACAATTGTTCGCTCAAATATTTTTCATCTTTGAATATTCTATGGGGATTTTTAAACTGCTGAACTGTTTCTCCCATTATTATTATTATTATTATTATTATTATTATTATTATTATTATTATTATTATTATTATTATTGATATTATTTCATTTTCATCCAGTAATTCCTGTCCGTTGTTGTTCTCCTTTATCTCATGTGCAATTTACATTCTCTATTTGTTCTCAGACTCATTTTTATTGTGTATTTTGTGTACAAGTATGTATTCAAATAATTATAGTTAGGTAGGATGCAGTTATAAATGTTCAAATACATTAACTTAAACCCTTGAAGCTAAAAGAATCAACAAATGAATACTAATTTTATGCTTTCCAACAAACTGATACCAATACGCAGAAATGAACAGTAAAGCAATAATTATGCCTTTTGCTGCTAGGCAACCATTTACGGGTGTGTATATTTATTCTGAATTTCTTATGGGTTAACGGTAATATCTGTCTGGTGAAAATATTTAAAGTAGAGAGAATTTGTAACCAGTTTTAACCTAGTACTTACCAACCGATAGCCTACATGTTTAGGAGTCATTTTGTATATCAATGATCTGTGAAAAAAATCTCACTCATGACAACCTGGTTACAACTTGTTGGATGCCTTTGATATGTAGTAATAAAACAATAAAGAATTCTACCAGACTAATTTTTTAACACTGAATTAGGAATTTCATACGATATTTCCTATTCAGTCAGTCAGTAACAACGTAGAACTTCGTACGTACGTACATCAGTTCGAGTTGCCACGCCACATTAGCACAGAGATGCAGTGGTCGATTCGAATCCCGAATGAAGTAATTCAGCGTGTCGATCGCTTCACTTATCTTGGAAGTCTCATCAGCCCTTGTGGTCTGGTGTGTGACGAAATCTCAGCAAGCATAGAGAGGGCTCGACTAGCTTTTACCAACTTGCGTAATTTATGGCGTAGGCGAGATATCCGTCTATCAACCAAAGGACGTGTTTACTGCGCAGCAGTTCGTTCCGTCCTACTTTATGGCAGTGAAACATGGCCGGTAAGAGTAGAGGATATTCGTAGGTTACTAGTATTCGATCATAGGTGTCTTCGAAACAGTGCTGGTATATCCTGGGACCATCGAGTAAGTAACACAGTTGTTAGGAAACGGGTACTAGGTAAGGATGACAAATCAATTGATAACGTATTGAAACTTTATCAGTTGAGATGTCTGGGACATGTGTTACGTATGCCCAACGACCGACTACCTCGATGTACGATGTTCAGTGGTGTAGGAGTAGGTTGGAAGAAAGCTAGGGGCGGCCAGACCAAAACATGGCACAAGTCCATGAAGTCACTGACAAGTGGACTGAGTCATGTTAGTAGGTGTAGACTACCTGGTTGCGGACCACGAGATGATAGCAACCGATGGTTAGAGACCCTGAATGACATGGCTCAAAATCGTTTGCAATGGTGCAGGTGCATACACTCTTTGTGTTCTCCCAAATTTTGATCTCCTTATTCCTCCTTGTCTCTTTTTTTTCTCTTCCCAAATTTATTTCACTGTATTATACTCTTTAAATAACATCTCCAAACACTAATTTTCCCGATTACTGCTTATACTTTTACTACCAGTACCACTATGGGATTTGAATCGACAACTGCATCTCTGTTGTAATGTGGTATGGCAACTCGAACTGATGTACGTACGTACAAAGTTCTACGTTGTTACTGATTGACTGACTGAGTGCTAGATGTAGTAAAATTATAAGCTGTAGTCAGGAAAATTAGGGTTTGAAGATGTTATTCAAGGAGTATAATCCAGTGAAATAAATTTGGAAAGAGAAAAAAGGGACATGAAGAATCCAGAAGACTAGAATTTGGGAGAACACAAAGAGCGGTGCGCCTGCGCCATTGCAAACGATTTCGAGCCATGTCATTCAAGGTTTCTAACCGTCGGTTGCTATCATATCGCAGATCCCAACCAGGTAGTAGTTTACACCTACCAATATGACTCAGTCCACTTGTCAGTGACTTCATGGACTTGTGCCATGTTTTGGTCTGGCCGCCCCTAGCTTTCTTCCAATCTACTCCAATACAACAAAACATCGCACATCGAGGTAGTCGGTCGTTGGGCATACGTAACACATGTCCCAGACATCTCAACTGATGAAGTTTCAATACGTTATCAATTGATTTGTCATCTGTTATAATCTCTTTCTTCTTACGGTTATGACCCAGCTATTCCTATTGCTTAGTATTCTCGGACACCGATTCACTCGACAAGTCCCCAAATCAGAACACGGTTGAACAAGAAAAAGATTATATTCCAAATAGCAAGTCAGAAGCCAGTAGGAAGCACAATAGGGGAAAACGTCGGTATATTTATAGTTTTTACATAAGAAGATTCCAGAATATTCTCCGACTATCGACTAGTGCTGATTGGATAAGAATCAGCCAATCAGCGTGCACCAAAGCAATCATGCATTGAGCATGCTTTAATCTAGTCTATGTCCCGCTAACATCATCCTTACCTAGTACCCGTTTCCTAACAACTGCATTACTTACTCGATGGTTCCTATTGATAAATTTAAATAAATCAAGAACCACAAACATGGTAGAATAACCTGAATTCATTATATTTTGTGGTTTACATCAGCTGTATACAACCAAAAATTAATTCTTCCTTTTCTTTTCATACATTTTTGAGTTTTATTTGAACTACACCCATTTTCATCTCAATCAATTCATTTATTGTTGTTGTTGTTGTTATTATTATTATGTAACTATGAATATCAATCTTCTAGAATTCCCATACTATTTATCATGTAAATATTCTACCATTTGAACACAATTTATAATTCCTATTGATTAGAACATTTCTGATATTATGATACAAAGTATATACACCGACATTTTAATGGTTAGTACTATTATTATTAGAATGAGAGTTTGTGTAATGTAGTAATTTAATGGCTGAATTCATCAGTCGATTTAATCTAGACCGCGGTCGTGCAATATAGTGGGTTGGTTGAGGCTAAAAATTAACACCGTTGGATGCTGGCTCAGTGGTTTGGTCTAAGCATTCACGCGCAAGACCGAATGTCTTGAGTTCGAATTCTGTGTGCGGGATCGTAGATGCGCACTACTGAGTAGTCTCATACTAGGACAAAACTACCGCCCAGTGCTTCCAGGTTTCCCATGGTGATCTAGCTTAATACTATTATATTTAAGTTGTATGGAGCTGAGGAGAAACCATGAAATAAAATGAATTCAGGTTATTCAGTTACGTTCGTTTCACTGTCTATTAGACTGACATCAAAATCGATAAAAAGTTGATCATTCCCTGGTAAATAAATGGAATTTACTAATAAGCAAGTTAATGTATAAACCGTGAAACATAACAATTGAAGTCGCCATTAAAGATGTAATGAACTATTCGATACTTCAAGGTTAAGAGTTTATCAATGTAAATTTGTTTCATTGATACTACATGAAAGCTATAAAACTGGTAATATGACCTAAGTAACTCAATAACATGTAAAATGTTTTAAGTATTAACGGGTAATGAAGAATCACCTACCTGTTAGCTATATAAAGAAGATGAGCTGCATGTGGTTCCAGTTGGAGTTTTTCATCAGAGTATTCAGCCAGTAGTTTCCCTATTGGTGTACTTTTGTCAGGAAAATGAATCAACAGGGTTTGTTTGCCGGTAATTTGAGTTAAAGCTTCCTGTAATAATTCTGATTGTGTCTTTTTGCCACATTTTTCAACACCTTCGAAAACGACAAATAAACCACGTTTCGTAGTGTCAGGCATTTAAAATCCGTAGTGTTATGTATATATAACACCGACACTAATATATCTAAGAAAGGAGAGTAGAAATGTTTAGTCAAACTGTGTAAAGTAAGAATGAACGGGATGAAAACACGGTTAATGAAAGAAGAGCTTAATGTCAAAACCTCATGATTTATAAAAATTCACATTATGAATAATAAACATTACCTCTAACAACTGTTGGGATGGTCTAAATACTAATCCACGGGATATCAAATAAGTTATACGAGATTCTGATATGTTAACTTGGACTGGTACACATGTCACAGGTTCTAAGTTATGTACAACTGGCTATCCACATTATACATGAAGGTCCCTGTGTTTCAGTCAGTTTGATGATTTAATAAGTATTCTAGTCGATAGTGATGGATAGACATGGTAGATATTAATTCAGGTAAGATCTCATTTTCAAATCGTAATCCACAGCAAAAATGTTAGCCTTGGACGCATACTTACCTGGGACTCAGGAACTTGCTGGACAATAAACCAGGGGAATCAGTTTCACTAATTTAGGGTTGAAAATATTAGCCCTTAATTATTCGACACCATAATGAACCCTCGTCTTATCCAATGGTTGTGAAACATTTGAAGCAGGCGTTTCTTATCTAGGTTCCATATTTTAAGTATACAAGGGGATGATGGAGAAGTAAGCAAATCTTTGGGAAAAACGAGACCTATGTTTGAAGCGATTACGAGCTCATCTAATCTGAGAACAGAACGAAGACTCTGTGACACAATGACATAAGCTAGCTATTCCAACACGTCCCAGCCCCGCTAACTAGAGAGAAGTCCAAGTTCGGAAGTGGGGAATATATTCCACAAACAGCCAAAAGTACGAACAACCACGACAAGTGTAGTCCGATATACACTCGTTTATATATTGATTCATACACCCATTTTTTATTAATAATTAGAATAATATCACATATATGAAAAATACTTACAATTATAATAAACCATATGCTGAGTATAGTTCATGTTAGCTTAATACAAGAATATCGTATGTTATAGAGAAAAACGTCATAGGGGAAAACAAAACAAATACCATACTGAGTACTCATCACATTGAATTAAAACGGGAGTAATGTTGAGTAGAAATCATAATGAGTAAATCAGTCGAATTTTGACTTTTCATCCCGTCATATCGCAGAGATCTGAGTTCCCAATAGTCTAAGGTTTTCTTCCGATGTTCCCACCAGTGGGGGAATTTCCAGAATTTATATAAACTCTTCTATCCCACAAAATCTTGTCTTTTCGCAAACTTCAAGCCCTTAGAGAACTAGTTATTTATTAATTACCCCGACTTTTACTTAAAACATACCTTTCTACACAATACTACTAAGTTAACTGGTGTTCTTGATGTATACATATATGTATTTGGATTTCCAACATATACTAGTAGGATCTAGATTCTTATAGCCCCCAAATGCCCTGGTACGGCTGAGGGTGGAGAGAGTTCGCTCTTCCTCTCGAAATGGACACGCGTATACAGCCACTTCCAGACAAGTCCTACTTACTGTCCTCTCGAAGTGGGAGTGTTGTCTACGAAATTGAGAGGACGAAAAGCGAATGTCCGGCGCTCGAACCGGGTTGATGAATACGGAGGGTCCATTTAAAGGAGTTGGAAAACCCTGGTTCCAAACCAATGATGCACATAGGCTACGGGATCGTGAATGGACAAATGGTGTATGAACCTATTGTCGATCACCGGCTATCATGGGACTGCATTTCTCAACGTTGCTCCATTGTCTCGTGGAACCCGGGCAGTAGCACAGTTCACACACAAATCAAGTGACTTGTGTGGCGCATATGTATTCAGTGCTCCTTTGTTAACATTTTGGTAGACCAACTTTAACTGATCTAAATTTAAGTAATAGTTGAATGCATTTCTAGAAATTCGTTCATTTAAAACCAATGTTTTGACATTACTGATGCTACGTATGTCATGGGATATCGCAGCCGAGTAGGCTGAATTGGTACTTATTTTTATGCTTATGGATCCCAGGCTTTCAATCGGATTGTTGACAAAGCGTTAGTGAATGATCTGTCTGATGAGATAATCAACCAAAATTAGACGAAAAAGTAAATGTAGCATGGATTTTTGATCTTCGAAATTTTCACTTCAGACACCTGAAGAACTAAGTAAGATAGAGGCTACATTAGATCAAGAATTCCGTGATTGAACAATGTCGAACAAACTTCCAACTACTCATGGTCATTATGAAACGAAAAGCAAGTTGGTTATCAGTAACCCGGGACGATCCATAGCATTTATTCTATTTATTTATTTAAAACTGGTTTAAAGGGGCACCCAAATATATATGCGCTATACCAAGTAGTTATCATTCAATTCGTATGTGGGATGGGATAATACTAGGGTGCCCGAACCGAAAAAAGTAGTTTCAGTAGTAGGCCACTCCCAGAGCTTCTAACCTAAAGATTGAATTTGCAGGCCATCGCAGAAACGTTAGGAAATGCCGTCCCATAGTAAACAGTGACCAAAATACGGAAAGCGGACTCTACCCACCCTCGGCTGTACTAGACCATTTTTGGCTAGTTAAGTACTCCAGATTTCAGAGCTTCCTTGTATGGGAAAGATTTCAGACAAGCCATAGATTCTGAAAGTCAGGGTTCCTTGTACGATGTAAGAGATATTGATGGATGAATATCGAAAGATAATGTAAGAATCAGTAAGAATGGCTTATTGGATATATATTTATACGTCAAAATTTGTAGCTTGTCGGCTTATTCAATATTTAAAAATTAATGTGTACTATCACATTTTAGCTGGCTTCTTAAACACTAATAGACGTCAGTGTGCTATTGCTACCATACATCGTCAGTCAGTCAGCTACAACGTAGCACCAGGCACATTTATGCATCGGTCCAGGTTGCCATAACTCATTAGCACAGCAAGATGAACACCGGATTCATAAAAGTAGTGAACTCAGAGGTGGTAATATATAAAAGAAAGATTGCATATAAGGATACAGTACAGGAAGGAAGAATTAGTTTATAGAAAGAAAGATATGAAGCAATTTTAATCTCTTAGTTTAAGGGAAGACAGAGAGTGTATACACTGACGCCATTGTGATCGATTCTGAGCCATGTCACCAAGAGTCTCCAACCATTGGTTACGAAAGTCACGCGGACCCCAACCAAGTAGTCTGCATCTACCAACATGGCTCAGACTAGAGGTTAGTGTCTTCAAGCACTGATGCCATATACATATTTATTTACAATCTTTCAGTTTGCATCGTTTTCATAGGTCTATATACAATTTTGCGACACGTATTTTGCCAACCAATTCCGTAGCTGTTTCATAATATTCACTAATTGGTACGATCTTTTTTTAAATATTTTCACTAATTTCTTTAACTGGTGAATTCTTTAAAGGCTTGCAATCAAAGTAATACATCTAATGCCTTGCTCAATTTCATGTCCTAATTATGTATACTAGTATCCATATCAGTGACTGAACTGGTTTGATTAACATTTCTTATCATGTACCTTCAATCATCCTATTTGTGTACATTTTCTTTGAATAAGTTGTAATATATTCCTTCTTAATATTGTATATTAGTGACAATACATATTTAAATAAATCGACCCTCAGCTTGTTGACTTAATCTAGTTCCTGTGTCATCCACCAAAATCATCCACCTGAGCTACAAATCTTCTCTACCATCTCAACAGAAATCATGTTTGTGATAAACATCGCTAGTCAGATACTATATTATATTTCTTTTGCCAAAAAGCGACGATCATCAACCGCTGTGTAAAATATGAACACTTAGCGTTATCCCATTGCCTTGTGGATTAGACCTCTAGGTCAAAGGCTCGGAGTGTCCCCCTAAGAGAACCACCTGCTTCAGTCCGGGCAGTATCACAACCTAAACACAAATCGAATGACAAGGTAAGGTGCATATATATGCGACGCCTCCCTGTACCAACGTTCTTATGTTTAAATAAATAAATATATTGGTAAATCCATGACATCACTAACATCCATCTTTGCAGAATACTGTAAACCCAAGTTTGAATCAACTTTAGGGAATCACCTCACTTCTTTACACCACAATATGGAGGACTGAAACAACTTATGTAAAATCTATGTTTTTTCCAGACATATATATTGCCCTGAATATTATGTCGACCTTTTAACTACGGTCGAACAAAAATATGACGCTATGTATTGTGAGTGTTGATGGACAAGGACTACGTCTACAACGTGAATGAACTTCAGTTATCGGTCCTTATGTGAAGATAAAATACCACCTAAGCAGAAAGTTTACTTGGTTGGATTTATGTAGTCAACTATGTACGGTGCTATGATGTAGATAGTTAAGCAGGCAGCTTAGGGGGAAACTACTGGACTGAATTTGGAAGATCGAAAATGTATAAGAAGTCCATTTGAATTTTGGGGGAATGGAATTTCGATGTTTCGTTTCGACCGATATTTCGAGGCTTTGCATGAGGTTGCTAGAAGTTTCGGGAGGCTTATGCACTAATTTGATGAATCTTCTCAGTGTCTACGTACACTTTGTGCAAATGGTGATTTTCCCAGTTAGCGTAAATTTTGGAGAACTCCCAATCCTCAAGTTTGAGTAAACCCTCAAAGTCAAATGACCTTTACCAAGGTTTGGGGGAAATTTTGGGGTTTTGGTGCCAGTTCCCCAAAATGGGTCAAATTTTCACCAAAATTGGGAGATTGATCTAAACTGGTGGAAATTTTCGGTTTTTGGACGCTCTTAGCAGAAAATCTTAATGACTTCATAAGCAATTCCATACGACTGGTCACGTTTATCGGAAGTTGAGAGACTTAGTGTGCTATGTCAAAATAGCGAACCGAAATCCCCTCAACTGAGCAAACAAAAAAGGGGAGATGAAAGCTTTGGACAGGTTTCAGGAAAAATCCTCAGAAAAATTCAGGGTCGATATAAGCGACCGCGCATCTAGCACGTGGTAAAAGGTGAGAATTTTACCCAAATTTTCCCCATTGAGGGAAAATGCCTCGAAACTATATTATAATATTACGTGAAACGGAAATCTTCCTCAAAATTAACACCAAACTGCCTACTTTTCTCTTAAATTGAGAGATCTGGCGACAAATTTTAAACTTGCTACAACTGGTGCATGGCCAGAGCTTAGAAAAAACAGCAATTCTGACCGACCACGTGATATACACGCAAGACAGGATACAATCACTGGCGAACTCACCCGGCAGAAGCACAACCTTCTGAGTTCACAATTTGGTACAGAGCAGTAAAACAATGTCAAATTCAGATGTGCGCATTAAGGACAGATGGCCTGCATTGTAACTTTTCTCGTTTTATTCCGTACGATTCTAATCTACCAAAATAATCCTACGCGCGCTATTTAAAAAGGACAGTGGTATTTTTCCTCGCTGAGTAAATTTGTTTGTTTTGATCGTTTATTACGTATCGAGACTACTGTTTTCACTTTAATTGAATTTATTTCAGTTAAAGTATTCGACTAGAGTATCGTTTTTACTGTTCTCTCAATTGGTTTTGTCGTTGGTACTCTTGAGTACCTCTTTTTCAATTGTATCTGTTAGTACTTTTACTCCTAGCAATCTACAGCTCTTCACTTTTTTGGTCATTGATTATTTTTTTTGTTTCTGAGTATCATCACATCTTGAAAAAGAACCCCTCCTAAATGACCGGACAGTGTAAAAAAAGCAGTTGTCAACGTCCGGGTTGTCGTTATCCTGTTGAAAGCGGCATGCAGTGCGACGAGTGCAAAGGCTGGTACCACGAAGTTTGCACGAACTTAACGCCTGCTGCATTCAAACGGTTCAGTAAGAAGGGTTGTGTATGGCTTTGTCAACAGTGCTGCTCGGATGCAAACAGCTTGTTAACCGAGGCCATCTCACTGGTTGATGCTGCAAAGAAGTGTTTTAGCAAGCATAGTCGGAACGCTTCAAACAGCACTCGATCTGTCGACACGCAAATCAACGTGAAGGAAACTAAGATTAGTCCGATGATAGATGACTCACGCCCGTCAAAGAAGGAAAAGCAGTCTCCAATGGGGCCTGCCTTAAACAAAAGCTCGAGAAAAGTAGGGTCTTCTGTTCCCCGTCACCCAGATGGGATCCGACAAGAAACACTTAGAAGCCGCAATCGCAAGGCTCGATCGGTTTCAAGCGGTAACCATAACCCGACCTCTCAGGTCGTCGACAACCCCCAAAATCCAACACTAGGTTTGATGCAACTGTTATTGCTTCTACCAGCACCGTTGACAAATGGGTACAGGTTGTAAAGAAGAAAAGTAGGGATATAAAAGGGAACCCTGAACCCGTAAAAGTAGTTGAAAAATCGAAAGCTGATCATAGCGACAGATCAGCTATTTTTCATAGAATCAAGGAGAGCGAGAGCCCTGAACCTAAAGCTCGCTTTGAGCATGACATTGTACTGATTAGGCAGCTGCCTAATCAACTCATGCCTCAAAATATGACCGGGGTCACCTTGCTAAAGGTGTACAGGCTAGGGAGTCTAGCGGACTCGAAACCAAATCATTCCAGACTGCTTAAAGTAGTATTCAGCTCTTCGAACGAACATGACCTAATTTTACAAAATGGACACAAATTAAAGGGTTCAGGAGTCTTTATCTGAAAGGACCTACCGTTGGCAGACCGTGTAAAAAGACGGGAAGCCGAGAAAGAACTACAACATAGGTTAGACGCTGGCGAAAAGGACCTGAAAATTGTAAATTTTCGGGTTGTAAGACTTCGACAGAGAATGATGCCGAAGCCACTCTGGGTGAAGCACGAAGGCACTTAAACAGGCTTCGGATCTGTTACACCAATGCACGAAGGTTACTTAATAAGCGATCGGAACTAGGTGTACAGATTGACTCTACAAAGCCAGACATAATCGCAGTTACAGAAACCTGGCTGACACAGGCTATAGATAGTATGGAACTTGATTTCCAGGGCTTTACGTTAGTAAGGGCCGACAGAACACAAAAGCGCAAAGGAGGGGAGTAGCTCTATTCATTAGGAATGCTATCCCATTTGTCCTTATCGATGGTGTATCCCATGAGAGTGGGACGTGTGAATTAGTTAATCTTCGCTCAAAATGCAAGGAACAAGAGCTGCTGATTGGTTTGGTCTATCGCAGTTCAAGCTGTGAGGTAAATGAGGCCTTGATAAGCAGTCTCAATACTTGGTCCCAAAGTGGTCGATGTCTAATCCTAGGGGACTTCAATGCACCTATGGTAGACTGGGAAAATCTGCGAACTAAATCGTCGGAGAATCCTTTCGAGCAGGAACTAGTTGATGGGGTTATCACATGTGCTCTGGTGCAACACGCGAAAGAAGCGACAAGGTACGATCCGGACACTGAATCATCCTTATTAGATCTTATATTGACTTGTAACAGCTTAGGTTGGTTGGTTAAGAGTTGACCCCAAACAACCAAGCTTATGCCAAAACAGTATTGTTCAAGTATTCATTCACTTCCTTGTTTTGTATAAGCGTTATATTCCCTATTATCTTATATTGAATGTTGAGAGCCTTTGTTTGTCTGAACAGATAATCCCACGCTCCACTGTGACCGCGCTAAGATCGAAATAAAGACCTATTCACTACTTGTCTGGTTTCTTCTATCAATAGCACGAGGGTTACTTTAAAACACGAAATTGGTGAGCCCTTTTTGAACACAAATTTAACCTCATTTCTGTTATTAACATTTTTTTTACTTAATCGTAAAAGTAGACCTGATTATCCGTAAACTAATTTGAGTATATAACTAGTTTATTCCGTATTATCTTAAGTTATTCGTGTTATAGTAACCACTTTTTGTGCTAACTTTATTGCTATATTTGTCACATACCTCATGTCAGACTCAATAGAAACCCATAATCTGGAGGATTTGTCACCAGTGGAGATAGACACTGTTATGACTACGAAATCCCGACTTCCAGAATTTGATCGTAGTGATCCTGAGTTGTGGTTTGCTCAACTAGAGCATTATTTCACGAGACACAATATCAAATCTGAAGGGATTCGCTATAGAGACTTGTGTTCTATCCTTCCTCCTTCAGTCGCCAAAGAAGTCCGTGACTTGATTTTAAGTCCACCATCACCACAACCATACACCATCTTAAGACGAGAGATAATGAACCGTTTATCATTATCAGATAGTCAAAGAATCCAAAGACTTTTTCAAGGTGAAACACTAGGTGATCGGTCGCCGTCACAGTTTTTACGTCACCTCCAAGTCTTAGTGGGTGATAACACAGTGGGTGAAGCAGTCCTAAAACAAGGATGGATACAAGCTCTCCCATGCTACGTCCAACACTGTTTGGATGCACAGGATCCTGAAACCTCATTATCTCATTTAGTGCGTATAGCCGACAGAATAATGGAAAGAGGTCCTCCAACTGGATCAGGCACAATAAATCACACACAAAAAGTAGAATCAGCAAACGACCCCGTAATAGAAGGACTCATTGCGAGTGTTAAGAGTCTCACTGAGGCTGTCGCCAGAATGCAAATGGGTGATAGAAACAGGAGCAGGTGACCACAACGACCACGATCCAAGTCACAAAACAGGTCACAAATGTCCAGACAATCTGGGCAGTTTTGTTGGTACCACTGGAAGTTTGGTGTCAGATGGAATATCATCCTCGATCGCAAGGGGAAGATTGACATCATCTACCTAGATTTCTCAAAAGCTTTTGATTAGGTTAACCACTTGTGTCTTATCAATAAGCTCAAACGATTGGGTGTTAGACCATCTCTGATCGATTGACTCACCTCATACCTGAAAAATCGACATTTTAAGGTTAGGGCTAATTTCACTTTATCTCAGGCAATGGAATGTCCTAGTGGGGTCCCCCAAGGCCCAATACTAGGAGCTCTTCTCTTCTTGATCTACATAAATGATCTTCCTCGACAGGTAATGTCAGACTTATTACTTTTTGCCGACGACGTGAAACTTTGGAGAGAGATAAGCAACCAAGACGATATACAGGCACTTTAGGAAGATCTGACTCGACTTCAAAATTGGGCAGACGATAACGGACTTACCTTTAACACTTCAAAGTGTAAAGTAGTCCACATGCGACATGTCGCAGACTACAGTTATAACTTAGGAAACTCCTCTCTAGTAGTACCCAAGTCGAAAAAGATTTAGGAGTCTTGGTGCCCTACGATTTAAAGTCTTAAACTAACTGTGACAAAAATGCCTTCAGAGCAAACCTTGCACTGGTAACATTGAAGCATATTTTTGGCCAGTTTGACAGCAGAACTTTCTATATAATCGTCAATAGTTTTATCCGTCCCCATTTAGAGTACGGAAACATAGTATTTCCTCCTTACTCCAAAAGGATAAGGACACCCTGGAGTGTATCCAACGGCGAGCCACGAATAGCGCCTCCATTCACTTAACCTTTACTCATTAGAGTATAGACGTCTTAGAGGTGATTTATTAATGGCTTATAGTATTCTCAACACTTCTGGATATTCTCTTAAACACCTACTTAAGCTTAGTTCCAAAACTAACCTAAAAGGTAACATCCGAACCTGGAGACACAACATAGAAGAACGGACTGTAGACACAACTTCTACCCCTTATGAGTTGGCAACTACTGGAATTCGCTGCCGGCCGAGCTAGTCCACGCGAATTCCCAGGAGTCTTTTAAGAGGAAACTTGATATGTTCTTAAGGACTAAGGATAGTATTAAACTATGATTTACTAATTTCTCTTTCCTCTTTCGTTGTTAACATACCTAGATTCCGGCCTGGGGGTTTTGGTGATCTCCTACTACTAGAAACGGAAGCCTGTTAATCGAAAGCTTCTTCTGTTCCGTCCACAACTATTTGACATTTGACGTCAACAGTAACTGGGGATCTATAGTTCGGTCATACTAGCTAGGTGAATTTATGTACCTCATTAGTCTTAGTGTTTAGTGCAGAATCAAATCACCAGTCCATATTTGTTCTTTGAAGTATATAAAAACTTGAGTCTCAGTTTCAAATAATAGTTCTACGATAGTTTGGTGCCAAGTTAATGTAAGACATTAGGGAGGAAATCATATATGGTAAAATCTCAGCCATCGAACCTCGAACAAAACCGACGTTTTGCTCTGCACACTCGTTCAAACATTTTCTAGGAAACAAAATCAAACACCAAAATTATTGGATATAAATACATGCTTCACTGGTTAACTGTATTCCAAACAAGTCATCCCTACATTTTCACAATGTTAAAGGTGAGATTTGTTGTAGAGCATGTGGGACGTTCAGTGTGAAACGTGGAAAATATATTTTTTAGACAAGTGGGTAGGTTGATGACTCCACCCCCAAACCATTCCAGTTACGAGAGAGTACGTTAGAGTCATGTAGTGCCTGTACCTGTTTGGTGGAGATCGTAATTCACCGAGCAGATGATCACCTATTGTTTACGCCGAGTAACAGTAATGGGCAAGGAGCGAGACATTTAGTGTTTGCGACTAGTGAAGTTCAGTCATTTGCGATGAAACAATTATGGTATGACTACTTAGACTCATTCTCTTTTATCGTGTCAATTTCTAGGCAGTTATATTTCATCAGGTTAAGGAAAATAAGACACAGTATAGCATTGAATGAGTAAAGTTATTTACAAATAAAAGAAGTTTAAAAGAGGTGAAGGTTTTGGATGATCATTTTTTTAAATTTGCAACGAAAAATACAGTGTTCAGATACCAACTAGCCTTTTTTGTCAAAATAATTATAACTCGTTTTAATTATTATAACTTTTGTAGAGTCGTAAAAGGACTAATGTTTAGCGTAGTTGCTCAGTTTTGCTTGCAGTAGGATTTCTCGGTAGGAGGTGAAAACATGTCAAGGTAACAGACATGAGTCACGGAGGTGCTTAGCTTAAGAAAATGTCATTATTACAACTGGTTTGTGACATGACACTTGACCATAAGGAACTGTAATTAAACGAAATGTATTGCCCTACAGACATGGGTCGGTTGATGTCGTCTCCCCACCATCATGTTTGCTGGTCAGTAACACCACATTCCTCTCTCTTGTGGTGCCAGGCTCTCGTACGTTTGTCGTATGTATGAATATTGCTTTAATCTCAGCTCTATGTTAAACACCTAGTTGAAGTACACTATCACTACTAGTTGCATGGTACAAGCTAAAGCATTTGTATTGTTTGCCAGATTTCTATTTTTAGTACATCACCCTGATATAGAGTTAACTAATAGTACAAGTTATAAAATACTGGTCATATAGTATGTTGTTTAGAAATGATAAGGACAAATAGTTGACCAAAGAATATGTAAGAACGGTTTTAGGTTGCAAAATATTAGAGTAAAACGATAAGTGATTAGGAAAAAAACAGTACGAATGCTAGTAATGATAATAAATTACATACTCGTTGAATATGAAGTAGAAGGGTCTCACAACAGTTTAGGATATTTTCGGGGCTTCTTATGGTTGGACAGTCTCTGATTTTCCACCCGAGCAGTCTATAGTTGCATCAAGTTTTATTTGGTCGTGGTCCAAGCTATTTATACGGCTCACTGTGTGCGACGCCATCAATGGTTGGAAACACAGCTATTTAATAGTTATATAGAGGGAATATGGAGCATATGGCAAAAAAAGAACAAAGTATTGTTTGGACTGAGACATGTCAAAATACAGAGGCTATTCGGGGGTCGAATAAATGCAGTCCATGATATGATCTTGGGTGCCAACCGGTTAGATGCTGAATGGACCATCGTTACATTGTAGTGGCCGTGCTTCATTAACCAATCACCTTCGTAACCGTTATCATATAATCGTCGACGGTGTTTGAAATCAGGTTAGAATTACTATTTTTGGCAAATACAACTGGGTAGTATTCTAGTGTGGGCCGAACACATAACTCATAGTGTTATTTTTAATTTAAGTGACAATTACGGTTTATAAACCCGATAAGTATACGGGCTTAATAGGCTTGGGATGTAGTCTGTCCGTTGAACGAACGACTTTTGAAATATTTCACTCTTAAATCGTAGACATTAATTATATGTCTAAACTCCATCTTGTTTAGCTACAAGGTTATCTGTGGATTAAAAGTGCAAAAAAACGTGTACCCAGATTTTCCGGCATTAAGGTAGAGAAACCATTAATCACACCAGTCTTGCAATCTACAGCTGACATTTAAAGTGGGACGTGGGTCGAACGCATTTAATGATTTAACGCTGTCAGCAAATGGAAAGGTTTTGCCATTAATTAGCAGGGAGCATTTATTAGGTTTTTAGCAATGTATCCATTTCAGTTGGTGGATTTAGACAGATTAATTAACTCAAACAGATCAACTCCTCAGATTCACTTCGTCTTTGCCACATATATGTAACGCAGAAATTGATGTTTGATTATCATTTGCAATTAATTGTAACTTTCATAGCACCATTCTTAATTATTATTACACAAATGCGTATACTAATGTCCGGTTTTGTATGACCCAATTTGAATGTTTCGTGTGTGAAAATCCCTCCATGTATACACTTAAATCTTGTTTTTATCGATTCATTTGGTTGTAAATTTTGCTAGTCTTTTTGATTGAATATAGGTTGGTAATATTTATACTTTTTGTAGTTTTTATTTTTCTTACGCTTTCACTTAGTTTCCATGTTTCTTTCTGAACTGCATTTATGTTGTTTTATTTGATACTTAGTCTTGGCGGCGGCCATATTGGTTTGTTCCTCCTTTTCATTGTGTTGCTTGTATTGACTGGAATTGTGCATTTTTCGATTGTGAATTGAAGCACTCCTCCAGAATTGGAAACATTTGTTATAAAGCAACCAAATATTATCTTTTGAACGAATCTGTGCGCGATCTATCCAGACAGGATAGAATAACATTTATTTGTTGTGATTGGTAATTTTCTCGCATCCTTTATCAACTTCCTTATTAATTGTAATTTAGACTTGATTAATTGATCAATTATTGGTTGGATAGCTGGGTGGTCATATTTGTTTAGGTAACAGTGTACAATCAAATTTATGATGAATTTTAGAACCGTCATTTTACCCATTTGTTTTGTTTTGGCTTTAATCGGGAACGGGAGCGTATCTAACCCACCTAGACAGCTATTCTTCCGTCCAAACTTTAGTTAGGATCCTACAATTTTCAGTCTGTATACCATTACATAAATCTACATGTATTTAACCCAGTACACTAAAGGATTTTTTATTTTATTTTTTTAAATTATTGGTTTACTTCAGAGGTCGATATTCACCACACAGTTATTACTATCATGGTTGAACCTCTCCACTAGGTGTCCATTTCTTTCATCTCTCTCTTTCCCTTCTAAATAAATATTATTCTTAAGATTACGAAGTTTGCAATTAAGACAATAACTTGTGTTACATTTAAAATAACTTTACAGACTCGTTTTATCTTCACCATGTATATATGACTCATACGTGATATTTCGTTACCCTTTTCACTTAATCGTGACTTTCATTGCATCACACCAAACTATGACTGCACAAACACTTATTCTAGCTTCATATCTTACTGCAATAGTAAGTTATTTTTTCCTAATTATTTTCTATGTTATTTTTGTTGCTAATTCGACGCCACATACTTAGTCGTTTATTCTTGTTCTGTCTTCATAAACTCGACTATTAAGCTATTTGCATAATTGACGTCTTTATTTCTATTCCCTTATTTTCTAACTTTCCTTCCCTCAATTCAATTCAGTATTCTTCTCAAGTACACAGAACCTGATTTATTATTATTCTATTGTTATTACTCTCTTTTTCAAATATGGCAAATATAGTGCTCCCATTTTTGAAAACTGTGTATAATTGCGTTGTGCGCCTAATTCCAGGGTGCGTGATGCTGTTGACTTTTTGTCATCCGGTCAACTAAGTACAAACCCAAGAGTTTATACAAATATGTGACTGTCGTCGTATAAAGCATCTCAAATGAACTTGGGGCTGCAAACATTTTGTAGCTTGAACTCGCCGTAAGTTTTTGGAATATTGTCTTCGTTGTTTGGCAGTAGAACCAGGAAATCGGAAATCGGTGAGTCGGAGGTCGAAAGAAAAGATATTAAGGGATGGATCATGATAAGTGAAGAAAAAAGACGGAGAATCAAATCTAGATAACCATCCAGTCCTTGCTTACTCTGCTATTCAATATGTATCCACATCAGTTAAAGACCATCCTCGCTAGTGCTTGATTTTCTTAGAAGTTAATTTCACTAAAAGTATGTAAATGCTAACAAAGCTTGTTAATGAACTATAGATGACAGGTTATTAGTGTCGATTGTGTTAGTTTCCCATGAGTACTAATCATTGTTACAATACAATACACTTGAGCATCAGTCAACGGAGTGATAAAAATAGGTTAATATAAGTGCAAGTGAATCGATAAAGTCAAAATGGGCATAAGAATTAATAAATAATCCTAAATATCATCACTAAATTTAAAATCGACACATCACAAGGAAGGCATCAGAAAACGATTATATGCCGCTCCAAAGTAAGAGTGACCATATAGGTTTAATTTTTGATTTCCATTTCAGTATCAGTATCAGTATGTCAGCTGAGGCTAAGCCGAACGTGTGGTAAACAAATGCACAAGAAATTTTACGCGCACAGTCTTTCGCAGATTGGACGATAGGACTGAAGTTCACCTAATAAACGGCCTGGGGGTGCTTACAAATTTGTACATAAATCTAACAAAACCAAATGTACTTTCAATGATGCTCTGGTAGACCAGACGATTTATAAACGCAAAAAGTAACGACAAAGTTAATAAAGATCAACAGTAATATTAACATATATAAGTTAATTATTACAAATACAACAGAAAGTTGGAACTTTACTTAAGTTCACCAAATTGATGCGTTTTCGGCTTTGGTCTGGTACTAAGAAACCACAATTATAAATGCTTGCTAATTCCAATCTGGTTGACGAACTCTCCGGTGATATAATCCAACGTAGGATGTGATGTATTCCAATTACAATCTATAAATGTATATATTATTTTATTTAGACTTCAGTTAACTCAATCACAAACGAAGATAGAATGAGGAATGTGTGAGTAGTGGTGTATTTGTTAGCCAGCAAGAGTATGTAACGCTATGTCAGTATCACAACGGAAAGTGTGTTCAAGGTCATTGACTAAAACAACAGGTATAGTCGTTTGATGATAAATATACGTACAGTGAAAGGGTGACAAAATAAATACAAATAATAATAAAAACTATTTACAAAATAGGCTTGTTAGGTCTATCTCCACAATACTGAGGAAATTATAGAACTGTTGTGACCTACTTTTACCGAGAGAGTGCGATTGATTTAATGGAAACAATCATTATTATAACCATTTGTACCAATGATTGTTGTACTGTGCTCGTTTGTTTAACTGTGTAAGGACAGCCATGTTGTTACTATTCCATTGATTGTGACCTTATACGGGTTTGGTTACGCTCGGTAAACACGCTTGTACTCCTTTTGGCGCGATCTCGGTATCCATTCGATACCACGGGATTGCCAACAAATACATCTCGGCTACAGCCATCAACTGCCTTCTGATATTTGACTTACGGGGGATTTTATCAGTTGACTGGCACGTAGTATTCTTGTAGTGCTGTTCATAGTCAATTTCGACTCAACCTCACGCTACAGAACTTTCTAGCATTGTTCATTGTCGAAGTTCGCACTCTTCTCCCCAAAGGGAAAAGGATGTGGGAGTGAATTATATTTGTGAGAACTGGAGAGACAGTAACAGTAACAAAGATTCTGCAGCACTACGCCTTAGTCCTAAGTTAGTCTAGAAGCCTGTACAAAAAACTTATTAAGAAACCATTGGAGTGTAGTGCCATTGGATCATAACCACACAATCCTCAAAGCTGAACACGAGACTACTCGGAAAATAGATATTCAGTATTTAGCGCGGAGAAATACCTAACGATGGAGAAGGAGGGAACCAAGAGTTGAAATAATTAGAGTTGATCGAATGGCATAGCTCGGCTTTGCAGGCGTGGTCCTTGCTGAATGTTACCTTATATCTTTTATTCACATTAAATATATTGTTCTATCTCTAGCCTAAGCTTGTTCTACATCATGTATTGGTGATTGTTACGATACGATGAGTTGGTGTGGACGATGGTACGACTTCTACGTAAGATCTTATAGATTAGGCAGTTATACCATGACAAGTCAACAATTTTAGGATTAGGTCAATTGTTAGCGCAGTACTAATATCACAGTAGACCTTATAAATACCGTCTCGTGAACCCAACCAGTTTAAGTGTTAAGATTCAGAGAAGATTAACAAAAGACTAACACTCTCCGGACAGCATCATGGTTTTTTAAAAGTTATCCGTGTCTCACGAACTTATTATTAGTTTGAGAAGTTCAATGTTTTTGTAGGGACAACGATTCTTAAGCACAGGATACATGAAGCTAAACATTCAGTAATCGAGAATATTTACATTAATTGTTGAACATCAGAATAAGGTCAATAAAGACCAGCACAGAAACACTTAAGCGAGTTGGCATGGGTCGGTCATGAAGATGTGGTCATTATATTTAATCTCTTGATCTTTAAATTAAACGTATTGTTTTATCCCAGGCCGAAGGGGATAATTCAGTGCTTCAGAAAGATATAAATAAACCTGTGGAAATGTCTGACACTTGAAAGGAGGTGACTAATGCTTCCAAGTTCTTAATGATAAATATTGGCTATCGAGACACTGATAATCATTTAGCAAGCAATGTTTGGTTACTCGTTATCCTGACGCAAGATTATTGAGGAGTCACTACCAGTCAAGATTTTAAAAATGCTGCCTGCTGCTTTGAAGCAGCTGCTACGGTCATAAGATCTTCTGACGATCACGTAGGACCACCATTCACTCATATAATAAATCACTCTTCGTGCTTTGTGCAGAGTTCGTTAGGCTGAAGCCCAAGAAATCCATAAAATTAGCCGGTCAGCGTCTCAACAAAACAACAAGCTGTCGAAAACAACTCAACGAGCTATAGCTAAGTCAGTCGTTTGAATCACGACCTATAAACCTACATGAACCAGGATTTACTTACTTGTTGGTTGAATTAAGACTGCAGATCATCAAACAATGAGACGCCGAAAACTTGGCTTAAGCTCCACACACCATTACATTAAAAAACGTTGGACGAAGTGAGGAACCTCTGTCTCCAGGACTCGCACAGAACATTCCGCTCCTGTTCCTAACAAACTGGAATTAAAGCTAAATGTTGATTCAATGACCGGTGACTGGTCAAACGGTACACTGTTTTTGTTTCTGAAGTGATATGTGACGCTTTTTTTTGGCCAAACTGTTATTTATTTTATGACCTTGAAACATGTTTCCCGTCCAAAATTACATGGGTTTCTTGAGGATTCGTCTGCACAAGCACTGCTCGCCCCTTCGGAATAGTTCCGTAATGCTAACGAAATAAAATATCATAAACGATTTATAGACCTATTACGGATTAAGCGATGTGAAAAGATTAGAACAGAAATGGTTACCTGTTATCCGGAAGATTGATTTCGAAAATTCAAGTGTAAGTCAACGTTTGTCATTACTGCTAGATTCAGGATAGAGCTGCGAGTAATCAGAAGTCCTTCGTGTTGTCAATGTTCCCTTATCCATCTGGAAGTTTGCACATGGGACACTTACGAGTTTATACTGTTTCAGATGTCTTAACCCGCTATAAAACAATGTGTGGTGAGTTGACGATTTGTCCAATGGGTTGGGATTCATTCGGTCTGCCTGCAGAAAATGCTGCTATTGATCGAGGCGAAAACCCACTGAATTGGACCCGAAAGTAAGCTAACATAGTCAGAAGTCCATCCATACATTATGTGCCTATTAAATTGTTTCTTAAAAGTGTTGTAAGTTTTGTCTACATATATTTATTTCCCGGTGTTAGCCTAAGGGTATGCAGTCTATATTTTGGCACCGAAATTTCGGGCGTCCGAACCTGGTTATATGAACTCTGTCGGTCCAACATGTTTCCATTGTTAAAATTTTCTCAGTGTTAATTGCGGTTAGCTAACATTATGAAACCTCGTCGTCCGGTTGCTTTCTTGAATGCCTTTTTTGAATAATGAGTAAAAAAGCTTCAAGTCTTATTTTCATAAGAAGTTCACACTATTTATAGCTAGTTTGATCGTTTTATTAGAAAATGGAGACCAACCAGTATACTACCAATATTTCTTACATAAAGGTTTTTCACTGTACTTTAACTAGTCTCGAACTAGTTTTTTTGCTCCTGACAGCTACTTTAAATTTGACGTCGACATTCTTCATTCGATGGTCCCACTGTACATATGATTATTTGAAGGCCCTTATGGTCGATTAATCTTGACCTATCAATCTACGTAAGAAATATTTGCAATCAATCATACTGATAGAATTACTTGGTTTTTTTTTTTCGTTTTTGAAATTCAGCATTTGGATTGGACTTCTGATGTATGAAATTTAATTTAAAACATTTGAAGGCAGGATTGTAATTTATGGACGAACTAATCACGTATAAGATAACAGGTCTCGCATTTTGGCACGAAATTCACTCATCTGTTTGGATAAATAGAGTTTTGGAATTATAGACAATGTCAGTTCGTGATGAAAACCCGAAATCCAATTCCTAACGTTAATCATCAACTGTGAATCATAATTCCGATTCCTCACACAGGTTTATAACCCTCATTTTGTCCTGGTTGTTAGGTGGACACTCTCAAAGTCAGTCTAGCGTCTCTCAAAGGTCGTCCATAAATTATATCACCCATTCCAAGTTGCCAATTCACCCAGGATTTAGGTGTGAACCTTATTCTGAGTTTGGTGGCTTGTGATACTACCAGGTTGCCCAAACCGAAGTGAATCAGAGTTCGAACCTAGTGCTTAGTGGCCGGGAGTTGGACCCCATTAGGTCTTGATTCCTTATTGGTTTTAAGAGTTGTGTTACTTAACTCTAATAAACCGGTCTTTCCATTTGTTTTGATTCACTAAGTTAAGAAGTATAGTTAAAGGTAACGTTCAAATATGCCAAATTCGGCGTGCATAGCGGGACAGAATGTATCACATTTTTGCACTTGAGTTATTTGTAAGTTTTTACACTCGATACTATAAAATGAGTTACATTCTGGTGTATTCTGATAATTTTTTCTTCATAAAGGGATGTAAACAGTAGTTCCTATATGGTGTCGTTAAGCTTCAAGCATGGCTGTCACTGAGATTGGGCAACCCTACCTAACCCCTCTGCTTGAATGGAGCCATCGAGAGAAGTGTTTGTATGCCTTCACTTTGCCTGAGGTTTTTGCATATATAGGGCCTTCAATATGTTAATAGATGTCTCAGGCACACATTTCTTCAATAGACAGTCCCAGGGAACAGTCCTGTCCAATGAATCTTAAGTGGCCCTGATGTATGACGGTGTTCTGACATTTGGTGGAGGGTGAAGATGTGATCGATACATCCTCAACCAGAACGAAAACCAGGCTGCTCCTCTCGTGTCAATCTTCCTCGGGCATTAAACAATCTGCCGAGTATGACGGAAGCCAATAGTTTGGACCTAATCGAAAGTAGACTTATCCTCTGATAGTTCTTGCATAGGTGACGTGAACCCTTTTGAAGATAGAGACAAGGGTCAACTCATTTCATGATGTCGAAACACTAGTTGCAAGACAAGTTGTAAACAACTCGGCCAGTTGTTTAACTAGAAAGTCACCACTATCTTTAAAAAGGGCCGGAGGTAAGTCATCTGGGCCTGGTGATTTATAGCGCTTCAAGAGTTGAAGTCCCTTGCAGACTTCCGCCTCGTTAGGTGGATCAGTCGTCATAGGCGATGGAGGGCAGTACAGTCTGATCGATGTTCCCGGGACAACAGACCAGTTGAACTGTTCCTCGAAAAACCCTCCCCATCGTCCAAGACGTCGATGTTAGTAATTTGAACGATCATCTTCACAGGCTGTTTCGCTCGCGCTAGACGAAATTGAGAGTACGGAAAGCGAATGTCCGGTGCTTTTACTGGTTTGGTGGATGTGGAGGATTCACCTAGGGGAGTTAGAAAACACTGATTCCAAACCAATGGTGCTTATGGGCTCCAGGATCCTGAGGGAAAAATGGCGTATGAACCAGTTGTCGGCCACCGGGTACCATGGAACTTCATTTCGGAACTTTGCTCCACTGCCTTGTGGATCAGACCTTTAGGTCAAAGGCCACGGGTGTGGCCCCCTAAGAAAACTACCCGCTTCAATTTGGGCACCCGGGCATAGACATAATGGTTCGAGAAAAAAGATCGAATCCACGGAATAAAAATGTACAAGATAATTAAAAAAACTCGAAATCTAGGAAGAAACAAAGTGTGGATTTATCTATGCGATTGCAACTGATTTTTAGTCATGCTGTCCAACCATTGGTTACGATAATCCCTCAAACCCTAATCATGTAGTTTGTACTCATCAACATGACTTCATTAATTAGTTGTTCTATGGATCGACCCCACGTCTTGGTTTGCTTGCCTACGATTTCTAACCTGCTCGTTCCCATAATTTCTATAATTGTATTATTATGTGTTATTTCAGAAACATACTTACAATGAAACAACAAATAAATGAAACCATGTCTTTGGCTGTTGATTGGTCAAGAGAATTAAGCACTTGTGATCCTAATTATTATAAATGGACACAATGGCTTTTTCTTAAATTATATCAATCAGGCATGGCTTATCATCGTCCAGCCTATGTCAATTGGGATCCTATTGATCAGACTGTCTTAGCAGATGAACTTATTGACAGTCAAGGATGTTCATGGCGTTCTGGTGCTAAAGTGGAACGACGTCCTTTACGTCAATGGTTTTTCCGAACAACTGCTTATTCTGAGGTATGTTAACATGTATCGAATAGTATTCATGTGCTTTTTTTGTATCGCGTACTAAAAAGTTTTAAATCATTTTTATCGAACTTATTCTACAGGATAATATAAAGTATTAGGTTAGTTAGAAGGTTGCAGTATTCATTCAGCAAATGAGTGATAGATCTACTAAAATTAATTATAGGGTATCGATTGTAGTTTAGTTTTTATCGACCTAATTTAGATCAGTGCAATAAAGTGATTTCTTTTGATACTCATATTTCAGTTGTACATTTTTTTGTTTATGGCATTTTGTTTCATTCATTTGAAGCGGAATGGAACCTTAGTCTTTCAAAGATGTACAGCTCTTAGGTAAAAGTTATGGGTTTGAACCTTACTCCATTTGTTTAAGTTTGGTCAACTATCGCCTGTAATGTGATTAACAACTGAGTGCATGGTTTTCATTGGCATATAAGTCGTATTATTCATATCGTTATTATTACTTCATTTGCAATTAATAAAGTACTATCATGATAGACAGGATAAGTATGGCTATGTCACGTGCTTGTGCTCTTGTCACCTCAGGGTCAAATGATAGGTGAGAGATCGTAAACAAGACACGTTATTTAAGGAAGTCGATTATACTGCACCCTGGGTTTCATCCTACGTATCTTTGTTTAGGTTAGAAGACGAATCGTGTATATACCTAAAGTTTGTGTAGATTATAATTCGGTTTGTTAATTAAACTATCCTATTCATTTCCGTCTTCTTATTTGTACAATGTGTTATACCATAGAAAGTGTATGTTGTGACTGGACTGGACCGCAAAACACTTTACACTAATTTCAATATCTTTGAATCCTCTAATATCTATTGTTTAGTCTCTTTTAGATGGTTTAAAAGATATTGAGAATAATCAGTGGCGTGACGTCATCCAGTTGCAACGTGGTTGGCTTGGTCATTTGAATGGTACTCAAATGGAGTTCAATATTTACTCATCTACCGAACACCATGAAATTAATCCACAACAATCATTTCTGGATTGTGGACATTTAAAGAATATCGTACCTCAAAATGAACGACTAGTTGTATTTACAAAATATCCGAGTCTAGCAGTTGCTGATTTAATCAGTCATGTAAAAGTTGGACCGGATAGTGTTTATTTTTCAGATATCTATCGAAAGGTATGCCACTCTTTTTACTTGTGTAATCGTAACAATTTGTTGATAATAACATGGATTTTCTCTCCGTTTGTTTCCGGAGCCACTGTAAGCGGAAGAAATTATTCTTCCACGTTTAAGAATTGATTAACAAGTGTGCATCGTTCAACATACCGTCGTTAAGTTTAAAACCAAGGCATTAAGGGAAAATACCAACGCTTCCTTGATTTCAAACTATGATAAAATATGTGATCCCACTCAATGTAGCTGGTTAGCACTTTCTATCACTTTTGACCTGGATGGCCTTAGCAGTGTAACACTTTGCTAGTGACTAGTGTTGGGTAAACTGTTAATTTGACTGGTTATTTTCTAACCGGAAAACTGACATCACATGAGACTATTAGAGGGTCGTCCGATGCATATATGTTAACCGGTCTGCCATTAGCTAGTAATGCTGTTATCAGATACAGTAAATCACTCGGTAATTTGGTCTTACAGAAGGCTAGTTGCAGTCTTATAAGTTCAGTGGCAACGAATCAAATAAAAACCCAGATATAAATTCCCGTATATCAATTTTCACGGCCGTATCATTATTTCTATTAACCATCCATGTTTATGATAATGTTATGCGATAAACCCTATAGATTCCTAGATTTTTCTATCCAAATAACACACAATTTAATTCCTGAGGACATAAAAACTTTAACGTTACCAACTACTCATTAATAATCAAATTTGTCTGGATTTTCAGATATCTCTTGAGCTATTGAGTGTTCCGACAAAAGAAGTATCGTTGTCGTGTAGGCACTTGTCACCAATAACTGTGCATATAGCTATCCTATTTTTTATAAGAAAAGACGAATCTCTGTTAACTATTGTTGCGACCATGCCTAGATATCAACAAATTAACTGTCAAGAAATCAGGGAGGATTAAATGGTTGTTTCGTCCTACTTAGTGGATCTTTAACAAAGTGTACCCATAAACGCATAGGAAACTGAGTCTGATAACTAAGTTAAAAACTTACAGTTAGGTCTCACATTGTGTCGTTAGTACATACGACTAACAAGATTTCTAGTCAAGATGAAATAATCATCAAGTATGCTCCTATTTTTCAATGGTTCTGTGTTGCTGTTACCTAATGCGTAATAAAACCTAATTTCAAGTTGAATACCTAATTATTATTCCTATTGGTTAGTTTTTAAAGAAACTATGGTCATTTGGATTGAATATTCATTTATTAATGTTGAAGTAATGTTAAGTTACTGATTTATTGATGGGAAATTGTAATAAAATATGTGACAAATTGATAATCTCAACTTGTCAATAATTTATTTTCCACTCATTAATTATACTATGGTTGGAAGAAAGTTAGGGGCGGCCAAACCAAAATGTGGCATCAGTGCTTGAAGTCACTAACTTGTGGTCTAAGCCATGTTGGTAGATGCAGACTATTTGGTTGGGATCCGCGTAATTATCGTAATCAATAGTTGGAGACTGTGGGTGACATGGCTCAGAATCGATCACAATGGAGTAGGTGTATACACTTTCTATCTTCCCTTAAACTATGAAATTAAAATTGCTTCATGTCTTTCTTCCTGTCCTTATATTCAATCTTTCTTTTATATATTACCACCACTGAATTAACTACTCCTATGAGTTTGGTGTTCATCTTGTTGTGCTAATGTGTTATGGCAACTTGAACCGATGCATATATATGCTTGGTCTTGCGTTGTAGCTGACTGGCATTAATTATACTGTATTCAGTTAAATAATTAACGTTCATATAGTTGTTTGTATATGTCTCACTTTCTAATTTGTTATTTATTTATTTATTTATTTATTATCCATAGCCTGAGCATAAACGTGATTTAAACTTTAGTCGAAAGTTAATCTTATACTCAGACTGGAATAATTCATGTCATAATGATAGTAATAATAAATTATCTATTACATCATGTACATCTGTATCACCTTGGCCGGAAATTTTAAACATATTTATTCGTCATCCATTTACAGGACGTTCTATTCCAATAATTCGTGAAAATATTCCATTATCTAAACTTCCTAGAGCTTATCCAAATGAATTAGGTATGATTATTATTATTATTTTCTTTTTTTAAAATAGAGTAATTAGTTCATTTTGTGAAATAGTTCAAGCAACTAATGATCTTTCTTCGCTTAGGTCATTAGTACAAGAAGGTATCAAATAGATGTACGCCACATAAATCATTCAATTTGTGTGAGGGCTAGGATACTGTCCGGGTGCCTAAACTCGGGGGCCACACTCTGAGCCTTCTACCTAAAGGTCTAATCCACAAGGCTGTGGAGCAACGTCAGGAGATACAGTCTTATGGTAGCCAATGACCAACAATATGTTCATACACCATTTGTTCCCTTAGGATCCTGGAGCCCATGTGCACCATTGGTTTGGAATCAGGATTTTCCAATTCCTCTAGATGGATTTTCCATATCGTTTATTTTACTCTAATAAAGTCATTTGAGATGAAATAGTTATTTTATCCAATGGTTACAATTATTTATAGCCTACAATATTACACCTATCGGTTAGTCATAAGCAAAGCAGAATCTAATATACATGATAAATTTATTAATATTAGTATGAATTAAATGGGCTAAAATGGAACTGTCAACCGTTTTAAGTACACCTTTATTTAACCACACTGAGAGGTGATTACGAACCCGAATATACACGTTTCTAGAACATCTGCCAATATAACTTGCTCCATAGGAGCAGTTGAATTGATAGATACAGAAAAAAGTGGCTAGTCTAGGCAATTTATCTTTCAACCTCGAAGTGATCATTGGACATGTGGAAAACATTAATTGTAGTTTACCTGCATTAAAAGTTCTTTGGATTGATCTGCATAACTTCGGTCTTAGGATTTCACTAGGTGTACCGCCTCTGAATTGTAAGTGTATATACTATTGTAGTGAACAAGAACACAAATGGGGGACGATCGAACATATTCCAACACAAAATTACAGAATCACTTAGTAAAATCTGAGAAGCAGACAGTAAATATCTAATTTGCATAATATGAATCAATTGCCTCAGATTTTATTGTTCCTTCATTTGCTTACCAATTACTTTCCGTTCTCGTTCTTTCCTCCATGATCTACTGAAATATATTCTACTCCTGACTATCATCATATACTACTTATGTGGATATAAGTAGCTCACACCACACTATCAGAAATTATTTTCTAAATATAACTGACCATATATTACTACGTTGAAAGTATTTATTTATTTATTTGAACACATAAATATTAGTACAAGGGGGCACCAGATACATATGCACCACACAATAATGATGAGAATGGAGAGAGATAAAGGATGTAATGTGAATGTAAAAAGAAGAAAAGGGAACAATAACGACCACAAATTAGTGTATGGTAGTGAAATAGTAATAATAATGGGGGAAACAGAAAGGTACAACCAGAAAGAATCTTTTCAGTCAAAAAAGTTACGGTCAGTTTTTATGAAGAAGGTAAAAGAAGGTTACAGAAGGATCGCCACTGGCTTTTATTCTGAGCCATATCTGATAACGTCATACACTGACCACCTCTCTTTTTCCAACCAGTCCCAGCGTCGGCAAATAATTCACGACGTGGAATTCTCTGGGACGACATTCGGAGAACATGTCCAAGCCACCAAAGTCGGTGTTTCAAGATGGTGACACCAATTGAATTATCATCTCTGTGCCCGAACACACGATGCCGAACCTCTGCATTACTGACATGGTGTTGCCACTAGATGTCAGCAACCCTCCGGAGACAACGATGATCGAATACAGAGAGTCGTCTAACATCCTTAACTCGGAGAGCCCAGGTTTCACAAGTATAGAGCAAAACTGCTCTCATCGACACATTGTAGATCTGAGCTTTTATATCCAGCCTAACATTATGAAGGTGCCAAAGATGGCCCAGATTAATATAAGCCTCTGTGGCTTTCATTATACGTGAATCGATCTCATCACTCACGCCACCATATTGAAAGTAATGTGTTACTAATTGATTTATCTTAATTTCATTTTGTTAAATTGTTTAATTATTGTATACATATTACTTCCATTCAAATATTTTTTTCCCTCAATCTTTTTTAATTGTCATTAGTCTTTTCTATAAATGGTCAAACATCTGACTTCTCATCAGAATCATTAGATATACCTTTACCACCAGGAAAATTAATTTCTCCAGGAAAAGATTTATTAAATTTAGATGAATCTAATGTTATCATTAATGAAGAGGATTTGAAATGTTGTATATTATCCACTCCAATCTTTGAAGTATGTAAAAAACAATTCATTTTTTGTTTGTTTGTTTGTATGTACTTCAATTTATGTGTATAAAATATCTTGATGGAGTTTTGTTCTCCGAGCTGGATGGTTTGGTTGTGGAGCTTTCATGATGATGAAAGCTCCACAACCAAACCATCCAGCTCGGAGAACAAAACTCCATCAAAATCATCCACCTGATCTACAAATCTTCTACCATCTCGAAATTGCATAAAATATCGTTTATCATTTCTCTGCAATAATACTAAATTAGGTATTTAATACTTTTATTTCTAGAAATTTCATAGGTTGAAATCATGAGTCGATTGAAGCTAGACCACCATGGAAAACCTGGAAGCACTGGACGGCCGTTTCGTCCTAGTGCGGGACTCCTCAGCAGTGCGCATCCACGATCCCGTAATGGTGTACGGTGGCGCAACTTCGTGGATTGGTTGAAGTTAGACATTAACACCGTTGGATGCCGGCTCAGTGGTCTAGTGGTTAAGTGCTCGCTCGTGAAGCCAGTAGGTCCTGGATTCGAACCCCGCGTGGTGCGGGATCGTGGATGCGCACTGCTGAGGAGTCCCGTACTAGGACAAAACTGCCGTCCAGTGCTTCCAGGTTTTCCATGGTGGTCTAGCTTCAATCGACTCATGATTTCAACCTATGAAATTTCTAAAAAAAACTCCACGAAACCCATTCTGACTTTCATTTCTATTGTACAGATAGACATCACCGAAATAGAGCATGGAACAAGTTTCAATACCTTATTATCACAGTAAGATGAATACATCAAAAGAGATCAAAATAATGTGGTAATAGTAATAATAATATAAAGAATGACTTAACTTTGATATTATGGTCTTAAAAGATAGAGTAGAATGGTTTATATGGAGGAATACTGGAATTTTTTAAAAATTATGTGGAAGATAAAGAGTAAATGTGTCTGCACTGCTACAAACAATTCTGAGCCTTATCACTCTAAACCTTCAACCACCAACCATGCTTATCATGCAAACTGCAATGAAATAGTGTGCATGTAGCGACATGGTCAATGACTTGATGGACTGATGATATGTTTTTGTTTGAACGCTTTTAACTTTCCTCGTGCCTACTACCTCATTACACGCTATTACTTCTACCAATCAATGGAACTGAAAATATGTTGTTTTTGTCGACCAGTCTATTGACATTTTATATTTGGTTGATGCATAGTTCAGCGATGGTTTATTACGTGAATTACTTACATTTTAATCAATACTACTGGATCGAGGTTGTAAACCTCACTCCATCTACTTCTGTTTTGGCAAATGAGTGTTAACATTAACTAAAGTGAAAGAATAGCTTGCTTACCAGGTACAGATCCATGTACATAGTTCTGAACCACACTCTATTTTTGCAGACCAATGTTACTAGCCGGTTGCTCAACTCCAAGTAGATTGGTTGGGATTCTAACCCTGGACCTAGTTGCTAAAGGTCGAATGCCCTAGCTAGTGAGCTGCTGCTCCATCATAACGTTTGATCCTATGCTTCGTTATACTTTTTCTGAGTTCATCTACTGAGGTACTAAACATATAGTTTTCATGTGAATTTGTATTTGGCGCTTTGGATCTGATTTCAATCAAAATCTTGCGGATGAAATGTCACTAATTTGGCCGTTTCAAAATAACTCCACTATTTATATTAATCTATTATTACTTATTAATTTATTTTTTCTATCCACATACAACACAGAGAGGGATCTCATTATTTTTATCATTTATATATATTTCTTGTTTATATGTACAGTAAATTGGTATACTTAGAAAGTAATTCCTAGTTGCATTTAATTAGTTACTGTGATAACCTTTTAGCAAACAAAAATAAAAAATAATATAGGATAAAGTAGATTCGTTTTCTTTCATATGCTCTGAATCTTCCACATGCCCTCAGATGCCCTGGTACGGCTGGCGGTGAGGAGAGTTCACTCTACCTCTTGAAATGCTCTCACATGGCCACGCATATACAGCCCCTGTCAGATAAGTCCTACTCACTGTCTTCTCGAGATGGTGTTGTTTACGAAGTTGAGAGGACGAAAAGCGAATGTCTGGCTCTTTAACCTGGTTTGTGGGTATGGAGGATCCACCTAGGGGAATAGGTAAACCCTGATTCCAAACCAATGGTGCACGTGCGTTCCAGGATCTTAAGAGAACAAATAGTGTATGAACCTATTGTTGATCACCGGTTATCATGGGACTGCATTTACTAACGTTGTTTTAATGCCTTATGGATTAGATCTTTAGATCTAAGACTTGGGGAGTAGTCTCCTAAGAAAACCACCTGCATCTGTTCGGGCGCATATATTTGGTGCCTCCTCATTGATTCAAGATCGAATGTTTCAACAAACTAATAGACAGTTTAGTAGTTCTTCCTAATTCTAATCATTTCAGGCAATAAAAACTAATTTCCCATATGAGAGAAAATATCAATGACCTTTTTTTCACGCTTAATTTTTCTAAAAGCTTCATGGGAAAACAGTTGGTGAATCTATGGATAAAGCTATGCAAATCTTAAAGGTAAGTTAAGCTAAACCATTTAGTTAATTATAAGTATGATTACCAAGATTTGATTTGATAATTTCGAATAAATTTAGCATTGGGTAGATTGTTATAAATAAATAAAAGTAATATATTTGTAGATATCACAATGAGTAGAACAATTAGATTTTCTGACGTTTCGTAACTTGGTGTAAGCCACTTCTTCAGAGTAAATAAATAAGCAAATTAAAATTAATCCAAGTTTAAATAGTACAACGGGACAACACAATCAATCAATTGTTTTATGAGTGAATTTTACAGTTCAAAATTGATTTGAATTAAGAATTGTTCTATTGTACAATGTATTATGTATGGATTTTAATTAGTCATAGGATACTGCAATAGAATTTAGGATAAATGCATAGTGGCCCAAATTTCCCCAATTTATATTGGCAAAAGAAAATATTGAAGTTAACATGTGATACAGTGTAAGGGTTTCAAAGTGATAATGAAGATGTAGAAAAGTGTACTAAAGTCAATATTTAGATGAAGATAAATATTAAATGAGCAAAATCACTGTGAATCGATGTCGGGTCGTGCTTATTATGGGTGTTTTGTGATTAAATTCCAAAAGTATCATCCTTCATAACATTTAATATTTGCATTTCATCATTGTATTTAGAGTAAAAAAACACTATTTTAATGCTTGCTTTACACCTTTCATTTAAGTATGCTATCATTATTTCCTGGTTAGCGCTTTTTTTAGCAAGTTAGTTTTCTACGTAATGGGGTCGCTAATCCCCATGCTCAACCCTCCTCATTTGCCCATATATGGGACCGGCAGTAACTGTAGAAGAGCTACAAGCGGAGTTAAAGTATGATATCAACCTATAGTAAACAGCATGTATATGACAGAGTTGACTTAGAAAATTGTAGATACTGAACATATTAAAAGCACATAGTTCTATCTAATCATCTAAGATATTTAGTGCAACAAAATTTCTGCTATAGTCATAAGTTTTATGAATACATATGGTATACTTATCCAACATTACGTTATGTAAACAATAGTATATTAAGATCTCAGCATCTATCTAGGCAAATATCAATTTTAGACCAAACTATTAGTTATACGATTGTCACATTTTACGACTAACTGTTCATTATCCAATGACCAATTTCGTATTTGTCTAGTTCTTTTAAAGGTTATTAAATCTCATCGGTTATATTGCACTACAGTAGAAAGGATATCATTCCACTTATGATTGTAGTTACACATTACTGATAAGTAGCAACTATCGTGAAACCTAAATTCAAGATTCCCTGCTTAATATCTCTAAAACACTTAACTTCCAACTAATAGTTCGTAGATTCAAACTCCATTTCAGTCACTTCGGTTTATGCAGTCATTACACAGATAATGTGGTTCAAGGCCAATTACATAATAGAATAATATGTTGAATAGTATTTTCTGAACCGGTTTTTGGTTTGTAAACCTTTTCACTTATAATTATGTATTCACTACGATTCTAATTCTTTATATTGTGTTCTGCTATGTTGTCCTTCCTTTTTTTCTCTTTGCTATCTTCTATCCCTTTTTGTTCCTATATTTTCCCTATTCTGTATTTCCTACTTATTTATTCTTTGTATGATAATTGTTGTTGTGTTGTTTTCTGCATGTCCAGTGATTTATATTCATTGATTTTAATTGATTAATATCGATCAATTGAGTTTCTTTTTATTGTTTTGATGATAATGGTTATATTAAAGAATAAATATTTGTAGTAGTAGTTGCTTGAGTTGGATAGTACAATGAATTGACTTATTATTTGATTAGAGTGAGTTTTTATAGTAAAATAATAATGATTATACTGTTACACGTTTGCTTAAATTCAATTATGATTCCAAATCAATTAGGATTGAGAAAAGGACTTCAAAGTCATGGCTCATATCTCAAAATAGAATGTTTACTACCAATCATACAATGATTAATTTTGGCTCGAAAATCATTGTTGAATACATGTAAGATGTTGAATTCTTTCGAAAGACACTCATTTGTGAATGCGGAAATGAATTTAGATACAAATGAGATCAAAGGATATTTCTTTATATCGTTTGACATGACTAGAGCCCTTAAACAACATAACAATTTCATGAATAATGGAAAAACAATGTATCTATAAATTCTTGTAATCTCTATCATAAATCATTCATTTATATAAACCTGGAAGCGCTGGACGGCCGTTTGGTCCTATTGTGGGACTCCTCAACAGTGCGCATCCACGATCCTGCCCTCGGGATTCTGACTCAAGGCCATCGGTCTCGCGCTCGAACGCTTAACCTCTAGACCAATGAGTTGGCATCCAACAGTATTATTGTCTAACCTCAACCAATCCACGACTTAATGGTCGAGAGGTTAAGTGTTCGTGCACTGCTAAGGAGTCCCATAATAGGACGGAACGGACGTCCAGTGCTTCCAGGTTTCCAATGGTGGTCTAACATCAATCACTTCATGATCTAAATCTTCACAACCCCTATACTGATAATTCTGTTTATGATTAATTATCAGTATTAAAAAGAGCAAATAACTCAATATGAAACAATTAATCCCATTTTAAAAAAAGTTAATCTCACTAGTCGATATGAAGAATATATGATAAATAACTTGAGTAATTCATCTACATTATGTTACTACCTCATCACAGGGTAAATATAAATGTAAATGAATCAACATTGACTTTTAATTTGGTTTGTATTAAGTAATCCATAAGTCTCTTCATACTTTAAGGATACTGATTAATGATTATAGCACTGAACTTTCAACTATTAACTTATGGGTTAAAGCCCTGATTTCATTATTTCGGTTTAGGCAACCAAGTATGACTCAAGCTCGATTACACTTACGAGTATAGACATATCACATGCTTGTTAGAGATAGACTGTAGGTAATAAATTATAAAGGAAGACAATGAAGTTCTCACTCAAAGTTTTTACCTATACATGCTTGTCTGGGTCAAAAGGATAAACGTTTTTTTTACCTATAACTTGTGTGGACTATAATCAATCAAATGTTTTTTTTTCATTACAATCTTCTTATTCGAATAAAATAGGTTTCGATATACTTTAGTTAGTGTACATTGTAACTAAATCGAACCATAGAACATAACATATCTTTCATCTTAACCAGTGAAAATATTAATCACTTAGATATAATGATTTATGATAATGTGGAAATTAATACATTTTGCATTGGTTGTTTTATGGTATTTGAAGTGAACGGTACTGGGTTTGAGTTGTAGAGTGAACACCAACTTTGGAATGGAGATACATTCAATTGACGAGTCCCGAAATAAGACGAAACGCATGTCCTGAATTCCACTGTTAACCACCATCCTTTTCTCTTTATAGTGAGAATTAATAGTTTTGGTTTTATGTCGTGCAAATTAACAAACCTAACAATATTTATTCTTAGTTCTATGTACTTAGATTAGTAATTGTTTAGATGAGGCAAATTTTTGTAACAAGAGTATTAAAGTTATGTACGGACAAGGAAAATGATTGATTGTTTATTTAGCCCTCAAATGCCCTGGTACGGCCGAGAGTGGGGAGAGTCTGCTCTCCCTCTCGAAATGCTCTCACATGGCCACGCGTATATAGCCTCTGCCAGAGAAGCCCTACTCATTGTCTTTCTCATGGCGGGAGTGTTGTTTACGAAATTAAGAGGACGAAAAGCGAATGTCCGGCGCTTTAACAGGGTTGGTGAACATGGAGAGTCCACCTAGAGGAGTTGGGAAACCCTAATTCCAAACTAATGGTGCACATGGACTCCAGTACCCTGAGGGAACAAATGGCGTATGAACCAATTATTGGTCACCGGCTACCATGGGACTGCATCTCCTTACGATGCTCCACTGCCTCGTGGATCATACCTTCAGGTCGAAGGCTCCGGGTGTGGTCCTCTCAGAAAACCACCTGCTCCGGTTTGGGCATCCGATCAGTATCACAGCCCTTACACATATCGAATGAGATTTGTGTGGCGCATATGTATTTGGTGCTTATTTGTACCAATATCTATGTGTTGAAATAAAATAAAATAAATTGTCTGATAGGTATTAGATCAGTTATATATTTTCTTACCCTTATTATTATTGTTACTATTCTTGTGATTTTTGTCGGTTTTTAATGTGGAAATATACTTACGTTCTAGTCAGGTTAGTCATATATTCTTGATCTGAGTTGTGTGTTGAAGTTTCTGTAGAATCGACATTTTAAGGGGTATCTAATGTAGATATTTATCAAAGGTAAATTTAAGTTCCATTCATGTAGACATGGAAATCCCGGCGTTATAACATAATGTCTATTAAAAATTTAAGAGTATAAATCTAACTTAAGAAAAAATACAGTTTTTGTTTTGATATATTTTAATGTAAATTCATATTTAAATCTTGTTATTTGTAATTTGTAAAAATTCTCACTACTCATTCTTTTGTTAGGTTAGTGGACGTGGTGGTTATCGATGTAATGATATGCGTACTGATTGGTTAATCTCTAGACAACGTTATTGGGGCACTCCTATACCAATTATACATTGTGATTCATGTGGGGTAAGGTATATATATATATATATATATATATATATATATATATATATATTATCTATGAGATGATTTTCTTTTATCTGTTTCTGGTACTTCATCATTACAATGAAATTAAACTGAAATGTTTGAATTTAGATAGATGAAGATGTTTGTTATTAATGGGTTCATATAAGTTGATAGAAGTAGTTGAGAGCAAAAATCGAACTATAATTGATGGTTTTATTAACTTAAATGTTTAACTGTAGGGCATTAAAAACCTTTGTTCTAGTTCATTCACTCACTGCTAATTAGGAGATGCTTTGTGTATTGGAGAGTTTAATCCATCCAATCAATCAGTCGTAGTGTAGAACCTAGTATGTGTATACATCGGTTCAAGTTGCTATGCCACATTAGCACGGACACATGAAATTGACAGACCAAACCCAAGAATATTAGATGTAGTAACTGCATCAATGGTAATAGAAAAAATTAGGTGTCGAAGATACGATTCGAGAAGAAAATATAAATTAGTGAAATAGAAGCACAAGAAGTGTTATGAGGAAATCAGAAGCTCAGAATCTCGAGGAAGATAGAGAATGAATCCACATGTGTGATTTCAATCGATTTTGTGGACTCCAATCAGATAGTTCACACTTATTAATTTGACTCATTCTTGTGGTCAGTGATTTCATGGACTGATGTCATGTGTTGGTTTATTGTGTCCTAGCTTTCTCCCAGTCTATTCGTAAACCAGACAACATCGCTGGTCGAGGTAGACACTGGTAGTTAGATATACATAACACGTGTCCCAACCACCTCAACTGATGAAGACATTGCTTACTCGGTTTATATTATTTATTCATTTGAACACATATATATTGGTACAGGAGTGCGCAAAAGATATATACGTCACACAAAACAATGAGAATTTAAGAAGGAGAAAAGAAAAAAAGTAAGGAACGTAAAAAAGAACAATAACGAAGACATTGGTGTAAGGTAGTGTAATGATAATAATAGTAATAGTGGGGGAACAGAAAGGTACAATCATAAGAAATCTTTCAGTTAAGAAAGATACAACCACTTTTTACGAAGAAAGTAAAAGAAGATTACAGCAGGATCGCCACTGGCTTCTATTCTGAGCCATATCTGATAACGTCTCTAGCCACTGTGCTGCACCATCTCTCGGACCCCAACCAGGGAGTCGTGAAGGACCGATAGAAGCCAGTCCTTTTGCAACTTTCTTTCATGCCACGACACCATGTCATGCACTGACCACCTCTCCGCTTCTTCCAACCAGTCCCAGAGTAGGTAAATAATGGACGACGTGGAATTCTCTGGGACGACATTCGGAGAACATGTCCAAGCCACCGAAGTCAGTGTTTCAAGATGGTGACATCGATTGCATTATCATCTCTGCACCCGAACACACGATGCCGAACCTCTGCATTACTGACATGGTGTTGCCACTGAATGTCAGCAATCCTTCTGAGACAACGACGATGGAACACAGAGAGTCGTCTAACGTCATCAACTCGGAGAGACAAGGTTTCACAAGCATAGAGTAGAACTGCTCTCATGTACGCGTTGTAGATCCGACCTTTTACGGCCAGACTAACATCACGAAGGTGCCAAAGGTGGCCCAGATTGGCATAAGCCGCTCTGGCTTTCACTATACGTGCATTGATCTCATCACTCACACCCCCACCAGCACTTATGCAGCTACCTAGATACACGAACTTCTCGACTACTTCTATCTGTTCACCATCCAGGGTGAGTACAGGATTGGAATCCTGCCAGTCTTGTAGAAGTACTTTGCACTTCGAAGGTGCAAAGCATCATACTTACGGACACTGATTGCCAACTGATTAAGTGCGGATTGCACGCCTTGGGCATTATCGCACATATATTTGGCGCACTGTCGTACCAATACGTATTTGTTCAAATAATAAATAATTAATAATGTACTTAATGTTTATTAATTTAAATTACACAATGATTCAACTAGACTGAATGTAATTATTGGTTGGAAGTGGCGTGAAGAAGGCGGGGAAACATTTCTTTTTCACGGAATGAAAATGCTAACCCAATCCTCGACCCTTCTTTTTCTCAGGCTTGGGACCTCCAGTAACCCAAGAAAGGACCTTTGGTATGGTACGAACGTACATTTGCTCAAGTTACTACACCCTATCAGAACAGAGAGATGAAATTAACAAGGTAAATAACAGCAATAATAGAACTAGTTGTAGTTTTGATGCTGGCAAAAAAGATTCATGACAGAAAATATGGTTCGAGGGGACGAGATTAAAGGGCCCAACAGAAATTAGGAAATAATATGGAAACTGAAAATGTCGCAGAAATCGTAGTTTGAATTTATTTACATCACTACATCAGTTTTTAAGCCATAGCATTCAATATTTCTGCTAGGTTTGAAGCGTTTACGAGTTCACTTAATCTGCGAACGTAACAAAGACTCGGTGACCAAAGACCAATAAACTAGCTATTCGATACGTCCCAGCCCCGCTAACTACCGGAAGAAGTCCAAGTTTGAAATGGGGAAGTATATTCCGCATACAGCCAGAAACGAACGATAACAACAAACAAATCAAAACGTATATATACAGCACAAAACCGTCCTTTGGGAGAGTTACAAAACAGCGTACTAAAAGACACACCGGACCAATAGCGTTTAAGATTCTCCCAAGTGGGAAATACGACATGAAGGTGAAAAGAGCGCTCTTGGCGCGAAAACAAAAAATTCAAATTTTCAGAACAAAATTACAAAATTAGGACTTATTCCAAGTGAGTTCTGTGGATCTAACGTCCCTAACAGTTTCCAATCAGTTAATCTGCACTTGTCGAAATGGCTCAAACCAGCAGTGAATATTTCATACACTTGGTTTGATTACTCCTTTCCAATCTACTTCTATGTCATCTAACACTACGTTGTGGCAAGCAATGGATAGGTATACATGTAGCTGGATAGTATATGTCATCTCCCGTGTGATTACTGAAAAATATTGGTCCTATATATGTAATTAAATTACAAATTCTCTTATTCAATCATTTTATATTTTTTAAATATATATAGGCAGTACCAGTACCAGAAAACCAACTCCCTGTACTTCTACCTCCACTAGAAAGTTCATTGAAACGAGGTGATGAACCCTTAAAGCATAATGAATCCTGGCGTAAAACAACTTGTCCTAAGTAAGGAAGCTGTTATTTTGAGTTTTTTGCTAATCTCCATTTCATTTATCTATTGTAATGTCGGAATTACTGAGCCTATGTTTCATCTTGGTTCGAGGACCCTCAACAGTTTAAAATCAGTACCTCGTGAAGAATTCATTATGGTCTATGATGAGAACGATCTCAAATTAAATTGGTTTCCATAACTAATTATATAAATAGTTTTCATCTTAATAGTATTTATTGTGTGGTTATTGCTCTCGCATTTGTTGATAGAAATAGATATATTAGATTGAAATTGTGAGTCGATCAATGCTAAACCACCATTGATAACTTGGAAGCGCAATTTCGTGGATTGGTTGAAGTTAGACATTAACACCGTTGGATGCCGGCCCAGTAATCTAGAGATTTAGCGTTCGCGTGCGAGACCGAAGACCCCGGGTCCGAATCTCACGCGCGGGATCGTGAGTGTGTACTGCTGAGGAGTCCCATGCTAGGACGAAACGACCGTCTTTAAATACAGGGTTGCCACTGGTTCCTATTACGAGTCACGTTTGATAAGGTTTCTAGCCACTGAATTGCGTAATTTTTAGGAATTTACCCATACAGTTACGATAGGTCAATATGTCAGTTATGTAACTGTCTTACATTCCTGGGGAAATTTTCATCAACTAACCTGTTAACTTTTTTCTTTCAGTTAGCCTCAAGATTTTATGCGCTATATGAAGGCCGCTGAAATGATATGTTTAAAATATAAAAATTTTTATGTAGGTATCATATCAGCTATATTTGAATATATATAGCTGAACTTTGACAGTACTTACATGATGTTGCCATCGTATATGAGCAATCTTTCAAAGTCAAAGTTGATTATGTTACAGAAATGTGTCGAACATTCTCAGATCATGGACGCCACGTTTCAGATGTAGATCAGAACTACCCACAGCTGGTCGTTGTAAAACTGACCTTTTACAGACAGATTAACATCAGGACGGTGCGAAAAATGACCCAGTCTTGCAGAAACAACTTATATTTGTAAGGTCCAAAATGCATCCCGTACTTACGGACATTAATTACCAAGTATTAGAGTATGTCTTTATTTGGAAACCCATTTTAAAACTAGTAACTAATGTACGGTAAATATATATATGCACCAATCTATGTGGTTTAAGTGTTTTTAAAATTCTAGATGTGGTAATCCAGCGAACCGTGAAACTGATACACTGGATACATTTGTTGATTCATCATGGTATTATTTACGATATTTGGACCCACAGAATAATTCATCGATTTGTGATAGGAGTAAAGCAGCTAATAGTTTACCTGTTGACGTTTACATTGGAGGTATGGAGCATGGTAAGTTATTGTTGTCGGTTTGTGAAAGTAATTTATTGAAGCTGCATAAATCCTAATTGTTGGATGGTTGGAGGTAGTTGGTAGAAAACCCTAAGTGACCCAGGTTTCGTACTAGTTGAGGATCGTTAGCAATTTTGAGGGGACTGATGCTTCTTGTGGAATTCAAACCATTCACCTTGGCTGACTGTGATGTTATTGCTGTGGTATTTGGGCTGCGACAGACTGATAGGCTACATTAGTCAGATATGTCATTTCAAGGCTAAACAATAAGTAGGAAATGTTAAAGGGCGCACACTATTGGTCAGGAGGCAGATATTTACTATTCATTGAAAATCCGGTCTAATTCTCTGAGTTTGAGCATGTATTTCAACTCAGGATATCCGATAAGAGATTTTTACTTAAGTTTGATTTTCTCACTCAAATAGCTGATTGGGCTTGCTTATGGGAATCGTTTATATCAATATGATAACGCCTAACACAACCCTGACCTGTAGAACTAAGATGCTTTCAATTGGTCGATCACTGAGTAATGACCAGTGTTACACCTTCAAGATAATACAGAATGTAAAATGTCATTTCTTTTCGACCTGATAAAAAGCTATTTACTTAGCTGAACAACTATTTCCTCTGAACACGTATTTACCAATATTGCAGCATATTTAAGTATCTCTAATTCATTCATCGGAGAAAAGCATTGACTGTATTTTCAAATATGGACCATAATATGATTTCACCTTATTATTATTAATAGAAAAGTATTGTGTTTTTATCTGGTAAGTTGAAAATACTAAATTTACTACTGTACAGTGCGTTGTAAATGTACATTCTACTGAGGATACATTTAATCGTAATGGTGTGGTGTGTGCTACTTATATCGACATAAGTAGTATATGACGTTAGTCATGAACAGAATGTCTGGCAACAGAGAGACAAGAGGATCGAACAGTAAAGAATGGAAACAGAATACAATTTGTATGAAAATGCACGAACAATGAAGTCTGAGTCATTTTGAGACAACTGACGGACATTTTGCAAATTAAGCCTTTACTATATGGTTCTCAGATGCTCTGTAACTTCGTACTTAAATACATTCAATTGTCCCCACTGGTGTTCTTGTTCATTACAATAAGAAACATTGCCAGTTACTATCTGGTTTTTAACAGTTCTTAAACGTATGTCAGTTTTTTGTTGTTGTAAGGAATCAGCATTTCTGCCTTCAAAAACATTCAAACATTTACCATTTTCTTCCATTTATTTTCTGCTTTCTACATTTAGCTGTTCGTCATCTGTACTATGCTCGTTTTATTGCACATTTCCTTCATGATATAAATGTACTACCGTGTAGAGAACCATTTAAACGTTTCCTCCCTGTTGGTTTAGTATTGGGTCAAACGTATATTGATCCAAAGTCTGGTCGTTTTATACCAACACGCTGTGTTGATAAAAGATATTTATCTGAGAAAGAAAGTGGGTTTATGTTCACTCCCTCTTTTTTATATGTATATGCCTGTTGTTTTTGCTGTGTAAATGAAGCTTCTGGAACAATGTTGAGCATATAAAGTTATGTAAGATGGTTATATCGAAGCAATTTTCGCAGGATATATTTTAACAAGGGCTGATTGGATTTCAATCAAGAATATCATAAACGGGATAATTCAAGCCCTTACTAACAGCGTACCTGTTGAATAGTTTCGTAGCTATCTGGTCTTAGTAGCTCAGTAGATAATACATTAATGTTCGAAGAGACAAATACTGAGTTTGAGTCCAAATGTGAACATCAACCTTGGGATTCAGATATATCCAACTGATGAGTCTCAAATAGAATGAAACGTGCGTCCTGGTTTATATCGTCAGGTACAGATCATCTCTTCTAACATACGGGTAATTTTTTTTGTCAAAAGATCATCTCCAACTAATATCGGCCGATGAACATCATTGAGACCTTAAGATAGTACTGAATAATTGTTGTTTTGTCTGAGTTTAAGACAGAAACTTCTTCAGATTTGATTAGTCTCCTTAAGTAATCATACAACTATAACCATGGTCAAATTGGACATTATCTTTTAGTGGAGGAAAATATAAATGAAAGTACGTAGTTTACTTTTATATATAAGTAGTTTGTATTATTTCTAATTAGTATGATGGATTTTTGCACGCGTTATGATTAAGTTAACTATTCATGTCGTGTATAATCATATGTATGAGGTTTCATACCGTCGTACATAGTTATCGACTTAAATCGCGTTAATCAATAATGGAGTAAGTCAAATACGAGAATACAATTTTGAATACGTATATTTCGACATTTGTTGATCCAGAAAGTCATTTAGAATGATAAGCAAGAAATTAGGGCGAATTGGAACAGCGAAGGCGAGTGATTCAACTCAAATGTGACTCGGTATTTTTATTTAGACAAAAATAAGCTACCGATATGTGATCAGTGTGGGATAAGCAATACACACATATACGTTCATATAAAACAGTCATGGTTATCAAGCGAATAACCAACAAGGTCAACATGAAGACTGAGAAGGATGAATAAGTCGGTTTGTCCTTAACCAGAATAACCCATGTATGCTTGGCATAGTACTAGATACTACAATATAACCAGACCAACATAGTAAAACGGTTACTATTTACGATGTAAAGGTATTTTAGTGATTATAGTTTAATTCACCGTGAATTTTATCCATAGATTAACCTCAATTAATTGATCATCAGACTGTATTACCAATTAATTGAAGTTAGAAGTGTAGACCATTGAATACCAGACCAATGTTTCAATAGTTAAGCGCTCACCGCATTACCTCAGGATTTGGGATTCCATCTTTGATAGATTCACGGGAAGATTTTCATAGTAGAACAAAATAGCTGTTCAATTTTCCATAGTTTACAGTGTTACCTCAACGGAGATCGGTTTGTGATGAACCCCACTTACAGATTATTAGTTCTATCAAGGAATAAAACAGTACAAGCTTTAAGTGTAAGCAAAGAAAGGTATATTATAAAATATTAATTACTTATAAACATTATAGTAGTTTGACGTTTCACACCTTTTAAGAACTATTTAATTTATGGACAAATTATGTTATACTTCACTAAAAATTCAAATATCCATATCTTTTCATAATTCTCAAAAGTTTTATAGAATGTTTAAAGTATTGGACTGTAACTGTATCCCATTTAAAAAGTGACATGCTAATAAAGCCGTTTACATAAGCAATAGGTAGTTGACAATTTGTTGCCAATTATTAATCTGTCGTAATTACAGAACGAAAAACGAAGTAAATGCTAATGAGCATTTTATAACTATGTTTTACGTTTCTGGCATAGTATTACCTTTACGTCCTTGATCCATCTGCCCTCTAATGTACAGGAGAGAGTTATCTCGATCTAATTTAAAGCCTTGATGCGATAGGTTATTTAATCCAATCATAAGGCTAGCAAATATGTGAGTTCTTTTATGACTGATCGACTTTGAGAGAAAAGAAAAGAAAACTAATCTATCACCGACCTGCGACTTAATATGTTGGCAACTGAGGAGACGAGACAAATTATTTGGAACCTAATTCAATGGCAACCTCATTTGGTGTCCGGCATGACTGTTCACTATCCCCATTTTTGTTCAATTTCATTATAGACACCTACTGCTTAAGTAAAGGTTTTCGTCGACTGGATTTTAAGGAATTGTTCTCCTTCCAGGGCGTCTACTTATTGACTTACAGTATGCACATGACATAATCCTGTTTGGTTGATAAAATGCAGTCTTCTGGTAGCACTGAACAACAATACCTGCCTGGCATGGTAGAACCTGCAGGAACATATGTTCCAGCCAATATAGCTCGGTTGGGTCATCACGATAGGCAAGCCCGACCACCGCGTCAAGGTAGCAGCTTCGATCGGGGAACAACAATGCCAGAATGTTTGGAATGCGCTTCTCTCCCTCTAAATGCAAGTTGTTGCTTCAGGACTGGTCTGCGTCAACACCCGAACTAAGGATAGGGAGTGCAGTAGTCGAACGCGTTGACAACTTCAATTATTTTGGAAGTCTGATCGGTCCTAATAGGTTTGTGTCTGACGAAATCTCAACACGGATTCGAGAAGCTCGTTTGGCTTTTGCCAACTTACGTCACCTTTGGCGAAGGCGAGATATCCATCTATCAATAAAAGGACGAGTGTACTGCGCGGAAGTTCGTTCTGTTTTACGGCTGCGAAACATGGCCACTAAGAGTAGAAGATATTCGTAAGCTACTAATATTTGACCACAAATGCCTTAGAAATGTTGCTCGCATCTGCTGGGATCACCGGGTAAGTAATAGTGAGGTTAGTCGCAGGGTATTAAGAAATGATGGTAGATCAGTTGGTGAGCTTGTTAATCTTCATCGACTGAGATGGTTGGGCCACGTGTTACGTATGCCTGAACATCGAACTCCATTGTTCTTCATCATTGCTTTTTCATTTATCTCATCACATCACTTGCTCAAATGATAACAGTTTGCCAAATCTGATGTAGGTAGAGAACCTGTAACATTATAGTTGAAGATCATATTTCTCAATCAATAAAACCACTTATCCATACATTAAACGTTTTCGTTTAGATGGTAATAAGTTCAACTAACTACCAATTAGGTTTGTCTGTGAAATTAATTTCAATATTTCATATTCTATTTTGTTTCTTCATCTAACTTTCTAAAAAAAGTTGAATATTATGAAATTGAAACTAATGAACCAGTTCAAATGTATTGGGATAAAATGAGCAAATCCAAATTGAATGGAATTGATCCAACTGATGTCGTTGAAAAATATGGTATGGATACCATAAGAATTACAATGTTAACAAATGTTGGACCACATCGATCAAGAAAATGGGCTGAACAAGACGGTATGTATATTGATAATTCTGTTACTGAATCAGTTTGAAAAGAGGTTATTGTTCTTTTTTTGAGATTTTCACGAAGATTCCTTATTCAAGAAAATGATGTTGGTGGGGTTGAGTTCTCTAAGCTTGGCGGTTTCATTGTTTTTTTTTTCTAAACGATGTCATTATTAATACAAGCTTCAGATGATGATAGTAAGTGGGCTAGAAATCTTCATCAATGACAGCTATAAAGAAGATTAAAGATTTTTTTAAAGTTTAGGCACTCAAGTCAATCGGGAATCGATAAAGATGTTAAAATATGTCCAATTTATCAACTAGTTAAGAAAATTCTAAAATAAATTGTAAGGCTCTGAATCAGTTCAAGGTGAGATCTAATCAAAAGAATTGTGTAAGCCAATGACACGACAAGTATTATACACAATCAGTCAAACTGAATATTGGCTAAACAAACTGTTAGTCACTTGTACATAAACGTAAATACCTCACTTCTTTCTAAAGTTTGTGCTAATAATGTTTCCCTGCACGACAATAAATACTTCATATTCAATCTACTCAACTCACAGAATAAGGCTTTTCCAAAGACAATACTATGAGATTGTGATGTAATTCCTTAAGTGTAACATGTCACTTTATTTTATAACACAAGTTCTTATATTATTCTCCAAACAATATTCTATAATTTTCATTCTTACTATTGTTCGAAAACATTCTTAATCAAACTCGTTCCAAAGTAAAACAACTTCAAATGATAAAGTTATGAGAAAGAGTTTAAGGTTAATGGAAAGAGGAACACAGTTTGAAGAATAAGGAAAATGGATTAAAATATCGAAATTAAATTACAAATGAACAATATATACATATATATGACTTGTTTCTATGGTATACCTGGTGTTACAGTTCACTCGTCATAAAATAGGTCAAAATTATTCAAACTACTAAGTAATATTAAGTAGTAAAGTGTAATATACACAAAAAGAAACTGACATAAGAGATATGGGGTTAGAAACTCAGACATCTGTAACCGTTTTAGGATGGATTTAAAGTTGTATGTGTAATACTAACCGTTTATTGACGTTTCTTATTTTCTTTTGAAATTAATTATTCATGTTTTCCATACATTAGTGTAAATATGTAATGTGATAATACATATCCTCAGCGTCAATCACCAAGAGTCATACATAGTACATTCTGATCTTAGGATTATTTATTCTCTTTATATTGTTTATTCTTATGTAGGAGTGTTGTGATTTTATTTCTTTTTTTCTTTTTGATTTTATTCATTTTAGTACTTCAAGGTGTTAATAATTGGTTAAATAAAATGAATCGCCTAGTTGAACAACTTATTGAATATTCCAATACTTTACAACATTCTAATGTATCATGGGAGTTAAAATGTGATATGGATGATCCATTATTAATTCATACATCATATTCTTTAAAATATCATCAATCCATTATAAAGCGGGTAAATTCTAAAAAAAAAATTTCTATTATTCCTACTATTCATTTGTAAGTAGTCAATTTGCTTATTCTTAAAAAATCTCTATATGATTGATTGATTTGATCAGGTGATATAACTCCAAATTATTCATAGTTGCTTAGATACGTTCATCCTTTATCTTTCTCATAACCAACCATTCTACTATACCTTTGGACATCATTTGCATTTCGTTTGTTTGCTTGGTTTGTAGGTTTGTTTGTTTTTCAAATCGTATTCATACTACTTAGTCTTTACAATGATCCATTACTAATAAATAGATGATTATCATCTCTTTTATTATTCATCCGTTCTTAATTACATCTAATTGTGTTAATAGGATGTAACAAGTTTACTTGTGGTGTAAATCTCTATACCAAGCTTTATACTGATGTTTATTTGCTTTTATTATTTTATTTATTATACATTTATAAGAACAATCCATGTAAGCGAACAATATTATGTTCAATTGGATTACCATCAGGGTTTATTCTATCATATACATGAGTATTTATTACGAAAATGTAAAACCAATTAAGGTAATTTGAGTCAATAACCACAATGAAATAGATTACATCGACATACATACATAATAGGGAAAAGTACAAGTTCATAGTAGTAGGAAGACAGTTGTACTGATATTAGTAAGAATAGTAAAATACAATAACAAAAGTTATATCAATAATTTATTTGATAATGTTTTGCTTGTATCTTCCCATTGAAGTTGTTTAAGACTGCAATTGATCAGTCTGTTATTGGCATATGTGCATCCTGTGTGGATTGCCTCGATATTGTCTTAATTCACAAGCTTTTTGTAAGTAATGATGGATAATGAATAACAGTAGAATACAGGATGCGTGTTTTGTCCAGTTTTGGACTTGTCAGCTGGATTTCATATTAATAGTTAAACATTGGAAATAGATGGTTAAACGAGAGTAAATAGACGTAGACTAGTTATCACAAACATCGGAACCATTATGTAATAAGAAGTGTGTAACTAATTAGATAGTGAAGAATACAAACCGAAAGAGGCGGAAAATTACAAACAAATGCTGGATTTGAAAATAAGGTTAATGATAACAAAAATAAAATAAAATGAAAACAAAATTCTTAAAAATGTTGTTCAGTGTGCATCTTAAGAGCAGTTCCTTTAGACTATCGTTAGGCAAGCCAATGTTGATTTGTTTTTCTGATATTTGCTAGTAATTATGACATCAATAATTAAGTAGAAAAACATTTGGCTAATTTCCTTAAGGATCTAAAGAAAAAGGGAATAATCACGACAGAAATTTATGATTCAATTAAGGCAATTGGATCATATACACCACGACTGTACGGTCTGCGTAAAGTTTATAAACCGGGTCTTCCTCTACGCCCAGTTCTAGATATGTACAATTCTCCATACCAGAAAATTACAAAGTGGCTAGTACGAATCTTAGAACCTTTACACAAATCAGTTGTTAGAAATAGTATAAAAGATGTCTTTGACTTCACCTACAAAGTGGAAAATATTAATGCTAGTATGAAAAATATGACCTCAGTGGATGTAGTATCTTCGTGGCTATCTCAAAATTCAGGATTTTTTTCTTAGAAAACAAAAGAACAATAATATCTTTCTCAACTGATTCTGTAATAGAATTATCAATATACTGACCGTCTTGTTCAGCCCATTTTCTCGATCGATGTGGTCCAACATTTGCTTGCATATAAACTCAATGGTCTCTATAAGCTATAGGTTGGTGAACAAAGATACTACATCCAATGAGATCATATTTTTCATACTAACATTAATATTTTCTACTTTGGAGGTGTAGTTGAAGACATCTTCTACACTATTTCTAACAACTGATTTGTGTAAAGGTTCTAAGATTCGTACTAGCCACTTTGTAATTTTGCGGTAAGGAGAATTGTACATATCTAGAACTGGGCGTAGAGGAAGACCCGGTTTATAAACTTTAGGCAAACCATAGAGTCGTGGTGTAAATGATCCAGTCGGCTTAATTGAATCACGAAAGTAATTAGCAGGACATTATACGCAGCCAATCTTGCGTTGACTTTCTCTTGTCGACCAGCGTTGTCTACCCAAACGAAGGATAAGTTACCTGAGTTGGCCTCCTCAATGTTCTTTTACAAATTCAGCTGCTCCTATGGAGATAGCTATATCGGGTGTACTACCAGGCAACTTAACCAACGAATGAGTGAACATCTACCAGCGTGGTTTACAAAAGGCCAGATAAAAACAATACATAGTTCTATATTGGCACATCTTATTGATAGCGGTCATACTGTAGATAAATCGGAAGCATGTCGAGTGATCTATCGTACACCTCCATTATTTCCCAACGGAGTTCGTTGCCGTCTCCTAAATATAGCTGAAGCCATAGGAATTCGTATATATAACCCCAATTTATGTGTACATAAGAAATTCGTAACCCCCTATCCCTTCCATGGCCAGTTATAACTTAACAAACAACATTTTTTTAGAATTGTGTTTTCATTTTATTTTATTTTTGTTGTCATTAACCTTATTTTCACATCCAGTATTTGTTTGTAATTTTCCGCCTCTTTCGGTTTGTATTCTTCACTATCTAATTAGTTACACACTTCTTATTACATAATGGTTCCAATGTTTTGTGGTGACTAGTCTAAGTCTATTTACCCTCGTTTGACCTTCTATTTTCAACGATTAACTATGGATAAGAGTTTTGTTATTGTATTTTATTATTCTTACTATTATCAGTTCACCTGTCTTCCTACTATAAACTTGTACTTTTACCTATTTTATGTGTAGAGACTTATTCTATTTCATTGTGATTATTGACTCAAATTACCTTAATTGGTTTAACATTTTCGTATGAATATTCATGTCTATTATAGAATAAAGCCTGATGATAATCTAATTGAACATCATATTGTTCGCTTACATTTGTTGTTCTATTTTTCACAATCGTAATCTTTTATGTTCATTCATTTACACATTTCCAGCTTAAGTGATTTATTTGACTTATATTTAAAAGAAATGCTATGACATTTGAGTCTCAATTTGATTATAAATACTTTGATTTAGGTGCATCTAGCTGATTAGTTCCAATTCAAACGAAATATACATCTTCTCTTTCAGTACTATTCACTTACGGTGTCTACTATGAGTTCTGTTATGCCTTATTGAGTAATTCCTACAAATAGTATGTGAAATTTCTATTGTTTATCATGATTAGAGATTGATATCGATATTGTTACTGTATTGATAGTCTTCTAGTTTTAAACGACTTACTCTTTATCAAAAATTATGTGTCTAAACAGAATCTATTCAATATCCACTTTGAATCAGTGAATTGTGTAATTAAAATAATTTTTGTTGTACGTGTGAAGAGAATTATGGACTATTATGAAGTATTTAATGTTCAAAGTATTATCCATAGTGTTATGTTAAATTTGGCATCAGATGATAGTTAATATATTTCATTGTTTTGTTTATGCTTATGGGGCCCCAAATGTCCTGGTACGGCCGAGAGTGAAGAGAGTCCGCTCTCCCTCTCGAAGTGCTCTCACATGGCCACGCGTATACAGCCTCTGCCAGGGAAGTTCTTCTCACTGCCTTCTCGTGGCTGGGGTGTTGTCTACGAAAATGAGAGGACGAAAAGCGAATGTCCGGCGCTTTAACAGGATTCCAAACCAATGGTGCACATGGGCTCCAGTATCCTGCGTAGTCAGCTGTTAATAAACACCTGTACTTTCTGGACGATGGCTTTCGTAGTTCTCCAGGTTTCTGCCCCATACAGTAGAACTGTCTTGACATTTGTATTGAAAATCCTGACCTTGGTGTTGGTTGACAGTTGTTTTGAGTTCCAGATGTTCCTCAGTTGTAAATATGCTGCTCTTGCTTTACCGATCCGCGCCTTCACATCTGCATCAGATCCACCCTGTTCATCAATGATGCTGCCCAGATATGTAAAGGTTTTTACATCTTCCAAATCTTCTCCGTCAATTGTGATTGGATTGGTGCATGCTGTGTTGTATCGGAGAATCTTGTTCTTCCCTTTGTGCATATTGAGACCTACTGCTGCTGAGGCTGCTGCCACACTCTTCGTCTTCTCCTGCATTTATTGTCGCGTTTGGGATAGAAGGGCCAGATCATCTGCGAAGTCTAGATCGTCCATCTGCATCCTAGAAGTCCACTGTATCCCGTGTTTCCCTTCAGATGTTGACGTCTTCATGATGCAGTCGATCACCAGGAGAATTAAAAAGTTGTGAGAGTAAGCAACCTTGACTGACACCGGTCTTTACTTCGAACGAGTTTGTCAACTGTCCTCCATGGAAGATTTTGTTTAATCCATCATAGGAATTTTGTATGATGTTGACTATCTTCTGAGGCACGCCGTAGTGTCGAAGAAGCCTCCGTAGTGTTGTTCTATCCACGCTATTAAATGCCTTTTCGTAGTCAATGAAGTTGATGTAGAGTGATGAATTCCATTCAATTGATTGTTCCACAATGATCCGTAGAGTTGCGATTTGGTCTGTACACGATCTATCCTTACGGAATCCTGTCTGTTGGTCTCGAAGTTGGGCATCTATAGAGTCCTTCATCCTGTTTAACAATACCCTGTTGAAGACTGTTCCCGGTATTGAGAGAAGAGTGATACCCCTGTAGTTATCACAGTTGCTGAGATCGCCTTTCTTTCTTGTACTATTACGCATTAAAACGAAATATCACTTCAGTGCTATTCTGTTTTCTGTGATAACCTATTTGAATGACATCAGTTCTTAACGTGTAATATCTTTAAAGTAGGCTTATTTCTACAACGCTCATTCCTTTATATTTTGTCCAATATTCGTTCGTTTTTTTAAAAACAGGTTAATGAATATTATGATGATACATTTGTAATTAGTTCTGTTATTGCTCGACTTCAAGAGATGACTGAAATGCTTCGAGTAAGTCTGGTTATTTTTCATCTGTTGTGTTAATAATCTTGCGCTTTATAAATGGTTTGATCATACGTATCTTTGAAGCGTTGCCCGTGTATTTTGGGGCAACCGAATAAGTGGTGTCTGTTTTAGGAATAGGGTACTAGGTAAAGATCGCAAGTCTATTGACGAGGTAGTAAATCTTCATCAGTTGAGGTGGTTGGGACACGTGTTATGCAGACCTAACTATCAGTGTCTACCTCGACCAGCGATGTTGTCTGGTTTACGAATAGGCTGGGAGAAAGCTAAGACACGATAAACCAACACATGACATCAGTCTATGAAATCTCTGACCACAAGAATGAGCCATATAAATGAGTGTGGTCTATCTGATTGCAGTCCACAAAATCGATTGAAATCACACATGTGGATTCTTTCTCTATCTTCCTCGAGATTCTGAGCTTCTGATTTCCTCATACCACATTTTGTGCTTCTATTTCACTAATTTATATTTTCTTCTCGAATCGTATCTTCGATATCTAATTTTTTCTATTACCATTGATGCAGTTACTACATCTAATATTCTTGGGTTTGGTCTGTCAATTTCATGTGTCTGTGCTAATGTGGCATATCAACTTGAACTGATGTACATACTTGCTAGGTTCTACATTGCAGCTAACTGAGTTACAAACAGTGTATGGTTTTTTATACTGTCAAATAGGCAGATCTTTATCACATCGTATTTAGGAAAAAAAAAGGAGAATTTGTTTTGAAAATAGCATAATAAATTCTCGTTTTATTGATCTTGGCATATGTTCAGGTAATTGTTTGTCAATGCTTTTGTCCCATTAATTTTAGGATAATTTTATTATTATTCTATATAGACTGCCTGATCGGTAGTTGATCAGTTGCTTATTAACTAGATATTACAAATCTATCGTATAATGAGAATCACGTTCGGGAATAATGAACTATGTTATCCTATGGATTAAATCTTTGCTAAATCTTTTATATGTTAGGTGGTTGAGCGTAATTGGAAAGAACGTCTGGATCTGAATTTTGTGTTTGTTTACTACTGTCAAATAGGCGTTCCTAGGATTTTGAGGGAACTGATGTTTTCTCGTACAGTTGAGATTTAATTCATACAGCTTCTAAATCTGAAATATTTACCACTAAACGATTTCGGTTACGACTGAAATTTTGTAAGACTGAGTGGATTAATTCTTTAGAAGCGATCAATTTTTTATTCGTTTAGTCCTAAGCTTCTTTCACAATATTCTTTTGTACAAAATGGATTTTTTTGTATGTTATGATTACAGAAATCTTCCATACATGTTGGTGGTCCAGGACCGTCAAGTTTCTTGTATCTACGTGCATTAGCTGATCTTATAGTAATGCTTACACCTATTGCACCAATTTTTGCATCTGAATTATGGTCTGGTGTTCAATTGGCCTGTTTAACTTCAAAACGTTCAAATTTATATGAAGTCCTTTCTGTTTATTCGAATAGAACAGTGATGAGAACCAATGAAAACAAGAATTATCATTATAGTCATTGGCCTTATGATTTGGTAAGATGTTAACTGTTCTCATGATGTAATATATAAATAATTACTTCTCATAATATCATGAATTTAAATTCTATATACCCACTTAATATAGGAGGAGACTCTTGGTGACATGGCTCAGAATCGATCACAATGGTTTTAGGTGTATACACTCTCTATCTTCCCTTACACAGTGAGAATAAAACCGCTTCATATCGTTCTTTCTATCAACCAATTCTTTCTTCCTGTACTATATCCTTATATGCAATCTTTCTTTTATATATTACCACCACTGAATTAACTACTTTTATGAATTTGGTGTTCATCTTGTTGTGTTAATGAGGTATGGCAACCTGGACCGATGCATAAATGTGCCTGATCCTACGTTGTAACTGACTGACTGACAAACACACACACACACATTTATCTACAGTCCCTTATAATATATATTTTTAGTCTATCTTACTGGTAACCAATTTTAGATAGTACAAAATAGAAAAGTTATGAAAAGGTGAAGGGATCAATAAAAAGGGGGGAGTAGTTATGTGGATTTTGTCACAATCTCTTTGATCTATAATCGCTAAACATTAAAAAAAAACGCAACTATTCATCATAATATTCTCAGTAGACAGTATTCACATGAGAAATATCAACGACTATGTTTATTCTGTTTGTATTTGGCAGTTTCAGAATCATGTTTGATGCTGAATGAATCTTTTTAATTGATATTTAGCTCTTTAACAAGGTACCATATTTTCTATTAGACACAATGATTGTTCAGTCTTTTTAGTGACACATTGGAACGTTTTCAATATTTTACAAATTTATATTAACTCACGTATAGATTTTTGTGTTTACTTGTTTTTCGAAGCGAGAAAAGTAATGATAATAATTTGAATCAATTGCTTGTGGTGTGGATCTGTTGCCTGGAGAAAGACTTCTCGACCTTGAGTATGCGGACGATATTGTCTTACTGTGCGATAATGCCCAAGGCATGCAATCCGCACTTAATCAGTTGACAATCAGTGTCCGTAGGTATGGTATGTGCTTTGCACCTTCGAAGTGCAAAGAACTTCTACAAGACTGGCATGATTCCAATCCTGTACTCACCCTGGATGGTGAGCAGATAGACGTAGTCGAGAAGTTCGTGTATCTGGGTAGCTGCATAAGTGCTGGTGGGGGTGTGAGTGATGAGATCAATGCACGAATAGTGAAAGCCAGATCTACAACGCGTCGGTGAGAGCAGTTTTGCTCTATACTTGTGAAACCTGGTCTCTCCGAGTTGAGGATGTTAGACGACTCTATGTGTTCGATCATCGCTGTCTCCGAAGGATTGCTGACATTCAGTGGCAACACCATGTCAGTAATGCAGAGGTTCGGCATCGTGTGTTCGGGCACAGAGATGATAATTCAATTTGTGTCACCATCTTGAATCACCGACTTCGGTGAGTTGGACATGTTCTCCGAATGTCGTCCCAGAGAATTCCACGTCGTGCATTATTTGCCAACTCTGGGACTGGTTGGAAGAAGCGGAGAGGTGGTCAGTGCATGACATGGTGTCGTGGTATGAAAGAAATCTGCAAAGGACTGGCTTGTGTTGGTCCTTCACGACTCCCTGGTTGGGGTCTGAGAGATGGTACAACACAGTGGCTAGAGACGTTATCAGATATGGCTTAGAATAGAAGCCAGTGGCGATCCTGCTGTAACCTTCTTTTACTTTCTTCATAAAAAGTGGTTGTATCTTCGTTAACTGAAAGATTTCTTATGATTGTACCTTTGGGTTCCCTCATTACTACCACACTACCTTTAAAATTTGTGTTTACTCTTAATGATACTTTTTGACTATGAATTCTGGAGTGTATTTGAGAGGATTCTAATCTGGGAATATTTGCTTGGACAGAATAAACTTTTTAACTTTTTAATAACAATCCAATGATAAATTATGCTTAGTCTTCCAGTTTCTGTGTTGTATTTCCATTTTGTTATGAATATTTTAATTGTTGAAATAACAAATAGAATATCATTTTAGTTAATAATGTGGAATTATCGCTGACTCGTAAGCTACTAGTATTTGACCACAGATGCCTTAGAAATATTACTGGCGTCTGTTGGGATCACCGGGTAAGAAATAGTGAGGTTAGACGCAGGGTATTAGGTAATGATGGTAAATCAGTTGATGAGGTTGTGAATCTTCATCGACTGAGATGGTTGGGCCACGTGTTACGTATGGTTGGAAGAAAGTTAGGTGTGGCCAAACCAAAATGTGGCATCAGTGCTTGAAGTTACTAACTTGTAGTCTGAGCCATGTTGGTAGATGCAGACTACTTGGTTAGGGTCCGCGTGACTATCGTAACCAATGGTTGGAGACTCTTGGTGACATGGCTCAGAATCGATCACAATGGCATCGGTGTATACACTCTCTATCTTCCCTTAAACTAAGAGATTAAAATCGCTCTTTCTATCAACCAATTCTTTCTTTCTCTACTATATCCTTATATGCAATCTTTCTTTTATATATTACCACCACTGAATTAACTACTTTTATGAATTCGGTGTTCATCTTGTTGTTGAGTTGACTCGATTGTATTGATTGTAAGCAACTCTTTTTACAATTAATCTAAATCCTGTTATGAATGCAAATAAGATTAGGCATTGTAAATGTTATTAGATTGATTACATAATATTTTAGATCATTGCTATTCAATGATTGATATTTAAATGAAAGAATTCAATCAGCTACCAGTTTTCTATCCGTTATGATTGTTTTTCATCTTGTTGTGTTGTCAAATGGCAACTATTCATTAACTATGCTTAAAATTCATGAACATTGTTTAATTACTGTATTTCAACTAATTAAGAATCCTAAGAGAAAACACCACATAACTTTCATTTTCGTTTGAGACTTCTCAAAAGTTCACATCCCACAATCCATATCCATATTGTTTTTTGTGTATTAGGCATCTTATGGCTGATCAAAATTATAGATTTTATTTGTTCATTGATTTGAACACATAAATCTTAGCACAAATGGGCACCGAATACATATGAACCATACAAGTCATTCGATTTAGGTATGGGGTATAATACTGACCGAGTGCTTAAACTGTGAAGCATCTGGTTTTCTTAGGAGGCCAAATCGCAAAATTTTATCATGTTTACATTATTCAATATCTGTTAGTAAGGATAATTATCAATTCACGACAGTGATTTTCACAGACTACACTTTTCAACATAACTATCGTTTCTTTTTTGTTTTCTTTTAAATTATTTTAGACTAAATATGTACTTGAACAACCATTCCCTAAATGTTTATATTCTACTGAAATAGCGGAATTAATTGTAGAACAATATGAAACAAGCAACACTACTACTACTACTGCTACTACTACTACTTCTACTCCTCTTCCAAAGTGAAGTTATTCTATTCTTATTTATGCGTCGTCGGTGCCCAACCGTGAGGGATACATTAGACGTATATAAATGATTGGGTATGTATGTATATATATTTAATTCCATATTGCTTATTACAAAAGTATAATATTAATACTTGTTTATAGATATGATTGCCTATTTTTGGTCGATGTACTTCTTATTCATTCACTATTATTATTATTGATTATTGATTATTGATTATTACTAGTACTAGTAAACTGATCATTGTTATCACTATGATTTAGTTGTTTGTATCATTGTACATTTATAAAATTGTTGTCTGTTTGTAAAAATAAGTAATTTCCTCCCCCCCTCTCTCTCTTCTTTTCTCTCTTTTTTCTATGTGGTTTTCTTTTATGTACTATGTATTAAATAGATGAATGAAACTATACTATTCGTATAATATTAACAGTCTACTTAATTTATATTCTTATAAGAAATTTAATGGTTAAATTTATTATACCGTTTATAGTACACAATTTAGATAGATGTAAAAACAAAGATCAAAACACAATGATTTATTGAAGATCTTAACTCTTATGGTATCTGATAAGTCTTACTACTTGAACGCTATATTTCGGTTCCTAGTCAGTCAGTCAGCTACAACGTAGGACCAGGCACATATATACAACGGTCCAAGTTGCCATACCTCATTAACACAACAAGATGAACACCAAATTCATAAAAGTAGTTAATGCAGAGGTGGTAATATATAAACGAAAGATCGCAGTAAAGATATAGTACAAGAAGAAAGAATTAGTTCGTAGAAAGAAAGATATGAAGCAATTTTAATCTCTTAGTTTAAAGGAAGATAGAAAGTGTATACACCTAAAACCATTGTGATCGATTCTGAGCCATGTCACCAAGAGTTTCCAACCAAGTAGTCTGCATCTACCAACATGGCTCAGACTAGAATTTAGTGACGTCAAGCACTGATGCCACGTTTTGGTTTGGCCACACCTAACTTTCTTCCAACCATCCCCTACACCGGTTAGCATGGCACGTCGTGGTAATCGGTGTTCAGGCATACGCAACACGTAGCCCAACCATCTCAGTCGATGAAGATTCACAACCTCATCAACTGATTTACCATCATTCCCTTATACCCTGTGATCCCAACAGACGCCAGCAATATTTCTAAGGCATCTGTGGTCAAATACTAGTAGCTTAAGAGTATCTTCTACTCCTATTGGCCATGTTTCGCTGCCGTAACTTAAAACAAAACCGACTGCCACGCAGTATACTCGTCCTTTTATTGATAGACGGATATCTGGCTTTCGCCATAGGTGACGCAAGTTGGCAAAAGCCAAACGAGCTTTTCGAATCCGTGCTGAGATTTCGTCAGACACCAACCCATTAGGGCTGATCAGACTTCCAAAATAAGTGAAGTCAATGCATTCAACTACTTCACTCCCTATCCTTTGTTCAGGTGTTGACGCAGACCAGTCCTGAAGCAACAACTTGCATTTAGAGGGAGAGAAGCGCATCCCAAACCTCCTGGCATTGTTGTTCAATGCTACCGGAAGACTCTACATTTTATCAGTGTCTTCACCAAACAGGACTATGTCATCTGTGTATTCTAAGTCGATAAGTGGACCTCTTGGAAGGAGGTCAATTCCCGAGAATTCAGTCGGTTCCTAAACTATTCTCGTAACCGCCAAGCTAGAACTATACAGCGATTTAAACACGAGCGAGAAAAAGAACACAAAATATGCGAGAAACACTTTTCTTCAAAGGTTTGTTTTAATACAGAAAATCTAAAGTTTTTATTGTATTTTAGATATCCTTGGGTTTCTCGAAAATTCTGAAATACTGCTAAACATAGTATAGCAGTGTAGTAATCAGTCAATCAAAAAATCTACATGTGAATTTTCACTTTCTTGATGTTTCTGAATAGACTTCTAGTGAACTCTGATTGAATAAAGTATTTATTTATTTATTTGGACACATGGATATTCGTACAAAGGGGCATCAGATACATATGCGCCACACAAATCTCATTTGATTTGTATGAGGGCTGTGATACTGCCTCGATGCACAAACCGAGACAGGTGGTTTTCTTAGACGGCAACATTCGGAGCCTTCGAACTAAAGGTCTGATCCACAAGGCAGTGGAGCGATGTCATGAGATGCAGTCTCATGGTATCCAGTGACCAACGATTGGTTCATACGCCATTTGAACCTCAGGATAGTGGAGGCAGCCCATGTGTACCATTGTTTTGAAATGAGGGTGTTCCAACTCTCCTAGGTGAATCCTCCATATCCACCAACTCGGTTAGATAGCCGAACGTTCGCTCATCGTCCTTTTAATTTCGTAAACAACACCCCCGCCACGAGACGGAAGTGAGCAAGACTTCCGTGGCAGAAGCTATATACGCGAGGCCATATGGAAGCATACTGCGATGGAAAGGGAACTCTTCTCACTTTCGGCCGTACTAGTGTATTTGAGGGCGATTGGATTAAATGCATCTTAGTGTTTTCCTGATCTTTTCTTGTCTTTTGCAAGAGGTTTTCTGGATCACCCCAACAGTATCTATGATGATTGCCCCCAAATGCTCTGGTACGGCCGAGAGTGAGGAGAGTCCGCTCTCCGTCTCGAAATACTCTCACACGGCCACGCGTATATAGCCTCTGCCAGGGAAGTCCTACTCACTGCCTTCTCGTGGCGGGGGTGTTGTTTACGAAAATGAGAGGACGAAAAGCGAATGTCCGGCGCTTTAACAGGATTCCAAACCAATGGTGCACATGGGCTCCAGTATCCTGCGGGATCAAATGGCGTATGAACCAATTGTTGGTCACCGGCTTCCATGGGACTGCATCTCCTTACGATGCTCCACTGCCTTGTGGATCAGACCTTCAGGTCGAAGGCTCGGGGTGTGGCCCCCTAAGATAACCATCTGCTTCGGTTTGGGCACCCGATCAGTATCACAGCCCTCACACATATTGAATGAGATCTGTGTGGCGCATATTTATTTGGTGCCTCTTTATACCATTATCTTTGTGTTGAAATAAAAATAATAATCTATGATGATTAACATAACTCTCTGTATAATAGAAAGAAAGGAAGAAAAGATGTTGTTTCTTGTAATGAATATGTAAAAAACTAATTACAATCTATATTATAGTATAAATGATAATGATAATGACTGACTGACTGATAATCAGTAAATGTTGACTATTGACGATTCAACTGACAGAAATTGGAATGTATTAAACTGTAAAAGTTTTTTTTCGTTTTGTGTTTCAACAAAGATTAATAAAATGTAATCATAATAATAAATACAATGAATACTTTTTGATTGAGATCGCGGGATCCGAACGCAGGGCCTTCAGTCTCGCTTGAACGCTTAACCTACTGGACCATTGAGCTGGCATCCAATGGTGTCAATGTCTAACTTCAACCAATCCATGAAGTTGCGCAACCGTCTTCCATTGTACTGAGGTAGACACATGTTTCTACCCGACACGGATTAGCTCCGCTGGTCACGGCTTCTCACCAGTGAATATTACTAGTTTATGTAAATATCAATGTATATTAAAATATAGTAAACTACTAGGCACTATTCATCTTTACTTATCATGCTTGTGAATTAAAACAATCTGCACAGGATGAGACATATATTAATAAGAGACTGATCAATTGCAGTTCTAAACATCAATGAGAAGATTCAAGTAAAATAATATCAAGTGAATTTATTACATTCATACGTTTAGATATTAATAAGAATGAATTTGGTTACTAAGTAAAGTAACTCAATATACAGTGAGATTGATAATCATTTTGTTTCAAAGTTTTCATTAACTCGTCCTGGACCGTTATATCAGTAACGCATAGTTGATATAAAGGGGCTGATAATTTGAGATATAGCTCATATAACCCGTACAATCCGATGAGAGAAAAATACAAACTACGTGTAATTTACAACAGATGTTGGAAACATTATATGGAACCATATATCTTTACTGTTCACTCTTATATACGTAAACATAAGGTGAATATTACACCCCATGAAATAACTTAGTTTATATCAATGCATGTGGACAACTGTTTGGATGAATTAGACGTGGAAATCGTCAAAATATTAGACAGCGACAATACAAAGGAATCAGGGTTTAGTTTGAAGACCGGTGCTAAGTTTATTTAGCTACCGTCAAACATATCCAACCGGATTGAATGTGTCAGTCAGTGAGTGAAATGTTAAACAGAGAACAGATAATGAAGGGAAGATAGAAGTCAAAATAAGTGTACGAATAGTAACACTAGATGCATGTGCAACAACCAGTCAGATTACATGTCATTCAATCAAGCCATCAATCATTTGTGCAAGAATGTAACTAACTCGTCACTTTTTCAAACATATGTTGCTGCTAATGTTGTCTAGAAAGACAATGAAATGCTCACAAGCAAACTGTCAAACTCAGCAGAACTTACTTCCTTACTTACGCCTGGTACTCCTCGTGAAGGAGCATAGGCCACTCGCCAGCATTATCCATCCAACCCTGTCCTGGGCAATCCTTTCCAGCTCCTTACAGTTCTTATTCATCCTTTTCATATCTACTTCTATTATCCGACGTAATGTGTTCTTTGGTCTTCCTCTTTTCCGCTTCCCTTCAGGATTCCAACTTAGGGCTTGTCTCGCGATGCAGTTTGATGATTTGCGTAATGTATGCCCTATCCATTTCCATCGTCTTTTCCTAATTTCTTCTTCAGCTGGAAGTTGACTTGTTCTCTCCCACAAAAGGCTGTTGCTGATGGTATCCGGCCAATGGATGTTGAGTATCTTGAGTAGACAGCTATTTATAAATACTTGTACCTTCTTGATGATGGTTGTTGTAGGTTTCCAAGTTTCAGCTTCGTCCAGTAGAACTGCCTTGACGTTCGTATTGAAGATTGTGACTTTGATATTGGTTGACAATTGATTTGAGTTCCATATGTTCTTCAATTGTAGAAATGAAGCCCTTGTTTTGCCAATCCTCGTCTTTACATCTGCATCTGAACCAGGCCTGTTCATACTTATACATTTACTCCAGTTTGATATATTAGTTTCAGAAGGTCGAGTGAGATGAGTAAATTGCAGTGAACACGGTGATTTACAGAAATCAGTCGTCATTTTCAGAAATGCTATTTATCCATCGGTTTTATTCACCATGTTCTGGACACTATTCTCATTTCCATCAACCACTAGCCAAATTCTCATTGCAAGTGAACACTGATTTATAGACATTCAACTTCAGACCCTACGATCCTTTATTGCACAAATGTGATGATCATGTATAACTAATAAATGATTCATATTAACGGTTAATATTGTTAATGAAAGAAGACATTTGTGATTTGTTATTTTGACAGTAAATTAATTGTTACAACATATGAGTAAATGAAAAATGAGTGAAGTCCAGATCATCATTCCCAAATCCAAATTCATTTACTTTGAATATTCACCTAAAATTCAAAAGGAAACATATAAATAATTAGTAATATAATAAGTCACACAACTCCACTTGGAGCCCCTCTGAGGCTACTACCGGTCCCAAGCCCGGATAAAGGAGGAGGGTTGGGCATGGGGTTAGCGACCCCATCCTGTAGAAAACTAGCTCGCTAAAAAAAGTGCTAACCAGAGAAAATTAAGTATGATAAGTCACACTAGTGTACATTTGAAATGAACGATTTGACAAAAGTGAAACGGTCTAGTAGATCTTGATCAACATGTATGTATTCATAGTCACATATATTGTAGATCCCACTGAAGCCATGGAACAGAAAATCATCATGTGGTTATGTATGAACTGTAATCGTAAACATTTATCCATATTTACTATTCACTAGACCGTATGTCAAGCAACTATTTTGACACAGATATTTCAATTAAACAAGAATCATGTGTTGTATCTAATGAATTGACCTGTAGTAGTTTGTAACTCCATTTTGCTTACTTCCATTATCCAAGCACACAATATTTCGTCTTTATACAGCACCATTCCATCGAATATTGTTTTATATAACGATTGTCAGCAAATTTGATTCAATAGGGTTACTCACTTGTCAATTTGATTGCTTGTGACAAAAATCTATGGTTAACTAAAATTTGAGAAAATGAAATAAATCATCAAATGACTGAGTGTTTATTCACTTCAACAGTCATCTCATCATCGATGAGGAGACAAAGAAAATAAATTGATGATTGTTTCGTGTTTATGTCACATCTATTATTTGTATGAACAATTATCCGATACATGTTACTGGTTTAACAATGTTAATGTGAATACTTGTAATTTCTTTGCTTATTCCGTGCTGTCAAGTTATTCTGCAATGTGGAATGCGATCTCACAATCTTCGCCTTGATATTTAAATTGAGAATCGTCACAAATATGGTGGGTCAGTTGCGCAAAAATATTCGAATTCAGATTAGTCTCAATAGACTGTTTAATGTTATTCATGGTATGATGATGTCTTGATGAAGCTTTGCAGACATTCCGTCTAGTACTAGAGTTTGTGGATAATCATTGTTTAATCAATTACATATATGAACCTGACACAATTACTTGATAAATCAATCAAAAAATATTCAAATGTTTTATCTTACAGAACTTAATGTTCAATTCTTCGACATCATAATATTTCCAACGAATAATCTGATCTAATTCTCTTATACCTGAAAAAGACAAAATAATTCCGGTTAGGAAAACATCCACAAATATTTAAGGCCAAGGTAACGATCACGATAAGACGTACTTCTTTTATGCGCATAGTTCGTGTTTAAGCTCCTGGATCGTAAGAGCTTCGGTTGTTTTTAAGAGTTGGATACGAAAAAATCTGGGTACATTTGAACGAATCATATAAACAACATTAAAATCAGATTGTGGATCTGTAGAATGGTTACAGTCGATTAGGTGTTCAAGTATGGAACTCCTAACTGCTTTCCTTTTACCCTTATAGAACCAAGCTGGGATATGTTCCCGTATCCGAGTTGAAATTGAGCGCTGGCTATGGCCAATGTACGTTGCTCCACAAGAGCAGGCACAAAAGAAGTACGTCTTATCGTTATCGTTACCTTGGCCTTAATTATTTTGATTATCCTATTATTATTATTATTATTATTATTATTATTATTATTATCCACAAATATTGTTTATTTGGTGATATCATTCAACGTGTTTTCAGCATCGAACTAATGCAGACTACTGTATATTAATACTAAATGGACTGCGAAAGAATAACAAAGAGTCACATTGATCTCTTTACCATTTCCCCATATTCTCGCCTAATTGTCAATGTGATTGTGAATATTTAGTCCTTGAAATCAAAATAGTGATTTCACCTTTGATTCCATTGACTTGATTTGTGCTATAACATGAAATACTTCCTTCATGAGTACTACACCAGTTGTTATTCATTTTGAGTTGATATGCTACTGGAGGTGATGAAGCTTCTGTCTCATTCCGATACCTGATTACTTTAACTTATTACTAAACAGGACATAGACTGTTCTATGATTTCCTGATTAAGGGAAATCCAGTTCAGCGTGGTAAAGAACGGCAAGTAGATATTTTAGAATACACGTTTGTAATGGTGAGTATGAGTTTCGGTAAGGAATGTCAGGTTATGTCTGTCATATTCATTAATATCAAGAGAGATAGTCTAAATACAGTTACCTTTCGCTTTGTATGGTATCAGCCCATTACAAATTTCTTCGCTATGATCCGTTTTCATTTCTAATTAGTTGATAAGAGAAACAATAAAAGACTATTCATCATATCAGATTTATATTCAGTCATTTTTACCAGAAACCATGTTGATCTATGGGAAATGAATTATGAGCAGAGATGTATGATGGCTAACACAGGAATAAGAGACTTCTCAGTTGCATATCTCTACATACTAGGGTTAATGTTTACTTCGACATTCTACTAGCCACCGTCCATGTCTGCTAAGAACACTTATGACTCAGTAGCAATATGGAGGCAATCCGTACAAGATACACATTTGCCAAAACAGACTGATCAGTTGTGTTATTACCACATCAATGGAAGATTCAAATAATCAATACACACAAACTGAATAAACTCCAATATTGGATGTCGCCACGCAAACTCTCATCATGAACTTAAGATTCCCTACCAAATCTGCGACTTTATATGTCGACATGATGTACTTGTGTTGCATAGAACCTACAATTAATTAGAGATGAAAATGATACTTACAAAATTGAAAATGCTCAAGATATTCATGTAGCCCCAGCAATATTATCGATGTCAACTAAACACTAGATTTTGCATACTGCAATTAGCAACGATGATACGGACATAAAGTGTGTGAAGTAAAGGTCGATAAGACCCAATGTGGAATTGATTTTCTTTCGTTATAATCACATAAACGACGTTTATGCATCAACAACGCGTAAATGCTGATCACGAAAGCACTACTTGTTGTGAACTAGACAAACAGCCTGATATGCTTGACAGACGAAAGTGAGATTGTGAATGAGTTGAAACAATTCTATCTACAGAACTAATGACCAATAGTCATTTATACCATTTTTGGTCTGCAAAGTATTAAAAAACGTAGTTATTGATAGGCAAACAACATGAATACATAAGAAGTAGTGGTCAAATGTTTGAGATGGACAGAAATGACCTGCGTGCGATTCAATATTTTGACTTACTTTTATAATCTTTAACACTTTCTTGAAAACATGCAATCAGTTTCGGTGAAGTAAAGTAAACTTGCGCTGTATAGAATCAGAGATATTGAACAAATAACAAACTATAACATGGTATGTAATTACAACATTTAAATAGATAATAATAATAATGGTTTACGACTCCCTATGGACAGTATTTAGGACCGAATTTGATGAGGCACTGTTTCCATAGGAACTTTCCGAGAGTATTGTCTGGAAATTAAATTTTGATATATCTGATATGTTGAAATATGTGAAACTCAGGACAGTCATTTTTTTCAGCTCTAGATCTGTCAGCTGAACTCGCTTTTTATCAGTGTTGGTGTTCTCATTGAAACCTAAGCATAGTTTCTTTCAAAGTGTTGGTTTGAAGCAAGAATTTCTATATCTGAGCCGCAGTGTGAACAACAACATAGAGATCAACATGTATCTATCCCGACTGATCCCAAAAAGGATAAAATAGGGGTCTTGAATTTGATTGGTAAACAAATACTCAATATCAAAGTGGGGTTGTGTAGACAGTTAAGTTTTGTATTGACATCATGAATCGATGAGTGTTAGATCATTCATACTAAAAACATTAAAATTCAAAGCACAGCATCATTCGTTTTAAAGAATTTTCGAAGTTGTACGAGACGGTGTTTCATATATGTCTCATCACCTTATGGTAAAATATGAAACAGTCTTTAATGTATGTCAATGTGCTCCAAATGTTGAAGAGTATTCGGTCATTGAAATTACTCACGATATTGTCGCCTGTAATTTGCCTGCATTTTTCGGATATCTATAACAAGCATTAAAAGCAGATTGCAAATTAAATTAGTTTCAATATGGATGTTTATGAGGAATTTATTCCTGTTGTAGTAGCGAGTATTGAATGTGGTTTGATGGACGAGTGAATATATTGCGAACTGATTAGACACGAACAAATGGATCGATGTTCAAACTATTTAAATTGTTCCAAGTACTTGTTCGACATGAGATGAGAATTTCAATAAACCAATTGATAACGTTTTACTGGTCTAAAGTCTTGGTACTCAGCATGTCGTCTGAATGTTCTAGATTCGATGTTGAGTAAAAAAACTCTGCTGATAGTCGATGATTCCTTAAGGCATGTGTTGATAAACGGACGATTTCAATATCTAACGAAAATCATCTATTATCGTTTACTTAACAAGTGAATACTTCTGCAATATGTTTGCTCACAGCATCAGAATAAAACTCAAAATTGCTTAAGCATATCAGTCTTGATGCAATATTGCACACACAATTCAATTTGATGGATTTTTGTTATGGTATGCAAAAGAATTTATAATACAGAGACAATAAGAAATATTGTGTGCACACATCAACATTTAACACCTCAATGTAGACTGTCCGCTAACAGAACAAACTTTAGTAGCCTCTCATTACAAGTAACTATTTTATCATAGTGTTCTGCTTGTACTTATTGTCACAGAGGAGCTGTAGTATTTTGTCAGAGTTATCCAAGATAAACTTCAGGGTTTAGATGGTGGTTGGAGGTAGTCAACAGGAAACCCTGTTGACTACCTCCAACCACCATCTAAATCTCAATACATAGTGCCCGCAGTGTCGAGTCACCTAGACTGTTGGCCACATTGCAACATGATCGATAGCATTCGATCTGCACTAATAAGGACTAGACAAGCATGACATTGATCACCACCCAGTGATCAATCAATTGTGAAACTTCAGGGTGCCAACTTAATGGCATCAGTTATATTGTAATCTTATTATGTAAGAATAAAATTTTCTAACGTTAAATTTTGTCCACTTTCACACATGAGATCGATTCTCTAGTCAATGGATTCAAACAATCAACATGAATGTCATGAATAATGAAATGCTGCATAGAAATTAAACAAATGGATGAAAACAATTTTTTTTCTTACGAGACCAAGCATAATTGGCTGCATCACCAGTCAAATAGTTACTTCTGCAGCTAATGTCTAGAATCATGAATGTAATTAAAGAACTCAATTATTTTTACACATACACTCATCGATATTCTTCATTCCATTTGGATCGGAATTTTTGATTTCATCTGAAATAAACATGATCATGTAGAGTAATTTGGTTGAAGAATAAGATGATCTGGTTACATTTCAAACATAAGAGTGTGGTGTATTCCACTTATTTATAATTTGATCTAACAAAGATAGGATGAAGTTGTTTTGTTACAACATCAATGACACATTGTACTAGTGGTATTCATGGACAATACTAACAAGCTGGATCAATAGTTTATCATTCAATCGGTCAAAGGAAATGGGATATCAACAACACCTAGAATTTTCTATTCTTAATTTATCATACTGGTCGCAGTTACCAAGGAAAAGGGTGCATTGATAAACGTTACAAGCAGCACGTTTGTAGGCAATTAAGTGTATGAACTAACTTTGTTTCTAAGATTGGCATGTGAGTCAACCATGTGCACTTACACATTCACATCAAATGATTACAGCCTATCACGAATTGAATCGTTGTGAAGTATCACCAAGCAGATTCAAATAAACAAATCTTATTTCAATCTAGATATATACACACTAGTTGTGTTCATCTTACTTTGATTTTAATTTCAGTAATATAAAAGATTATAATAATTAAATTACCTTTCAACAATGTTATTTGATTGTTACAGTCTCTGATAGTCCGTATGAAATTGATCATCCGATCTAAAGGTTAACCACACACACACACACAAACGATATTGAGTTTTATTATGACGTTTATGACTGAAGATTCAAATGATTTTCTTTTATAAATGATGATGATTGTTGTTATATATTGTACAAATGTTATTTTCTATTTTATGGTACTTTGTGGTTGGTTTGATTGGTATATAAACTGAGTATGTTTGCAATATAATGATTCATATTGCAGAGGCTGAGACTGGTGTTCTGGACTCAACTGGCTTGGCTAGACAGGGAAGTGAGACCAGTCAGGATTCTAGCCTGCTTGCACGTATTTTACACATCATTGATCCGATCGATAATTCTCTGCTCTCTCATCGACGGTATTGTTGCGTTATACAATAACAGGGCATGCAGGTTCACAAGTTATAACAATTTTATTTTAATGGACTTATTCAATTCATTACATTACAGAATACTTATATAAATTTGTCTAATAGAAGCTCTTAGATATAAACGAATGGATCGAATTCTTCATTTAAGTAGTATGTAACAATGTGTATGTTATGAAAACCTTTCATTGTATTAATATATAGTCTGCAAAATTAAACGAAAAAAAACAACCCACAGTCACTTGCCTTCTTCTCGAGAAATGTTTGCTTTTAAATTCACAAAATATAGACCCTTATTTGTTTGTATTAAATCCTCAAGATGGTTCGACTCGACATCTGAAATAAGTAAGAGAATATCATTACCAAGATTTGATTTGATAATTTCGAATAAATTGACCATTGGGTAGATTGTTATAAATAAATAAAAGTAACATATTTGTAGATATCCCACTGAGTAGAACAATTAGATTTTCTGATGTTTCGTCGCTTAGTGTAAGCCACTTCTTCAGAGTAAACAAATAAGCAAATCAAAACTAATCCAAGTTTAAATAGTACAACGGAACAATGCAAGAATATTGTGTGATCAATAAAAAAACAGGTCTGAACAAGTTAATGTCATATATTGACTTGCACTCAACAAATCCTTCCAGTGTTAAGATCTCGTTAGCCTTAAATCTTTTTTTAAAAGAGTTAACAAGATCATCACATCAGAAGAAGACAAACATAAAGAACAAAAGAATGTAATTAGTATCTTACAATTTAATAATTTTCCTGTGAAGATTATCAGAAGTATATTAAAACAAGACAATTTAGTGAGTTTTAATAATAATTCGAATGAAATGCCATAGATTGGTGATGCAGTTTTACTATACCGTCATGGCAGAACAGAAGAACTCCAAATAATCTTAAAATAACACAGACAAATAACAAACACACTTCGAAATACTTTAGTTCGCTTAAGAGATAAAATTACGTTCATGTCCACACAGAATGTCGTCTACAAATTGGGTTGTATCGATTGTAATGCCTTCTATATTAGAGAGTCATCTCGAAAAATCTTGACTAGAGCCAAGGAACATATTAGACACACAAAGAAACTTTCTAACAATTTTGTAGAATTGGATAAAGTTCAAATTAGATTGGCAATAGCAGTTCATGCCATTTTCAACGACCACCAAATAGATTTTACAAAGGCTTTCCCAATTACAAAGAAAGAAGAGTTACTGAAGCATTCCATATAATGCTTAATCCTACTTCATTCACTAGAAAAGAAAGCCTTACCATACATCCTACTTAGACTATCTATCCTAGTCATTCAGTCTGATCGTATTTACAATTTCACACTATCATTTTACAAATTTAAACTCTATCGTTTCTCATCATATAAGTCACATTATTTTCCACCTTTAAACAATACACACATACATATATATCACTTATAAATCACGTTGACCGAAATGACATAACATTAACTTGTTCAAACCTGTTTTTTTTATTATTAATCACACAATATTCTTGCATTGTTCCGTTGTACTATTTAAACTTGGATTAATTTGCTTACTTATTTACTCTGAAGAAGTGACTTGCACTAAGTGACGAAACATCAGAAAATCTAATTGTTCTACTCATTGGGATATCTACAAATCTATTATTTTTATTTAAATAGAGCAAGAGCAAACATTGATGCAGAATAGTATGAATGCTCATATTATTTCGAGGTTTTGTCGTCAGCTGCTTACAAACCAAAATTGTGATAGAATTTGTTTGACATGGAGATAGCGTGAACACAATTGACATAGATGAGTGTAAATCACTGGATTACAATAAGAACTATATATATATGCTAGAAACAGGTCAGAGGTCAAAAGAAGGGGGGTTAATCCAGGGTGGGTGGTGTAATAATTTAGTGAAGTTCATAAATTGTGTGATTAATGGAATTAAATAATGATAAGGTAGATTACGTAATAATAATTAAATAGGGTTTGGAAAGTTAAGATGATTTAAGAGGATCAGGTGATGGAAATGTGTGAATAAAATTTTAAAAGACTTATATTTGAACGAAGAATATTCTTTTCGATAAATTCTCTTCAGGTTCTACAATTCAATATATCCAAATTAATAATCTGAAAAATGGTCAGGTTAAGGGGGAAAGTACATCGTTTAGAGTATGTGAATTTAGGACTGAAAGTCCTTCAAACGGCTGAAGCAGTAGCCATCCGAATGAAGAAACCGGAGCTATGCGTACACAATAGATATATTCAACCACTCCTCCTCCCCTGATCAACATCTAAGACAATTAATCAATCGTAATCTTAACTATTGAATGACCCAATTTGACTATGACCTTTCGTAGTCAATTGTAATTGTCCCTGTTATCTTTATTCAGAAATCTTTGTATAATTATAGTTATTATTATTATTATTATTCGTATTATTGGTTAAACATCATTAATCTCTCCTATACATGATTCATTCACTTCTCATTCATCCCTCTGTATTACGTCTTACTTATTTGATCGAATTGTAATTGCACTATTATTTCTCTCTCACTCTATTTGATCCATATTTATTCTGATCATGGATCTTAAAAGATTTCACTTAACATATACGCAGATTCAAGTTTACATTCTGATATGAGTCCTATTAACATTAACAATTTTATTGTATTTTCTTTATCACAATTCTAAATTCACATGCTCTAAACGATGTACTTTCCCCCTTAACTTGGCCATTTTTCGGATTAATAATTTGGATATGGGATAATTGTAGAACCTCAAGAGAATTTATCGAAAAGAATATTCTTCGTTCAAATATTAGTCATTTAATCTGATGGGGATCTTTAAACGATTAAAATTTTAGTTTAAGAATTAGATAATAGGGGGGGGGAGTATAAAATATCTTAAAATAAGTAAATGAATAAAATAACCAAAACACAAACAACAAACGGAAACAAAAGAGATTACCAGGGTAGTGATAAGTTTATTAAAGTCTCTTTTCGAATGCATAAATCCGGTTTCAGTTTCTTAATTGCAATGGCTTCAGCAAAGCGGAAAGTGGTAGTACTTCATTGTCTATTGATAATT